>NW_019059608.1:4333593-4359690 GCF_000696155.1 Zootermopsis nevadensis
ATTAATTATGGACTAAGTATTCTTACCTTTTTCCTCTACCTTGCCTTTTAACGTTCTGGAAACCGATCGTGACGACATTTTCTTTTCTCTGTGCGGTTTTTTTCTTTCTCTAAACTTCCCAGATTCGTCCTAAATTTTTTATGTGATACACAGAAACAAATTAGGGGGAGGGGTTATAGAAAGGAGTATCGTGATGTACGGTGACAAGAAAGAGACAGAAACATTTAGGTTCTACTAACATTCGAACCTGAGACTCGAGCGTACTCTCGACCAAATGTAGTGCAGCTATTGTGATGGGCGATGACTTTTTCTTTATTGAAAAAGTATTTTTTAGATGTTTGTGTTTCGTAATTTCAATATGAAGCACATTTTCATTTGCCACTGTTGTTCCTAGGACCATAAAGAAAGCGATGCAATGTCAATGACGTATTGTTATAGGGGTAAAGTTATTACTACAGGTTAATCATTTTCTTTGTAGATTAATTTACTCGTCACACCCTTTACTGTAATTCTGAGGAGAGGGGAATTGGCTTCATACGTGAGCATCGAAGAACATGCAACCCGAAACAAATAATTCGCATTTAAAGTAGTTACAAATTATAATTAATTGTATATGAAGCTACGTGGTGCAGTTTAAATTGAGAGGAATGTCTTTAAATTTCATATCGAGGTATCAAGAGTAATTTACCACAGTGAAGTAATTACTGTCAGTATGCAGTTTAGCAACGTGTAATTGAAATATTTTACGTTTTTGTTAGTAACTTACATGATTATTTAAACAGTGTTAGATTGGAAGTACTCTTAGTAGTTATTTATAACTGTCTCTACAACTCTTACAAATTACATCGGACTGTCTTAAACATAGGAGTTATTAACGTTTGTTGCTACAACGAAGTCTTGCGGGAAATGGCTTCATACAAATATGGTCACAGTATGGAATGTTGTGAAGTGAATCTTTCACAGTATCTTACAGGTGGAAGTTATTTAGTCCATTATGGTCCTGTGCATAAAATTATACACTGGTCGAATTTCCTGACTGTTTGAAATTTACTTTTAAATTGGGTTATTTATGTCACATCGTTTGTGCAATTTTGGGCTCCAGCATTTGTACCGTAGGTTTGCTTCTTATGTCGCTAAGCTACGGTCAGCCGCGCTTAGCCGTTCGAGTATATATCAGGGATCCGCTCTTGACCTGAAGAGTGTTGGATCTAATTCATTGAAACAGAATGTCAATGACCTGTTAGACACAAACTGCTTAATCTGGGATACCGGGAATGACCCGTTCTTCAAGTGCCTGAGCACTGCGGGTTCCAAGTTTTCGTTGGCTTGATCTATAGACATTCGGTAGGACTCCTTGGACGAGAGATTGGCCCGTCGCAGGACAGCACAACACAGAAAAACACGGACAAACATCCATGGCTTGAGTGGGATTCGAACCCATGGTCCCAGTGACCAAGCGGCACAAGGCCCACGCCTTAGACCGCGCGGCCACTGCGGACCCCATGTTGTGTCCTGTATTATGATCCAACGAAACCATCTCACAGAAGTTTCTTATTTAATTGTGGCTTATACGTACAGCGACGCTGTTGTAGTTAAGATTGGATAGTGTCGTATAATTGGATGATTATTGGATAGATAATGAAGTTGAAAGAAGTAGGATTTTAGGTTACCACGGCGGTAAATCCGAAGATGGCTGTCTTCTGGGTTGTAGCGCCGTGTAGTCTGATAGAAGTTTGTCGATGTTTCAGAAGTCCATGCTGCCTCCATCATCATCGGCCTGATGATGGAGGTAGCTCAGTCTCGTACTCACGGAGCTATAGTTCCCTGCTCAGCAATTTAAAGCGCCTTCGAAATTGTGCGTGGACATTAGACAAGAGATCACATGCTTTGTTATACCATTTTAAGCGTACAGGAAACAGGAGTACACTTGAAGTAAGGACGAGCGAGTTTAGTTGTTGAATGCAGGGTTGTCAGAGTCAGTTCGAGCTACTAATGACTTGATGCATGAATGCTGAGTTGGGCTGCTTAGCTACTTGCAACAACGGCACATCTGTCCGATCTGATATTTTTCTGTAAGGCTGATGCTTGTCTTTCGGGTGAACCTAAGGTTCAGTGTGGTGGGATGAGAAAGTTAATTGTGGCTTTGAAACCTCTGAAAAGCCTTTCATTTTAGGGAGTTTGAAAGAATGTTTGATTCTTTGGTGGTTAATTAACAACACTGCTGCAGATGTTATATATATATGTGTGTGCGTGTGTGTGTATATATATATATATATATATATATATATTGAACACAAGGAGGAAACGTGGCCTGTTTGAAAATACTGTTGTAGAATTCGCCTGGAAGAACTGAAAGTAATTTATGAATTTCTAGGTGTTTCTTTTTATTGAGGCTATGATAGTGAATTGTGGCAGTTACAGAATGCAGTTATTTTCCCTCTAGCGTCAGTAATCGAAGTTGGATCATCCAATTGTTGGAATAATTTGAACTTGCACGTTTATAAGTTTATAGCCATTTATAGGGCAGTGTGTATGTGTACTTTATAAAGTTCGTCTTCTGGATGTCCTGTCTTGTAGTCAACCTCAGTCTTCCAATATAAACATTTTGCAATACTCCATACCAGTTCTTCCTCTTTTTCCTGCGACTCTCAATACATAATGAGCCTTTTATATATCATTAGGAACGAAACGGACTCAGCACTTCACATGTCTCGTTGTCTAACAAAAGAAGTGAAAACTTGTGAAAATTATCGTGCATTATTTTTTATTCAGACTTTTTGTCTCTTGGATCCAGGTTGAGTACAGTTTTTGTTAACATTGATGTCTTTGAAACCTAATGATTTGTAACTGTTTATCGAACGATGAAGGCTGGACTAGATCTCTTGTCCCTTGTCTTTATGAAATATTATTAACACCACCACCACTTGGCACAGCTCAATTCTGTTGGCCGAAATCATATATTAGATTATTATGCCCAATTTAATAGGAGGCCTATCCAACATTATGTCTTCATATGCCAGTATTCTCAATGAATCGCCCACGTCAACTCGTTTAATAAATTAATTAACTTATATACCAATTTTTATGTACGTTTGCTATTTTTCCGAATTATGAAACGTCTTCGCAAGATACCGGGAATGGAATGGTTCATTATTCACCTGTTAAGACTAGTAAGAGATCGAGTATAGGTCTTGCGAATAGTGCCCACGCTTCTGTTTATAATTTTCTTTACATTTCCATCCCATGAGCCTCGAAGTTTAATCAAACTTTTAATGACCGTAATGCAATAGCGACACTTTGAATTTTCAAGTATTTGTTAATATGGTAAACACGTTATTGCTTAAATTATATAAAATTTGGTACCAACTAAAGAAATTGTCATTCCTGTCTAAAGTGAGTACGATTAGAATTAGGAATCTAAGATAGGCTTTAGGCCTCCCTGCAGTTATGATGGGTGAAAATATGTATCCATAAGTCTGTAGAATTTTGGTGGAGAAACCTCTCAGAGAAATTGCACATTGAATTTTGAATTCATAGGGGATAATACTAAGATTGGTAATGGGGAATCGGAGGTGGTTGGAACTGACCACGTGTCGTATCCAGTGGTGGGCTTTGGTATCCTCGGTGTTAAATGCTCGGGTTCATCTACTGTAGTGTTCAGTTACCTAGAATAATCAAATAAACCCATAGTTTTAATACATTGTTAGATAGTATTGGCCACTTGGTCACTGTTTACAAGTTTTATGCTAGTCCAATACAATACCAGGTTGCTATCCCAGGATTTTATTGATTACGTATAATTTTATCTTAGGAATCGATCCGCTGCTGGTGCATATTGAACTCTCACTGCCCCTAACTTAGTAATGCAATTCGTAACCAGCACTCTGTTTTCAGTAAGGAGACGGTATACAGGACTGCAGAAAGAAATAATCCCATTGCTACTTTGCAGCCGTTTCAAACATACGGGACTCGTGATAGTACCAGATGTTACTGCCGCTTCAGTGTAACGGTGGAAGTTCTCCAGTAACATCGGTCATTATGTCAGATCTATGTGAACTTAGCTGCAATCACAGTAATCGCCTGGGGAGACCGACGATACCGCGGATATCCTGTTATAGTAGCTAGCGTCGGGATTCGACCCACAAATCTCCTTAATGCGAGCTGCACGTACGCTAATCGTGAGATCTCTGAGCTGGGTGATAATGAATTTGGAATTGGATTACAACTGGACAATAGTTCCAAGCTGATCGTCCTTTAAAGCATCCTTTTAGAAAAGTTACAGGACTGTAGTGAATTTTGTATAGATAATTATATGGACTTAAATTTCTATAAAGTACACGTTTCTGTATTATGAACTGTTTGTTTCTAGTTGTATTAAGTAGGAAGTTTAACAGACGTAGTGAGATAATGCTATTCATATGAGATTCATGTCATTTAACTTATATTAAGCTCAACTGTTAATGTTTATCCTGCTTTTGGGTGCTTAAACCGTCTATTACTCTGACAGTACTACACGCTTGAGCCCTGATGATGGACGTAGTATGTTCTTTTTAACGTCGGCAACACAGGCCACTTCCATACGGCGATAGCGGCCTGAAGCAGTGTCATTACGTCGTTCGGATTATCGATTATATTTAAATTCGCATGATTAAAAAAAGTATTGTACTCAGTTTTTCACCTGTTAAACGGACGTAGACCGAACATGTACGGAGGATATTTAGACCCAGGAGAGAGTAAGTAACAGTAGGCTGTAATAAAAGACGTTGAAAAGAAGCTTCATAATGTAAACTCTTCACAAAATATTGGAATGATTAAATCAAGGAGGATTGTGTAGACAGTGCATGTACCTCACTTTGGGAATTAAGAAATGCAAACAACGTTTTAGTAAAAAGAAGTGAAAAGATGATAATAGAATACGGCAGTCTGATGTCTGCGCTTTCTTGAACAGTTGTTAAAATATTACGACTTGCTTATCTACTCAGTTCATAAGTTGAGTAATAGTTAGGCCCACACAGTGGAAGTAAATGTAACAGTGATCTGTGATCTTCTGTTTATTAAGTATACACAAAACTGAAAATAGCATCTACACATGCTTATGTGTACATACATGTAAGTCATGTACTGTATCGTACACATTTTGTGGGTTGTGACTCCCTAACGCAGTCGATCCAAGTAGCCGTGTTTCGTGGAGTTCTTTGGCGTTATCTTTTATATATATTTTATCCATCCTGAGGCTGTTGGCATCGTTCGAAACCCTTCAGAAACTTGGGTATGTCTGCGCAGTTTCTTCGTTATTTCTTTTCCGCTTTCTCATCTTATTCGTCTCCATTAGCCTCCACTAGGTAAAAGCGTGGGATGTTAGCAGAACAAAGAAGTAGACGTACTTTTCATATAAAAGGTTCATTAATCCTCATCTGAACAGTGTAGTCCTATATGCTGCTCTTGTTGTCAAACCACTGCTGCTTCATAGCGAAGAGACATGTTACGATAAATAGACAAGATTTCTGCACTGCTCCGTCAGCGTTTTATGTGTTAATAGGTCTCTCCATAAGAGCGAGAGAAAGGGTTCATTTAGTTTTACTCTCCATTTTTGTCACTTTATAGTTTCATGGTACCCAATTAGCTTGCTCCTTTCAGAGTATATTCACAGAAACTTCTGGATATAATTGTAAATCTCATTAAACACTTATGAAATATTTAGACTTTCTCACTCGGGTAGAAATCTGCAATGGAATCTCTTGGTACACATGTACTGCAAGCTAGAGACTCAGCTTTTATATAATGAATAAAGTAAGTAAAATGTGTTCCAAAAACCTTAATCACAAATGAGGGTTGTGTTAAAACAGACACGTTTCATCCTAAAAGGGCCATCATCAGTGTTGTCACATTCTGAATTGGCTCAACGAATAAATTAAATTACAGTGTTATTGTGACAGTTTTTGTCATTGACATTGGTAGATAAAATTACACAATATGGCTTGTCATTAATGTGCCATGGCCGATACTATTAGGATGGGTACGAGCACTGTTTGTTAAATTATAAAACCTGGGTCAATATTTGTAAGTACGCTTCAACTAGATTATTGTTTTCCACCGTTTTAACATAATTGGCATTTGTGATAAAGGTTGTTGGTACACAGTTTAGTTATTGTATTCGTGCTACAAACGTTGCGGTATGAAAGTTTACAAACACGGTTACTGTAACTTCAGAGCGGTGTGGAATACCAAAATTATGACGAGTCTTTTGGTAGCGCCGAGGAAATGGTCTGGCAAGTGAGCGCATGTTTCGGTGAATCTGCAGATTGCATTCTAAATATGCTCACTACGCCTTTGAGTCTGAATCGGTACACGTTGCAGAAATTGCATGTTGGAACAAAGGCAAGTATTCGGCTTTCCTTATATTTTAGAAAACGATCACAACATACAAAGCGTAAGTTATGGAAGCGACCCGTTGAAAACAACGGGAGAAAAATACCATTGCTGGTAATATGAGTTGTATCTCACAGACAAAGTCGTAGCCGGTTAATCTAAATAGAATGAATTCAGAAAATAATGAAATCGTGTTGTCAAAGGATTGTTATTGTGCTGCCCGCCTTCTTGTTTTTGAGACACACCTTCATTTTTGTAGTATTGTATTACCTGCTTGGTAGAAAATGATAAGGACGTACTGTGTACGTAATATTAAGTAAACAGTTATTGAGAATGATAAATCAACAATTTTTGTAAAGGAAATAATTGAATGGTGCGTGAACCTGGTTGCCTAATATCTTTTTATAAATTTCCGTGATTCCGTTTAGGTAGATGCGGCCGTAGGTCTTGGAATATTGCAAGCCTGTGTCATCTTTCTATCTTCTATTTTTACTATAAAAAATTGTGATTAGTCGTTGTCTTCAAAAAATGACGTCATCAACAATGCCAACTATAAACAAACTCGGCATTGTTGTGGAACACAACAATGCCGAGTTTAGTGTCTTACTCAAGATTTTAAAACGCAACCAACCCCCCCGAAGGAGGGGTTGGTCAAGTGTTTTAACCCTCCATTCGAGCGGTTTAGTTTAGTTTCTTACACAAGATTTTAAAACGCAACCAACCGCCCCGAAGGGATTGGTTGCTTTTTAAAAACTTGACCACTCCCTCCGAGGAGCTCCGAAAGGAGCGTTCTGCCCTAGTATTTTAAAAAGTGAGGTTCAGATAGTTACTAATAAACGGTATATTTATACAGTAATATTGTTTCCATTTCAGAACAAGAGTACAAAGGTGAAAATTATTTGGAGTAAGCTAACATAGCAAAGGTGTGCCTCACGCCACATTACGTTACTCTTGCATTAATTTCATCTGACGCCATTGTTGAGGAACAATTCCGCGAGTCATTGTTGCACTAATGTGGTCCAAGGCTCCGACAGTGTCTTTATTCAATTGTGCCCCAGTGTTGCCCTGCACTGTAGAGTGGGTTGCCTAACTATTAAGAAAAACGCGACAGGTAGACTGATTAATGGTTCCGTAAGATGTTCTTCACCCATGTCAGTGCGTGAAGAACATCCAACATCATTGCCTCGCTAATTAAAAGAAAGTCAGCAGAGAAACTGTTTGTAATTATTGTACACATTACGTTTACAAATACATTTATATAATAGTAATAATACCGACCATATTCAATGAGTAAGTTCCTAAATGTGAATGAGAAGTTAAAACTTATGCCCGCTTAAATTACCTAAATAATGTGTAAACTGAAAAGAAGTTAAAAGATAATGAACAAATGTGTAGTTGTGCATTATGCTGCTTAAACTCTTGACTGAAGGAATACGTAAAAAGAGTTTACTACAATATATGATATTCATGGAGACATTGTGAATTGAACTAATCATAAATATTAGTGGCACTGCCGCTGTAATATGAATAGGAACCCAATGGCCAGTCAAGTTGCATGGACTGTAGAGAATCTACACATGCTTTGACGCTATATGTACTGATTCTATAGTTTCAGTAGTGTATAATAAGCCTAAATGGCAGCGTTTCCAATTAGGCGCGATTTCACTGAACTGGTCTATATGGACATCTAGATTCCTGTTTTCATGAAATGTTCCCATTTCCATACAAGTAAATTCGCTGGTGTTGTATATTGACTAAATTTCAGATATCCGGGTTTTATATCAGCCAACGGATTTGTGCCTACAATGTGGTAACATTAATATTTCTGCAGGCCTAAGTATATTTTTCGCAATTGCAATGAAATATTTATACGCAGTTGTTTACAGTTTGAACTGAAACCCTATGTGAATTTCGGATCTAATTATATGTTTCGAGAAGTTATTAACGGCATCTGTTCCTCTTTAAATGCTTCAACATGCAAAATGAAGCTAGCATAAATTTCGTGTTAATAATTAAAGTGCTTAGTATTATATCTTTGTGTGCATTATTTGTTAATATAGGGCTAACAGATTTACACACTATTTTAAATCTGTGAGGCTTAAGCTGAACGTTTAGCGCCGTTGCCTTGTGATTTCTAAATTAGGTTCACAAAGCATTTTCTTATGAAATTTACAGGTTATGTTGATGTCGCTGTTAAATGGAAAAGTAAAGTAAAAATTGAGGCTTCTTTATTTCTCGTACTTGAGTAACAGAAGGATAAGGATAATCAGCTTCGAGCTCTCGCCGTCATTGTAACTTTAGCACGTTCCTGCTGCTTCCAGTAAGCACCCTTCTAGAATTGGTATCGAAGGCTGTTTGCCTCGTCCGAGGACCTGATCCCGTACATCGGTACACACTATTGTGAAAATATCGTTCTGTGATATTTGTGGTCCAGGAATGTTTAAAATTATTTACAAAAATTACTTTTCTTTATTGTTAATGTTCTTTAGGAACAAATGTAATTATGTAATAATTACATACACATTGCACACTTCAAGTTAATCAGAAAACGCGTTTAAGTAATCAGTTGGCAGAGAAGTAGGAAAAGATTTACTTGGCCTATCGACTTTTTCCCAACAAAAGTTGACACATTTTTGATCGATACGGGACAGGTCTAATTAAAGTAACGCGAACGATGCAAATGCTGTTTACGTAAATCTTGTTTGGGAAACCATCATTAAGGGTAATACTAAACATACACTTTGCATGTCGATTAAGATAGAATGAACTGAGCTGTGAAGACTGCTTATTCCTTGTATTTTCCTGCTTCGTTGCACGCCACGAACCGCATCGTTTACAAGTCATATCCCGTTTCGCATCTAGGTGGTCAGTGATTACATTTTCATTCCTGTGGTATCTACACCCTGTTGTGTGTTCGATATGAAAAGTTTGGTTTAAAGTTTACATCCCTCAAGCGTCGAATTATGTGTACATGTTGTGGTTTTCCGGAGTTATTGTTCTGTTACAGAATTTTGGAAACGAAACTGAGAAGGGTATTGTTATTCAGGAAGGAATGTAGGCGTATGCTGTAAGATATAGATTAACATAATCCAGGTTAGTAAACCTCTTCAGAGGATTACGCGCCGTAGGTATATTTTTCAATTTAAAATTCCTTTCCTATATGCTACTAATTGGATATGTTTTGAAGACCTCAGCATTCTCATTTTGTGACACGAATAAATACACTCGGTTTTATTGACATAGATAGGCACCTAACCCGACGTGTTAATGGATTTAAGACCATAGTCAGGTATAAGTGACACTGGAACCTTTACGTGAACTTATGCTAGCATATTCAGAAATATGAGTAAGTAAACGAGAAAAGTAGTGTTTTACATGGAAATATTTAATGCCAAATACATTCAATGCTTTGGATGCTTGACTGAAAAGTGGATGTCAGTGTAACTTAGAAAGATTAGAATAAACAAATGTAATCGAAAGTAACTCTTCTACTTAGTATGAATTAACCAGAAAAAATGATGGGTTGAAGAAGAATGCGTAATAGCATTCGATCAAAGAAAATGGGCTGAACTGTAATGGTGCCGATTCTATTTCATATGAGTGGAACTAATGTTAACAATTTAAGTCATTTACCTAGACTAGCCATCACCAGATTCCATGCTTGAAGGCTAAAGATTGACTTTACTCCTTCCCTTACCGCTTTGCTATGTGGTAAGAGCACAGAGTTGCTGGCGTTGTTACTCTGCGAGGTCTGAGCTGTCTTCACTCGCCTAGATTTCGCTATTCGTGTTGTAATTTTGTACGACTTTGATGTGACCTTTGTGACCTTTAAACCTGTGATGGCTACTATAGAACTTTCATTGATAAGTAAGTGGTTATCTAAAACAGAAAATGGTTGAGATTTATGGAAACATAAAAATACTCGAGACTTGTATAGAAGCATATGTGAGTTGAATGGTGACTACCATTGTGCAAGGTCAGGTTTTGATCAAACCGATGCAGAAATGAGGAAAGAAGGACATAAAACATTATGTTCTTATGCCCTTCAACCTAATAATTTTTTAGTGTATTACATTGAAAACGCACCCAACAACACTTACATAGTAGGGCACAAAATAAAACTATAAGCATGCCTACCCCCATGTAGACGACTTTCCCAACCTCCCCTTTGAGACTGAGTCCAGATTACCCTGATTGCTAGGCCGCTGCTTACAACAGTTGTGCAATATCTGTGCTGGTGCGAACATGGTGTATTCAGTGCAGATTGTGTGTAAATTCCAGAAAATTACTTTGCATCGAAATTATTTGCTGCTGTTCGTGAACGATTTAGTAACATTGGACAACCAATTATCGAAGTTTTTGACTCTTAGAAAATTACATCGAGCGACAAAAGAGCAGTACCGACTTCAAGCAGTGTATCAGCTGTAACAAAGGGGTACGTCTGCAATAATTCAATATTGACATTATTTTCATCGTTTTGTGCATGTGTGGTAGTTATGTTGTGTGTTAAATAGAAGATTTGGTATATGCAATTGACGTAATGTCCTGAACAGTTATAAATATTTTCAGAGATTTTGAAGTTTTTACGGCGGCAAAGATGCAGACTTTGGTCTTCTGTGTAATGACGACGTATTCTTATAGGTGGTTACTATCGATTCCGAGGAACCGATAAATATTCGTGCCTCTGTTTCAATAATGACGTTGCAGAACTTACAAGGACTTGTGCGTCTTACCCTGGGTAAAAACGATCCAGGAAGGACAGATTTGACTTCTTTAATTGTTAATTACGATATAAAATTAACACAGTTTAGCAAAATTTTTGCTCTAGAAGCTATTACTTTCCCACCTAATCAAAAATTCTAATAATAATACATATTGATCGTGAAAAATCAGGATCTTTGTTTTGAAATTTTTGAGCGTACACTTGTTACTGCGCCTAGCGTAATTTCTGTAGTAGATGTCAGTGCTCCCTAAGTGAAATAAAACATGTCTCTGTTTCATCCTAAGAAGTAAAAAGTTACCAATCTAAAACTGTTACTGCGATGAAATTTGTCTCAATGATACTGTACATACCATGTATTTGTATGCCCGGAAAACGTCAGTACGTTTTGTTAATTGTTCATTTTTTATTATTTAAATTTGTTAACAAGGAACACGTTCGTTGAAGACGAATTACCGGGTCAGCAAATGCGTCCTTTACTTCAAAATCAAAAGATGGCACCCATTATGTAATCCGTGAAAGCAAATATTCTTACGTATGATAAAAGTTTACATGGAATTAGTTATAGGTTAATCCCTGTGGAAGTCAGTATTAAATGCTTTTGTATGATATGATAGCGAAATGAATTTCGGAATTACATGCATGTCTGTGCTAGGGTACGTAATAACGTTGTTTACCTGGACACGGTAAACATGGCACTGTGATCCCTCGCCTCATATAATTTGCATTGATCGGGTCTCTGTAGTGTAATCAGTTACTTTTTGTTGGAGGTGCAGTGCCCAGGATGCTAATATTTTTACATTATCTTCAACTGCCAGGCGACCTTCCTGTTCTGTGTCAACGTACTCCCAGCACCCATCCATATTCTCTTGTTAAATCTGCGTACCCTCTTTTTCCTTTTGTAATCTATATGTGGTTTTCGAAACGAAAGTAGGTTTAGTATTTCATGTATCTTCTGATATACAGTAATAGGCTTAAGTCTTTGCTTCCACTCCTCTTAAAATAACGAATTTTATTTTCTATAAAAGGGCTTTAAATGTGTAGCTTCACATAAAGTCTTTACGCAGGACAGACATGTTAGATTTAAATTGTTTATAATATTTATACTTTTGGTTATTAGCTCTCGTGTCCATGGTGCATAATTTAATAAATTGAACATTGTGAGGATGAATTCGGTCTTTGAAAGGATTGGTTGGTATGCGGTGGCCAGATTTTCCTCTTGGAACGTGCCACTTTGCTGTGCTTCAGATCAATTGAATCTGTTTTAGCCGGTGTCTCTAAATCGTATATGACTGTGCTGCCTACCTCAATCCGATCGGATTGTGGTTTCTGTCTCCCGCACATTTTGGTTTTGTCGGTCCTCTTCTCCCGCACGGTCCGATTGTGGCAGATCTGTCCTTCCGCACGGTCTGGATGTGCGACCGTTAATGAGACAAGTTCCTCTGGATGTAATACTCTCAAATTCCTCAATTATTCTCATGCACGGTGTGATTGTCATGATTCTGCTCTCAAGATAGAATATAATCGCAAATAAATTGGGTTTAGAAGAATGTCCGGCACGCTACCCGGTAGACATAAAGGTCTAATATTCGATAGACCCCTGACTTGTCCCCGATGTTACCCATTAGACTTAAAATAAGAAAATTACGGCGCAACTAGCCATCTTAACACTGGAGTAAAGCCAACTCTCAAAACGTCGCACTGGCCATTGCTCGAGCTATATTTGACATGAATCAAATATACCTGGTGCAATGGCCTCTGCAACACGATGTTGTTAAGTAACTGTAAATAATTATGCAGTCGTAAAGTGTTGCAATAACATCTCCAGTTATTACTTTCAGTGGATGGGATCCATTTCTTCTACCTCCTCTGTTCTCATCAAAACCTGCTACTTTGCTGAAGTCGGTAACTGTAGTTTTACAGCTTGTTGTCAGTGACATCTGTTAAATGGGTAGGTAGTTAATACAACTTAACTACTCGAGGTTATTCTGAAGAATACAGATTCCTATTAAAATTGTACCAAGCAAATTAAGCCTGTCAGTAACGCGTGTAGGTTAAATTTTGATCACGCACTCCTCATATCTGTTTGGCAGTAGCACGCTTCTGAAGTTCCTTGCAATTTGAGTATATTTCAGGAAATACTACATAGCACAGCACCGCCATTTGTTTTTGAATCGCTCCAATTTATTATAATCATGTTCATTTATTATTCCACGCTAATTTTTTTTTGTAGGCTTACCGTACCCAGCGAACAGTGCCCTTTCTGAGACGTTAGTAAATACTCGTTCGGTGAATAAATTCCCTGCACTTTATACGTGTGTTTTATAAGGTTTTGGTACCGTATTCACCCTATTCTGTGCCAGATGAATCATGTCCACACGTTTATATTACATAGTTGATATATCGTCGTTAAGTAACCTAAAATGAAATTTAAAACTTCTTGACGATGGTGAAGAGTCAATTGAATAAAAATTTTCTTGGTTATTATCCATCGTCTAGTAAATATAAAACGTAAAACGACGTTTCGGAGATGGGGACGAAGAGATAGGGATTAGCTCTATCTAGTGGGCCCAACTGTGTAGGAACCTGAAGACGGAGATAGAGCCCCATCTCCGAAACGTCGTTTTACGTTTTATATTTACTAGACGATGGATAATATCCAAGAAAATTTTTATTCAATTAAAATGAAATTATTTCTTCCATCATACCTGTTTCATTTTTATAGTATTCATTGAATTTGCCTTTTATTTTAATGAATCGCCCTGATGACGGAGACAGTATGACATCTGACCAGACTACACAGCGCAACAATCCTGAAGACAGAAATCTTCATAGTTACCGCTGTGAAAACCTCAAATCATACTTTTATTTTATGTTTGGGACAAGAAGATACGAGCCAGGTACGTCATTCAGTATAATGACTTGACTACTGGCTGGACGATCGAGGATTTTCCTCTAGCCTCTGGGGCCCACCCACCCTTCTCTCTAATGGGTACCGGGGTCCTATGGTAAAGCGCGGTCGTGGCGTGACGCTGACCACTCATCTCCGTCTAGTGCCGTGGTTGAGAGTACCTGAGCGCCTATTTGGCGCGCAGTGGGATAGCTGTACGTCTTCTTTTACTTGGGATAAGAAGATACACGTTTACTGGTTGGCAAAGAGAGGTTTGTAGACATGGGTTTGTGAATGCGTTATCAGAGTGGTGGATAACGCCATTTTCCGTTTCTTGGGTCGTAAAGCAATAGAAACACTGTCCGTATAAATAGCTGTAAGTTCTATGCCGGACACGGTGCGAATGTATTCTTACTCAATTTATCGCAGTATATTTGTGTATCAAACATACACGTTAGGCGGTAGTGTTCTGGCACTGCTATTGGGATGTAGGGAGGTATCCAGTTTTCGGGAGAAGGTAACGGGAAAGAGGGAGATGGGATAAACAGGGAATACGTCATTTTGGTATTGAAATCTCTGGAATATCGATTACTTGGCCAACTCTGATATAAAGACTGGTTGATAATATTTAACTAGTTAAGGAAGTAGCCTAATCTATAGGTTGTAGTAATTTGGATTTATTTGTAGTGGCTAAGGATCGAATCCAGTTGTGGAATATAGTGTTAGAATTCTGATCGTTAGGATTCTAATGCCGAAAATGTGCTACTAAAATAGCGTTGTGTTGAGAGTGTATTGTACGTATGTGATTTTCCTGTGAGTATAAAATGCACCTATGAGCCACGATTCAAGTGTTTTGCTCCGTTCACGGGGAAATTACAGTCAGATTTAATATTCCGGTCTTTATGAGGATTATTTATATCAGTATCCCTGTTAAGGGTCAAACTTTAGAAAGTATTGCGCCTGATTCACAGATGTTCCCTCTCAATGCGAATGGAGAGAGGAGTCTCGTGTATTCAAATCCAAGTAAAGGTGCAAATTGTGGCTTTTGTAGCAATGCGTTTCCTGACAAGGTTGTACTGAATATGACAGTAATGGTAACAAAGTGTTGGTACATAGGAAATGTTTGCCTGTGGCAAGTGCTTGTCAAGCGACTTAACAGCTGAATTTATTGCCTTATCGATTTCAAGCAGTACGTCAGCTGAGACAATGGTATACTGCCACAAAAATTCAATATTGTCATTGGTTTTGTGCGTGAATGGATTTAAGTGTAGTAGTTAAGATGCGTTTTAAATGTAACGCTCTGTATTAGGGAATGTGTTTAATAGATGATACAGTATACGTACATTTTGAAAATTAATGGCGTATAAGCGTAATCCTGTCATAACTGACCCACTAGCCCACTCATTGACAGACTTTGTAGTGTGACTCTTTAGATTTTTACCTGATCAAGAAAGTTGTGAGACCAGAGGGTTCTTACATATTCACAGGTCTCTGCTGTTGCACCTTATCCTGACTCAGTTGGAATCTCTTTACACCCTCCAGTCCTAAGACTCTGAGATGCATTATTATATTATTTTCTCATCAATGCCTAAGTCTTCAGAGCGGTCGCTTCTTTAAATTTTGTAGACCAAGTTTCTGCATGAAATCCCTATATTCTCCATACGTGCTACAAGTTACGCCAATCTCACCCCCTAGTTTGAATCTGCTTATTTTGTAATTCTTCTATGCGCTAATTACCTATCAAGGCATATATGTATGTGATACAGAATGCAAACAAAACAGATAAAGACAACGTTGAAGTGTGGTGTTGAAAATGAAACTCTGCACAGGTTCTGAAAGAGGTCGAGATTGTTGTGTTTGATAATATTCCGTTAACACTAATTTTGGTAGTTGAGTGCATATCGGAGACCTTTTATGGCATTTACGTGAATGTTTGTTTGATACTCATTGCCCCAATGTATGAATCTATCCACAGCATTCGAAGAGGAAAAGAGTAAAGTCACAATCCGTGTCAGAAGAAGGATGCGATATTGTTTGCGCAGTGCCAACCTGACGAGATTAACGTCTGGCTTTCCGGCCAGTGTCCACACGCACAGTATCACTAGCCATAAATCAGCCGCGCCTGTTGGTCACTTTCCCCACTTAAACACGCATGTAGTGTACGAATCCTGGTCTAGAAGTCAGGTAGTGAGATAATTCAGTATTGTTAACCCCCTCCCCGTCGCCCAACATTCGTTTCACAAAGCTGAAATATACTGATACAAGTCAGTTTCTTCAATAGAAAGAATTGTTTTCTTTTCATACATCTCCTTCTTGTTTTATTGTATTATATTGTGTTTTCATTTTAGTTCTTGTCTGTAATCGGCTTTTCAGCTTTTGTCAAATTCAAATATGTTAATAAATTTATTATTAATATTATCATTGAAAATGGCTGTCTTCTGGGTTGTTGCGCCGTGTTGTCTGGTGGAAGTTTACCGACGTTTCAGAGGTCCTTGCTGCCTCAGTCGCCCTGATGAAGGAGGTAGCAAGGACTTCTGAAACGTCCGTAAAGTTCTACCAGACTACACGGCGCAACGATCCAGAAGACAGCCATCTTCTGAGGATGAACTTGGCATCAATCTCGGCAACGCCACCAGCTTTCCTGACGTAACTTTATCGTGCCATTCCTCGATTTGTCCATCCAAATGTCAAAATATCACCGTCAAATGAGCGATCACCGCTCCTTCATAATTACTTTCCTATTCAGTGGTGATAGAAACATTGATGCATTAATTGTGCGACAGACCAGTTCAGTTTTACTAACTATTCAACCAATAAGTTTTATGTCCAAAGCTAAGTAATTACACGTAGAAAGTTAAGAGTGATTGTAACATGCTAACCGACTCGACGCTAACGATTCTCTCGTTTTAATTACAATAGTTTGTTAAGCGGCCTCGAAGCTTACGTAACGCACTCAAAGTCGTTTAATCAAATAAACGCGTGTTACGATTTCTTCTACAGTCAAATTTCTAATGTGTCAGTGGCTTAATCTGAATTAGCCCGATCCAGAAATTGAAGCACAATGAAATAATGTTGTTGTTTTTTTTGTACAATCAGATGGCACCGTCATTGGTCCAATTTGAATTAGTTTGCGTACAGAAATTAAAGTACAGTGAATGAAATTAAGTGTTGTGCTTTTAAATAGACTTTTCCCAATTACGAGGAATGGTGTACAGTTTCAATGTAATTATCGGTCTGTGTACGCGAGAACGCAAAGTACTATGCTTTGTACCAAAATATGTAATTCGTACTCCCAATATTGACTGATTGAGCTCCCGGTAACACGACCCAAGTCCTTTCTGGGGCAGACCAACCTCATTGACTTTGTTTAGTTCCCCCAGATGCGTAGAATTCTGCCATGAAGCCATGTGAAAACCAACGTCTTCGCCTTCCTAGATCTTTCTGCTTTTATTTAGGCCTACGCTTTGAGCGGGGAAACCTTTCAAATTGACTTCATTAGGCTAGTCGTACTAGCCTCGATGAGAACATTGACTGAAAATTAAGCATAACGTTATTATTGTTTCGAAACATCCTCTTTCTTTTCTGAAGCCACTATATTACTTCCAGTCTTAGTCTTAATTGTATAGACGCTAGCTAGTGAAATTACCCATTCTTCATCCAAGTTTCTCTTATAATAAACTACTTTTATTGTTTATTAATTATAGAGTCTTCTTGATATATATTCTCTTTTATAAAAGGAAAGTTAAATCCGTTGGGATTTAAAACGGTGATCTTACTTATTTATTTTGTATACTTTATATGACAACTTTATTTTTTCGATTTAGTTCAGTTTACGGGCTGGACAATCAGGGTTTGATCCCTGCCAGGATAAGTTTCTTTCTCTGCCAGAACGTCGAGACCGGCCCTGGGGTCCAGTCTCTATTCAGTGGGTACCGGTGTTGGGGGGGTTAAAGCGGGCGTGACGTGATACCAACTACTGACCCCCTCTGGTGCCGGTGTTAAGAATCCATGGAGCTGTACCTCCATTTTCACATACTTCTGAATGTCTCTTTACTTATTTGCGTACCACGGACAACTTTACCTTCAATGCATCAGTAAAATTCACGCATTGAACACTGATCGCGCATTTTATCCTTTGATTGTGGAAGTAAAGTGCACTGCAGGGAACAAGGATTGAATTATCCTTATTTGTTAGATTCCGAACACTAAAGGGCGTGACATACCACGGAATATAATCTACAGCCTTGGCGCCACATGATGATAAGGGTGGTAAATAATAAATAGACCCGTTTATGTATTATATATGCTTATATGTAGCAAAATCAGACAGGAGAGACGGAAGTAAAGCGAAAAGACATGAGGATTTCAAAGTAGAAGATTGTAGGTGATTTGAATAAAGCTGGCATACCTGTAGGAATATTTATAATGGAAGACTGGGAATGGTAATTTTTGGTAAAGGATTAAAAGGGGGGGACTTCAATTTTTAAAACTTAAACTGAAAGAAATATAAGAATATCAGTTCTAACATTATATTTGAAGAAAATAGAACTTCTTTTTTTATTCCAATTTATAATTTTTCACATCCTTCAAATAAATAGTAGACCGATCTGTTCGTTACATCATGAATGAGTTTTGAAAATCATACGGCTATTGTGTTTTGAAGGGCGAAGGTTAGGTTAGGTTAGGTTAGCTGTGTACTTGTCTTGGAAATCGCATATATTTATTTAAGTATTTGTGTTCGGCTTGTCTTAATTGTATCATTAAAATGTGTTTATTTACACAGTTTTAAATACTCTTTAAACAAATTCTACAATCCGTTTGAAAGTGACTACGTTATTTCATTTTTTTCTTTCAAACACAGATGTGAATTTAATAGTTTGTTTTGAGGTGTGAGATACATTTTTATATTTCTTAGTGATAGGTTGCTCAACACAGTGGTGCCCCAGTAAACGCCCCTTTGGTTTATATAACGTTGTAGTCTCTCAGCACATAATCGAACCTACAGCGATCCGAATACGGGGCAGATGTTCATCCTCGTGCATTTTATCTTCTATTTTCTCTTGTACTGTTTTATTGTATGCATATCCGACAATTTATACGTCCCCTTGAATGTAGCGAATATTTGTTGACTGCGATAGAAAGATACGTATCCGCTTGTTTCGTCGTAGTTTCTTCTGCATCAGTTACTTTTCTTTAGAAAAACAAAACACGCATAGTTCAACACTTCGCTGGCTAGAGTACGGTGGAACGCGTCACGAATTCTGGGCGAAAATAACTGGCATAGGAACCTTATGATAGACGTGCACAATAACCTTAATGATGTATTAAGTAAGTTGTGGAGCTTGCACATATTATTTTGTGTACTTTCTAGCTTAATTTGCTTTCTTAAGAAACAGAATTAGGCATTTCAAATAGCCATGTTGTCTCCCTTTCAGATTTTGAACAAACTGAACAATTTTCATGAATATTGACAAGCCTCTGAACTTAGTCCATTGAAGGCCATTCCACTTCATAGTTTTTAATTTCAAACGAGAAACATGCCGGATGCACCACATAATGTATGGTCTTGAAATTATATAGGCTAACAAATCTTCAAAAAATCTGTGACTGCAAATGACTGTCTGCTAATATGTAACATCATGTAGCCTGTTGTTAATGTAATCTTGTCCAATTACAACAACAAAAATAGCGACCTCGTTGAAACTTGTATTTATCATACAATTTTACAGCTATAGCTAATTGACTACTGGGACTAGGAATGTGGTAATTTCCACGCTAATAGATTACAATCATCCAAACAAGTTAACGTGAAATATTTCATACATATTAGAAAACGTATGTCATCGATTTGAAGCTTAACGTTTATAACCATTGAATGTAACGTGAACAGATTCTGTAGTAAAATAATAAGTTTAAAAATTTATTCAATTATTTATACGTTAGAAATCAGCCAAAGAAGCCAAACAAGAATATTAAAACCAACAATAAGATAAGCTAGAGAATAAATTATATAATAAAGTCGACTTAAAAGACAGAAACGTAACAAAATCGAGGTTCATATACGCACTATGAAGCATAGAGAGTGTGAAGAACGTAAGTTAAACATAAATGTAATTATAAGTAATTGTATAGGCATCGTTTTAAGCGACGTACCACTCTCTGCTGAGAATGCCAATGTCCTTGAAAGTAGCATTGGAAGCTGAAACACGTCCAGCTGAGGTACTTAACTTGAATTTGTGATTTAACGTAAAATTGGAGTAGTCTCTAATTACCATAATAGGTATATGTAGACTGACAGAATTAAATATGGGTGAAGAAGTATTTTTTTAAAAGATTGATGAGCAGTAGGACACCTAGGTTCCGCCGTCCTATATAAAATGTTGAGAGATTCAATCTAGCTAAAATACCTTCATAATTATTGCTGCATACGCTCGCAGAAACTCTGCTATAGCATGAGACAGGAAAGTTTTCTGAACTCATTCCAGTTTGGAGGATCCATCGATGTAATGGTGTTTCAGGCAAGATCCATACTCACATCTGGGCCGCACGAAGTGTGAAATACAAAACCCAAAGGTCATTAGCAGTGTAATAAGAAAAAAATGACACCGTAGCGAATCAAACCTAGCATTTTAAGCCTTGAGACAATATTTAGTCAGTTCGCTAGTGAAAACACAGAATGCAGTCCAGTAGTACACGCAGATCTTCTGTACACTGGAAGCTTCAAACCAAGTTGATGAAAGATTTTCTGGCTACAAGCCGCGTCAGGTGGCTGAGCGGTGAACGAACCATATCTTCTGCCAACGTTTCCAGAACAGTCTCTGTTCTCATCCTCAAGGCTGCTGAGTAACCATTCCGTTCCTTTGTTGCGCGGTAGCTGTTGGGAACTGGAGGCAATTTGTCTTACGAGTAAAAGATACATTTTAATTCTAAGTGTACGTTGTTTTAAGTGCGACGGTGACAGTGAGATGTGGTAAGAAGTTGTTATTTTCAAGAAGACACGAAGAATGGACTATTACTGCAAATTAAAAGATCCTACGCATTTTGTCGAGTACTTGCTTTACAAACACTGAAACTTCTCCTTCTGTCACCGTCAAACACGGCTTGAACTACACTTCGCTTGTTATCATGAACTTCAGCGATGGTGAAAAGATTTGCTTCTTTGGTCATAGTGTTGAAGTGACCATTTTCGCTGCCTAGCCGTGAAAGTTTGAATATTTTCTAAAATAAGGAATAGCGTTTGGGCTACAAGTTTCACTTAACCTATGGAACCTGTTTTGTACGTTTGTTTTGCCTACTAAGAAAAATATTACATTAAATAAATTAGTGGACGGAGGAATTTTGGGTAATTTGGAAGTTACATTTGCCACACAAGAATCTGCCAAGCCTTGACTTAAACCGGAATTAGTTTGCGCATCGATAGACCTATTATAATAATAATCATAATTATGATTAATAACCATATTGATGAAAGTGGAATTATGTTTCCGGAAGCGATGTTGAGAAGGATTATGTCGCCGAAGGCAAAACAGTATTACGATTAAGGTTAATAACCAAATTGATCAAAATGGAATTATGTTCTCTGAAGACACGCTGTTAGGAATAATTCTGTACTTGAAACTCTATAAATGGTAATAAATAATATAGCTGACAGGTTTCTGATGTTTTTAAATATGGATACAGTTCTAAAGTCGCTAACCATAGCACTCTTAACTTCTGAATCCTGGAACAATAGCTGGTTTTTCCAGCAATGGTGGAAAACTGTCACTTGGTACGTTGAGGTTAAAAATAATATATTAGCAATGGAATAAAGCAGCCAGAAGAACTCTTAATAATAAATTGTGGAATACCATCTAAACTAACACACTTGGACTCTCTGAGAATTTCATAACTCTGCTGACTTAGTCATAAGAGAATACGGAACAGTGACAGTTGGACAGGATACGTTAAAAATAGATTTGAAATGGTTAGCAAAGACATCAGGAGTATTTTTAGGTTCCGTAAGAAACCGGCCATCTACTCCAGCTTTAATGAAAGTGTTACCCTTCCTTTTAAAAAACTGAAACCTATTTACGACATTGCTGAAGATGAAGTTTGAAACTGTCAGCTACATACTAACCACTATTGTGTATCGGACTTAGTAGTAATGTTTACAAGCTTACGAAAGAAGTAGATGGCTGTCTTATTGATTGTAGCGCCGTGAAGCCTTGCAGATGTTTATTTACCTCCCTGATGATGGAGGCAGCAAGGACTTGCGAAACGTTTGTAAATTTAGACCAGGCTGCACAGCGCTACAGCCCAGCAGACAGCCATCTTTGGAGTCACAGGTGTGAAAGCCTCGAATGCTACTTTCGAGTGAAGTGATATTTCTTATTAATTTTTTGTTTGAAACGAACATGGAAACATAATTTTTCTAGCATGTACACGTATAAAGAATAGCTTGATTTAAAAAATTAGTAACTGCATTAGATATGACTATCTTCTAGGTAGTTGCGTCGTTAGTGTAGAAGATACTGACAAGAATACTGTCTATATCATCACAGGCTATATCTCCCAACATCGCACAAGAAAGCCATCTTCATGTTCATCGTGAGAACCTGAAATATGAACTAATAACGACAATGTTAAGGACTGCTTATAAACACAAGACCAATCATATTCCGCAAAACTCCTGTTTTAGACGAGCACAGTCTTCTGTATATAATTCAACTCATGAATGTTTGAATGAATAATCATACAAGGATAACAGTTCATAAAGCATAGCACACTTTTCATGAAAATTATTACGAAAGGAACATCACGTCGATGGCGAAGAGGAAATTAAAAATGTGTTGAGATCAATACACAAAAAGAACGGTAAGTGACAGGAACAACCAATTCAGAGTCAGAAATTGCAACGGTGACTCCATACTGATTTAAACGTTCAAGACCAAGTTTACTATTATGTAATGTTTTGTGACTAAAATCAAAAGTGGCATATGGCGTTCTGACTAATATTCACTCCAATTTTGATATAGTTAGCTTTAGAGAAGCGATTTCCCAGTCGTAATCACGGATATTAAAATCTCATGAGTAGACTGCAAGGACATTTAGTTTATTTAACTTTATTCCAAAGAATTTAAATAATGTTCATTGAATTAGTCTGATTTAGATGCTATTTCCGGTAATTAAATTGGAATAATAATCAGGAACATTAATTCATTAATGAGTTGAGGATCATGTTTGCGTATACACTCGGAAATAAAATGGTGAAGTGCAGTCAGCACACTATCACCATTCCAGGTGCTTCAGTCGGTACGAAACGCAGAATAGACATGAGGAAACAGTTTGCGATTTATGAAACGAACCATTCAGCCATGTCAGAGTAATGCATGTGATTTTAGGAATATTGACGCAAACATTGTCATAAACATTAGTAAATATAATAGGTCTGCGTAATGCCCTATCATTTTGATAAATCTTGTCGATGTATTAAGAATACTTTCACAGGGTATGATATAACGATCCGAATCAGTGCCACAACCGTTTCCATAATTAATTTTTTGCGACATGGGAACGTTTTCCCAACCCGGATAATTCAATTCAATTCTTTATAATACTGATGATATCAATCCGTAACATATTTAAAGTTTCAGGTACGCATGAGCCTAGCTAACCCGTTTAACTGATGAATAAATTGTATCTTGTTACTTTATAAACTTATATTTACTACTATATAACATTTAACAACTCAATATTTGTAACTCAGAAAGGCTATGATTTAGATAAGTAGGTGTTCTGAGGAGGATTTGAGGTTTTCACGGCGGTGAGTCTGATGATGGCTGTCTTGTGGGTTGTTGCGCCGTGTAGTCAAGTAGAAGTTTGGTAAACACCTGAGGTGAACTTCCTAACTAAATAATTTGTAGATCATGGATTCTGCGATATTTATTTTAACAAGGTACACCGTGCACTCACACTTTGTTGCTTAAATTTTTGGATCTTACCTAGTTTGAGCCCTGGTCCTCACTGAAAACGTTGCCCAGTTTTCTAAGGAAGGTGACTTTCTCAAGACATAGCTTCTTTGTAATATGATAAATAATGACAGATGTTTTAGAGCAACTCACTGCTTCCTCCAGTTCGTCTGAAATGTCTATCATTACCTACCAAACTACACTTTGTCGTGGCCCATGAACTTTCACCGCATTGGTTGTTGTCTTTATCGCAGACTGCTTCTTTCCCCTGTTATATACCTGTACTACTTTTTAATCTGTAATTAATGATTGTTGTTCATTGATGTACTGGTAACAGCCTGGACTTTTGTGCGGCAGGTACAGGCTCAAATCTCGACCGGGTTGGCATAGGAACTACGACAGTCTTTTTTCCACGTTGTTTTTCAAGTTCTTTTGATCATGCTCCAAGCAATTTAACCTCTGTAAATGGGACAGTGTCAAAAATTATCCAGCTGAAAGAGCATAGTTATATTATTTTAGATTTAGTTTTATTGTGTCACAAAATTCAGCAGCTACAGTTCCCAGTAGGGACAAGGAATTTTCTCGTCGACCCAGTCTCCTGTTTGTAAAGTATCGGGTTCTTTCCCCGGGGGAAACCTACCGGAGCATGAAGCTGACCACTCACCTGACCCAGTGCCAAAGTTAATAATTTGTGAAGCTACACCCTCACACCTGGGTCTGTTTGCAACTTGAAATAAATGAAACTCGTACAAAATTCGAAGGTTTTAAACAGCTTGATCTTTATAGTTTTACACAGAGTGTGACTTCGGTTAGTGTTGCCTTTTTTAAGCAGTCAGATGGCTTTCCAAGCTTTAAACATTTTATACTTTAGAGTAAATCTGATGTAGGTATGCATTATTTGTGGCTAGCTTATAGAGCCGTGTCGTAGGCGTTAATACTATTCGTCGATTATTATGCTTATTCATGCGGAAGGGTGTTTCTCTCGGTTTGTGTAGGGAGTGTGAGACGCATTTCAGAATGAACAGGCACATGGTCATTCCAACATAGCAGTTGTGATGTGGTCAGAGACCAGATATTCGATGTTGTTCGTGAGACTGTAACAACTTTGTACATTTTGTGCTCTCTACCACGTCCGATGAACATCTGCCCACAACAAAACAGAATACACATGCACGGATTCACAGATGTTCTTATGAAGCCACATTCTCATCATTCTGACACTTTCTGGATAATATAGCGGGTGAGGATGGTACAGAGGCGACGGTCCAGTCTTGTACTCGAGAAATGCAGGTTCAAATCTTGACCTGAGGAAGATTTTCGTGGTACCGTTAGTTTCTCCGGCAGAATATAGGAATTTAATACTTAAATAGATGTATTTATTTATTTATGGCCAGGTTTTGTTTCGTATGCCGTTTTCGTGAGGATAAATTTTGTGGTGTACCGTCATGTGTTTGACAATTTAATTTACTTTAACCTCACAGTTCATAAGTTGTTTAAAACCACACAAACTGCTGGCGTTAGTCAGTTACGTGTAATGATAAATATTGCGTACTAATATTCATACGTTTTATAGTGAGTACAAAATTCAACGATATTGTCATTTTATAGATGTGTTGCTTAACAAATATAGAAAGTAAATATTAAAACTGCATAGATCCTTCTAAGTTGGAATGTATAATACCTTTCATGTTTACAATTTGCAGTTGTAGTTAATATTTATTTATTTTAATGTGAAGTTGGCAAGTTAAAATTGACTGGAGTCGTTGAAGCATATAGTTGGATTGTAATCAGCACGGTGAAACGACGTGAAAGTAGTTTTGACGGCCTAATTTTAGTATCGTTTTACGTTTTCCGACAACACACTGGAACGTTCCAGTAGAAATTATTGTTTCTGCTAATAGGCCTACACGAACATAAAGCTTATTTCGTAACGAATTTGGTCGTTTAAGCTGAAATTATCGTGTGTTTGTACAAAGTACGTTAGCGTGACTGGTTGTTTGCTAATTAAGGCTCTTAGGGTAATAACGCAAGCTACAATTTTATATAAATTGTATTACTGTAGAAATCTGAGATATACTTGTTAGTACTGTAGTTAATTACAAACAGTGTTCATTCCAGAGAACCGTGCTTTTATTTTCCCTCTGTATTAAACTATATATATATATATATAT
>NW_019059608.1:4360039-4386272 GCF_000696155.1 Zootermopsis nevadensis
TGTGTACTGTCATTACCATCAACATAACCAGCGTTTCCAGCGCCATCGTTGATGCTAACAGGAGCAGTTGTAATTATTTCTGAAGGGAATCTAGGGCAACAATCGACATTGTCGCATTGAACAGAGGAAATAAACGCATCTGTGGTGATTCCGAAAATCGGTTGAAGTAAAACATGATGTAAATACAGTGATTTACCCAATCTACCCAGGCGAAAACGGAGATAGTATTTAGAAGTAGATTACTATGACTTCTACCGTCTTCTTCAAAATCTTTACCTGCTGACCAATCGTAATCGTGTCATTCGACATATGGTACGAAGAGCATAGTTGCATAACCTAAGACCCATCAGATCAATAAAATATTACACCAGACAGACATATATTAGCCATTAGTGGAAAGAATAATGCCTAGTAATTATCGTGGTTTTTATCGTTGTTTGTACATGTCTCCTTTTATAATGCACTTAGACTTACGTGTTCTGGTTAGGTTAATTTTCTCTCCAGAATCGGGATTTGTATCCGCTCGACACTGTAGGTCTATGAAGCATTATAAACATTACGCTAACGACCATGTACCCTCGTGTACCGCGCACACAAACTGCTAACACTTCCAACGTAATCCGTTTTAAATCGCTTTTCGGGTAACATCGTTAAGGACATGCTGGCAGGAGCGAATCCTGAGGAGTACTTGCAAGTGGAATAATTAACTGTTTAAAATTGCGGAAGATCGTTTTGCAGTGTGCTCATTTCTTTCGTATGACAGTCTGTTTGCAGATGTAGATTTATTAAAGTAATAAATGTTACTTTGTACTTACATGTAAGTAAATTCCTACCGCGTTAGAAGAAGCTACTGAAAACAGTTATCTGGCTGATAAGGTTTGGCATGTGTAAACCTTTATTTCAGTATTATTTATATTGTTGTGTGCTGACATGTTCTTGTGATGCTGTACAAAATGCTAGCCAGTGATGCAGTGAAGACGACTGAATTTTCACGTTCATTAATTTACTTAGTCGAACGCAGGAATATTTCTTACACATTACATCGATAAACGAGCTTTCTTACGTAGTTCAACTCTGAATCGATCGCATTATTTTTTCTTATTTTAGTGTCATAATATCCCTTAGTAAATTGTTATACATTAATACCAGGCGGTTTGTGGGTTCAAAGCAGCGCTTTTCTTTTCAAGTTGACTGAAGCAGCTTTTCGTTGTATTCTAATTCTGTTTCTAGAACATCAATTATCTGCTATCTGAGAGAGATATTTCTGTTCTGCAGGTAACATTTTACAAATTTATTTTCATGCTGTGATTAACACAAACATACTTGCTATCCTGTTACAATATAACCATCAGTATGTTTATGAAGTTATGTTTTGATCAGTGAAAAGTAGCCGGAAGTTTCGCCATTCTCCCCTGTTTTAATGATGATGTTAGCTGTGCTAAAATAAACTCTTCTGGGTCGGTAACAGAAGATGGTACGACGTCAGCTTTTTGAAATGCTCATGCAACTGAATTCATTGGCATTTTTTATTTGTAGTTCATTTAAAGACGCCAGTCGTTCTAACTATATACCGTCAAATGATAAGATAATTACTGGATAATGTGCTGGAAATTATGCAGAAGAAAGTAGTCGTATAAAATATTACCCTAGAATTTGTTAGGGGAAACTAAGGGAAGCCTGTGGCCCGAAATTAGGACCCAGCGTCACGCGAATAAGATGTCCTAGCCACTCAACCACAAAGTTCAATCATATCTTAGAGACCTACAGAGAGATCGTTTTAACTGACGTTCCTAACAGTCGTATCGACAAATTACATACAATGTTGCTCTTTATTTAGTTCAAGCACGCGAATTTAAAGCAATTCTGTTCAGTGAGGTTGAAAGGAGTTAGTTTCATTGAAGTGCAAAACTTGAGTGCACGTCTTGTGTTAAAGTTATTTCATTGTATATGGGCAGTAGGCGTACATATTTGACACGCTGAACTTTGGGAGACACGATTTCAATAGGCAGGTAAGTTCATGTCTTTTCAATGTAAAGTTCTCTAGCAACACCTTGTGCTTATAATGTAGATGGGGTTGTGTCGGGTAGTTTAATGTAATTAGAAGTTAGCATCCAAGATGGAGAAATATTCAGGAGTGTGGGGTAGGTATAACTATCAGCTCTTGTAAAGTTCGTGTCCCATCCGGTTGGCCTCTTAAACATCCAAACTCCAATGAGCTAGCGAGGAGATGAAGCACACTTGTCCTCTTCAAGTCCCGAGTGTCTTGTCTGCTCTAGCTGGAGTGAGGACTGAACGAACAGCGGTTTACTGGAGGTACCAGTGGCGGAACCAGCGCGTAACTATTTGTTATTAAAGACACGGTTTTCATGTAAAAAAGATATCGCGGCATTTTTTTGTAATGCTGGGGACTGCTGCCATTTTTCGTCATGTCTCAACATGGAGCAGAGCAATTCTACAAGATATACGGAAACATCAGGCGTAAACGCTTTACATGTTTGTTCGTTTATTATCAAATTTAAATGTAAGTACAGACCACATTTAGACGTCTTTGACCTCTAGTGCTGCCCAAAATACTTCAGTAGGCCACAGTCTCTTAATTCCGTAAGCCTGCATTTGTCTATTCATAATACATGACCCACTCACTTAGGGCGGAGTTCTTATAACACGTTTAGCAACCTCATTTTTTACTGATACTCAGTTGCAAAAAAAAAAGTTCAGAACTAAACAGAGTTCCTGAACGGGATGCCTCGTTAGTAGCACGAGGAAGAGGGTAAAAATCTGTTCCAGCTGTACTTGCATTCAATGGCCATGATATTTATTTGTTGCTGATACGAATTTTGTAGCCATTCGTTTTATCATTAATATGAGATATTACTAATTTAATTCAATCAAGCTTATCTCCTTTATATGTACAATGTTCTATACGCTCAGTTGCTATTCCCATGTCTTATCACCAAATAGTAGTACATCATATTTTATTTTCATTGAATATTTTTGATTTACATAACTTTTTAACATCTTTTTTTAATGAAACATCAGTTAGCATTTCCTTCCACTGATTTATAACGTGGAATCCGAGTTACTCATGTATGAGAAACACGAAAAGCACGAAAATGGTCATTGCACACGTAGTTATATTCTTAACTGTGTTCGAACGCGAATTTCTGTTAACGCAAGCAGTTTGAGTTGACATTAGTAAGGATTTGCTGCCACCATCATTAAACTGCGACTGAAAACAAATGGGCCAAGTATGGATGAGCTGGTAGCTAATTGTAACGTAGAACAGGTATGATAGGATTTGATGTGACAGCTTAAACGTAATGATAAAACTTTTATTTTATTTTCGGTTTTGGCGGGTAATGAGGTTCTTTGTGTACCTCATGGTCCTATGGGGCCTACCCGTCTTTGTCCTGTTCAATACCCTGTCATCAATAATGTCAACATGGTGGCCATTCGAATTTCGAGATGGGTTTGAAATTGGTGCCATTATTGGAAGTATCGTGAAATTTTAAGCTGTGGACCTGATAGATTTTCGATAAATATTTAACATTCGTTATGGTATTTTTTTCTAGAATATGTAAAACAGCAACTTGGTGGCACGCAAAATATATATTTAGCTTTCTGTTTTATGGTGGTAACTGATGAACTGTTGGGACTAGGCATGTGAACTTTTGTATGGAGATAGATCTTGTCTGAGATTTGAGGTTTTCAGAGTAGTGATAATTTAGATCATGGGTTCTGACACCGTATGATTGTAGGTGGTTATCAGAGTTTAGGAGGAATGTGTTGATTCCATTTTAATCCTAGATTTCTTATATCGTTATGCTTTGTGGTCGCAACGACATTCAACCTTGATCTGTCAGAACAAACGTATATTTTTACGTCGTCAGACTTTGTTATTTTGTTTTCATTTCAGATTGTATCAAAAGCGCCTGTAATGACACACTTTCTTGCGCAAGAACAGTAAGAAATTATGGTGTGTGCCACGTGAGGACTTCAAGAGGAATTTGTTGCTAGATGAAATTTCTTAAACTGTTTAGGAGAGCTGGTAGTCTTTGGTTTGATCCTGTGCGGATTTTCCAAGATGTCTTCCTCACCTCTGGCAAAATAAACAATTTTTGCGAATGCGGGTTATGGGTTTGGACTAGATTCATCTGGCTCAGGATTCTGTCTGGTGACGACGGTTTCTGTAATCTAGCTTCGGGTTCCATAAAACAATGCAGATTAATTTATTGGCCAACTGTGCAGTTACGAGTTTCTTGATGAGGATTTTGTTCCATGGAGTTGGTTGTGAATGCGACGCATGCGTGTTCTCCACCGTTATGCGGATTACACGTTTAGCTGTAGGTCATTTTTGCGTCTTCATCGTTTCTATTATCCTGTCATCGCGAACATAATGGAAATGCCTGTTGAGTCCTTGCATATGCAATGTTGGCAGGCAGAAGCCAGGACAGATAGAGACCATATAAGATACCATTCAGGCATTCAACTGGTGGGACTTTTGGAAAAGTACGAATAAACCTCAGATACGATGATCAGTCTCCCGATTACAAAGCAGTAGCCACACCATTCGGTCTCGACGATAAATGTAGTATGTTCATCACATGAACGCTAATCTATGGGCAACCTTGTTCTTTGTATCCAACCTCGAATGACATTAGTAATTGTCATTGTATACCTTTTGACAAGAGAGTGAGAGTGGAATATAAATCCTTTTTGTTTTCCCTACTGTTGTCTGTTCATACTTGAAAGTGCAGTATGTTTTTCAGTATAAAGTATTTATGTGAATGTTTAGTTTCCGATAGTAACCCGCGCGCGGCTTACCCATCTCCCTGATAATAGGAGCAGCAAGCACCTCTGAAACGTCAGTTAACTAATACTAGACAACACGGCGCAACAGCCCAGAGTACAGCTATCTTTATACTCGTCTGCGTGATAACCTTATATCTCACATTTTAGTTTTCGATCATGTAAATTCATAACTGAAAAATCTACAATATTATCAGTATCTGCTTCCATTTCTCTGGTTACCAGTATGTTAATATACTTCTTTAGGGGCGTTAATTTAAGTTGAGTGTCAGATATTAGGAATACTGAAGATTTAAACTAATAGTCAGGTTCAATAAAAGAGTAATTAATTGACAATTTAGAACCACGTATAGGAATGTGGAGTCTGCTAGGCTTTACAGCCACCTAGCCTATGCAGTAATTGGATCTCCGGCCTCTAAGTTAATCACCTGCCTGTTTCCTCAAGACAGCTGTCCGTTGATTAATTTATAGAAGATGCGACGACTTTTTCTTCGTATTCTTTTAAGGACAATTTTAAATTCTGTTCAGACGCTTATGAAAACAATTTTGTCGACTTATCTGCTTTGGTATTCTTTCCTCAAAGAACCTTAATGATTGATTGTCCTTGAAATGAGGCTTTTGTTACCAGATTTGGTTTCCAAAATGTTCTTTAGCTGCTTTGTATGATGTGGACAGTTTGTTGACAGTGAGTATTTCAGTTTAAGAATAACTAATAATAAGAGTTTAGAAAGTTTTTACTTTAGTCGTGGTTCAGTTGGTGAACATAAGCGCAGTCTGCATAGGATTGTATGCATTTAGAATCATGAATAGTTGCCTTATGGTTCTATTCACGTTTCGTGTCTAAGAACGTGACCTGTTTTTTACACGCGGGTTAAACTTGTTCTCACGCATTAAGGAAATAATGTCGATTCACTTGTTTGAGAATGATATTCCGAGGAAGTAACCTCAAACTGGAGAGAATTGCAAGTGAGAACCTTTAGAATTTGTACTCTTCGCAGAATATTGTTATAATGTTCGAACGGAGGAGGATGAGGTCAGCGGGCCATGTAACACATACATAACTTGAATAGGAATGAATGAAGGGAAGAAATTAATTGGGAGACCTAGGCTGAGATGGAAGATAATATTGAAATTAACCTCAGAAACACGTATTCTAAGGGCGTGGACTACATTGCTGTGGCACATAATAGAGGCCAGTAGCCGGATGTTGCGAGCTTCATAATGAACATTCAGGTACCAAAAAAGGCGACGAATTTTTTGACTGGTTGAGTGAACAGTAGATTGTCAAGAAACTCTTTGCTCTGGAGTTAACCTGTTATATTCGTTATCTCTTTCGTTAAAGTCCAACACTCTTATCATACATATGGGAATTAACTCTTGCTGCCATTCAGTTCAGAACTATACTTTTACCTGTAGTTTTGCATGCGTGTGAAATTTTGTCTCTTACACTAAAGGGGAACGTAGACTGATGGTGTTTCAGAACAGAGGGTGCTGAGGATAATATTTGGACCTAAGAGGGATGAATTAGTAGGAGACCGAAGAAATTGCATAATGAGGGGCCTCATAAGTTGTACTCCTCGCCAACTCAAGGAGGATGAGATGGACAAGTCATGTAGCGCGAATGGGAATGAAGAGGAATGCGTACAGGTGTTGGTGGGCAAACCAGAAAAACAAAGATCACTAGGAAGACCTACATGTAAGTGGGAGGACAATATTAAGATGGATCTTAGATAAATAGGATGGAGTGGTGTGGACTGGATCCATCTGGATCACGATAGGGACCAGTGGCAGGCGCTTGTGAACACGGTAATGAACCTTCGGGTTCCAGAAAATGTTAGGAATTTCTTGAGTGGCTGAGCCACTGTTGACTTTTCGGAAGCACTCGACTGCATGGAATAATTAAGTAAAACTGCCATGACTTGTGAATTGAAAACAATATCCCTCTACGTTCCCGACCACTTATTATCGTTGTTTCAAATGTATCCGTATTTTGGAACCTATTTAATCCTATATTAACTTGAATGTGTTTCCTGTAACTCGTAATTAAATTCTTTACCTGTTAAATATTTGTTCGTGAGTCATAATTTTATCTCATCGAGTGTCTTCTTCTCTAAAGTCGGTATGTCAACTTCCAGAATGTTTGCGTATTTATTATTCTGTATTAATATAATGTGGATGGGTATGTACCCTGAAATATGCAGACAGGAGTTGTACATGATATTAATTCTAAGTAGTAGTAGCAAAACTTTTCCAGCTGTTATATATCATAATATGTCTAAGTCGTTAATAAGAGGTAGCCATTAATGTAACCCAAATCACTTATCTACACAATAGAACTTGGTTCAGGCTGTCCTGAAATTCAGCGTTTATTCTTACTCCATGATTGTTACTGGACGTAAGTACGGGCCTAATGCATTCCGGCATGCAGCAGCGGTAACATTTTCTCCTCTTAAAGTTGGGTATACATACATCAGTAAAATAGTTTCCTGTTTCCACTTTGCACGCAGTATTTTGGGGCCTTAATTGTTGAGACGGAATGACGCCATTGTATGCTTACTGGAATTTGTACGAAGACATTTCATTCTTAAATAATATCTATCACTTTCTTTGAATGGCTACTGCCTGAACTTTATTTAGGCCTTCTAGCATTTTTATAGACGTAGCTTTGAATATGTTGTAACAACGTCGCTCATGGTAGTCTGGGTTGTAACGCCGTGGTAACGTTTTGCAGGAATAAATTGTCTCACAGAAACGTTTGTTTCTGCCTACAAATTCACACGCCGTTATAACCCAGAAGACTGACATCGACATCTTACTGTGAGAACTTCAGATCTCATATTTTAAAAAAGGCTTGTAACCAATTGTGTTGCTTTGTGCGTTACAAAGGCGTTTGAATCATTTTACCCCTGCACACTGAAAACGCAGTCTACATCACCAATGTTGTAACTAAACCTGTTTGCTCTGGAGACAGAAGCCTTACAACCAATGTCTCTGTAATTTCAATGGTGAGTGCTCTTGGATGACCAATTCTGTCTTTGTTAAGTGGATTTTCAATCTGCGGTTTCGTTCATAGTTGTTTTTTTTTTATTTCCAATGTAAAGTACTGAAGACTAGGTTCTTTAATTCTGTTGTACCTAGAACAGATGTCTTTTTGTAACACTGTAAACTTTAGACTGTAGTTTATACATTTTCTTTTACAGATGGAACTGAATTCTGACATACGTTATTTTCGGTTTCTTTGCAAATATCCAAAGCGAATAAATGAAGCAAATGTGTAAATGAAATTGAAGATCGTATTTATATCTTATACCTAAATTAAAATGTGATATCCCAGTAGCATGCACGTTCAGAAAAATTTTATGACAACAAATAACATTGAAAGGTGTAGTCGTCGGGGCACTGAAAGTCTTACTATCATGTTTATGACCAATACAACTACAATTTATGTTAATACGTTCGTAAGATACTTCCAGTTATTGTTGCTTAGTCTGGTACTGCAAATAATGTTTTACAGTTAGACTCCTGCATCTTTGAAGTGAAACTGTCGGAAAACGGGAACACATGAAATATGACTCCAAATTAAATCTGCACGAACGCTGCATTGGTTGCCGTTTTTCATATTTGGTCACTTGGGCGATTTCAACTGGCAAGTGTACTTACTTACGGCACTCGAAATGTATAAAATCTTCCCTGTTGGCTCGGATACAATCCTTATACTTTCTAAACAGATTTTGGCTCACACCTGTAGATGCTCTTTAGACGTACGGGCAACTCCACACTCAGATAAGTACTGCTAACATGGCGATGCCGAGGTAATCCGCTAAGCCCCTGTCGGATCTGTGTTGCATCTTCGCAGTTTTACTGCTCACCCTGCCACGACAGTCAGCACGATAATAAAACTTCGGGTTTCGTACGAGGCGGTGAATTTCTTGAACAGCTGATCGACTTTTACCTTCCGAAGTAGACTCGGCTCTGTGAACTTTATTGTTTCTCGTTCAGCTGCACTGTTAATCCTGTGGTCAAGTAGTTGTCAGTCATCATTCGTATTCGGGAGATCCAGGACTCAGATCAGATGTACTATACTCACTGAGGGTTGTCGTGGTGTTCCTCAGCCTTTATATACAAAAGCTAGGATAGTACCATAATTTAGGCCACAGCGTCTTAATTTCATACTCTTCGCAATTTATTCTTCTTCAATCCGCATAATTCTACGCAATATATCGTGATAGCATCTTTAAATACACCAAAAAAAAAAGATGAGTAAATAAATAAATACTTAGGCGACCCGTTCTTCAGTGCTTTGAGCATCTGCGAGTCCCAACTTTTCGTTGGCTTTGAATTATTGGGCAGTTGGTAGGACTTGCTAGGAATGCAGGAAGTCCGAAGTGTTAAACTCTGATGCTATCTTTCCTCCTTCCTCCTTCACCCCACCTCCTCACCTTGCAAGTCTCAAGATTACAGTCTTACACTGTACTTGTACACTGGACATCAGAACACAGAAAGACGCGCACAAACATCAATCCCTTGAGTGGGATTCGAACCCACGGTCCCAGTGACCAAGCGGTACAAGGCCCACTCCTCAGACCACGCGGCCACTGTGACGGCAAAATAAATAAATACGTAAATAAATGGATTTGTATTTAGAACAATGAAGTATAAATGATTAGGACGGAAGCTGCCATTGCCTTGTTTAAGTCGGCAGAAATTGTTGTGTGATGTCTAAGGAAAACCATGGAATCTTCTGTCAGCGTAGCCGATCTGATTGCCGTAACTCGAATATCTGACCTCTCAAATTAAAAAAAACGCGGAAATCATTCGGCCATATATAACTCTTGGTGATGAATTCTGGATATTTTAGCCGAATATTGTAATTTATATCGGTCTAATAAGGGGATCATGTACATTCCAATTGAAACACAGCCATCATCGCCACGCATTCTTGGAGTTTAGTGTCAAACATTAAACAACAAGAGGCTGTCGAAGTCAATGGAATAACACCTCTTTATTAGGAAGATTGTTTCCTTCGTTGTTAGACTTGAAACGCCCTTAAAGCTGCTTCTACGCCACTTTCTTTGAATGTCTCTCTAACCTTCTGTGACCATTCGTCACACAAGTGTTAAGGCCAGAGGAAAATTTTGACCACCGAATGCAAGAGACGCATTTGCTGTTCCACTACAACTAAATCTGCCACCCACATCGTCTCCCATGAACCTACAAGACTGAAATGCTTCAGTAGGCCTTCCATTACAGACCAGCCGATCATTTCCTTTCAAACTGTCACTGTCACTTTTCTTCTGCTTCTGTTCATTGATTGCTCTCGTTCGTTGTCCCTTCAGGCGTCTGGCTGCTTATAGTGAAGTCATATAAGCGATACTGTGGTAGAAAGCGAATTGACAAGACTTGTAAAAGACATAGTGTGCGTAACTATGTTAAAGTGTGAAATTCTTGTCATTCTGGCAAGGAAAACGCGTTAATATATTATTAAAATGTCAGGTATTAAAAGCAGCCCTTTCAAGGGCTAAAATGCTTATTATGTGTTATTGAGGTCTTGTGAAGTTCACTTTCAAGGGCTAACATGCCAGTTCATATTTTATGTAAGTAACTGGTATATTTTAAGAAACAGAAATGCTTCTAAAGTATGTTTTATAAATAGAATTGTTACTACAGTTTTATTCAATCACTGAACCTTCAAGTAAGAATGCCACTGAACAAAAAATTGCGGAAAAATAAAACAAATATTTGTTTTCCTCTCACATATCCACGCCATTGAAGCGCGAATAATACAGTGACAGTGTGCATGATAATACTGACGACTGCTTTGTTCTTTTTGTTTGCAGAAGTTACTGGGCTACTTATACTTTCCGGACAAACATTACGTATTCTGTTTCGAATGGCACGTGTCTACTGAAATTATATATTTGTTCTTTGTTTTTGAAGTTCTGTTCAGTTTATATTTTACGTGTGTAGTTAAGTAGGTCTAAATTTTAACCTCTCCGTTAAGACGTTTTAGCAATTATTCTCTTATAATGGCCAGCTTATTTATTTCAGTAACATCTCTCTCTTTGTCATCAGTCTTCCGACTGGTCCTCCATTTTCGTCTATCTTGCGCCAGTCTCATCATTTCTACATATTTTTTACAGCCCACATCCTCAAAAATCTGCGTCACATATTCCAATCTTTGTCTGGCCTTACAATTATTCCCTTCAACTGTTCCTTCCATAACCAAATTAACCAATCCTAGGTGCCTCAAAATATGTCCCACCATCCTATGTCTTCTTCTAGTAAGATTTTTTTAAAAAAATTAGTTTATTTTTCATCGTAATGTGTGGAAAAAATTACAAACATGTTCTCTCTTGACATTCCCTCACCAAGGCAGTGTTTATTTGTTGTTCGGAACATAAACTGTCTCTGCCTAAATATGCATGATAGTTGATAATTTCTTGTCATGGTGTGTACATGAACGCTGTTCATAAGGTAATAGAACGTAAGTCAATAGGAAGGTTTATTTATAATATTGTCGTAATAGATATACAGTTTTATTGTTTCACTAACTTGTGGTCACTTTGGTATTTTTTCTCTCGATAAAATGGAAACATGTATTCATCAGATTGTCTTAATAAACAGTTGTATTATTTAAGTATAATTTATTTCAAGAGAAGCCCCGTCAGGAACGGGCGCTTGCAATAATTTATACACGAAAGCCAACGACGGAAGCACATCCCCAAAAATGTATTTAAGTATATGGGTATTAAAAAAAATTAAATAAATAAACTTGGGTTATTGAAATACTATGTAGTCACGGTGGTCTAGCGGAGAGAACGCTGGCCTTGTAATCCTGGGGTCTCGGGTTCGATTCCCGGCGGTGCCAGAATTTATAACTTGTGTTGGGCAAGGCCGTGGTGTAGGCAACACGGAGTTTTCTTCCGGGGGCTTCCCCGGTTTCTCCGTGGCATCCCAACAATTACTCCATTCACACACAGAAGAAGGCAATGGCAAACCACTTCTGTATCACCTGCCTAAAAACATATATGAACAGGTCCCAGTCCGAGAAAAGGATGGAAGGATCCTGTTCATATGGACCTGTCGTCAGACAGAACACTAAATAATTCAATAGGTTTTGTTACTGCTGTTCAGTCTTGTATAATATCTTGCCCTTTGGTAGAAAGTAATATGGCTCGCTTCCTAAAACTGGCGAATTCTGCCATGGAGAATGACAACAAGACTGTTAATTCTCCCCCACACCTCCGTGTGTGACTCTACCGATAATTGTCGATCTCTCTTCCGAACGCCTCCGATTCGAGGAAAACGAATGAAGGTCGCAGAGAGAACATTGTTGGTGCCTGCGTGTGAAGTGGTGTTTTCGAGAAATTAAATGTTTGTTGTAATAGTGTTATTTGTGGTAAAAATTTTGAAACACAAAGGGGTAATATGTGGAATTATGTGTCGTTTCGCTGGTTATAATCTGTATGCTTTGAACGTTGGTGTATTAAGTTACAACTGTGTAATATTGAGTCAGCACAATAGAGCTTGTTGCTTCTTTCTGTTCCAACCGTAGAACGAGACTGTGACACTGAAGCCACTTGTGCAAATTAGGTAAGAACAGTATGCTTAGGAAAGTAACATAACGGCAGTGTTTTGTTCAAACTTCAATTTCATTCTTTGTGAAATTTATTGTTCCTAGTTAACTTTTTTGTGTTTTCAAAGAACCGTAATTGTGAAGATGGCTGTCTTCTGTGTATTAGCACCGTGTAATATGGCGCTGTAACACATCAGACAGCCATCTTCGGACTCACGGTAGTGAAAACCTTAAATCCTACTAACCATAATTTTCTCTGGAAATTAAACAAATATGTTTAAGTACTGTCTGTAGATTTTAGTATTTAAAAATATTAGATTTTCTGTAGTTTAGTGCCACTGACGATTATTTAAGTTATTTATAATTTACAAATGTTTAGTTAAAAAGGAAACTAAATGGAAGTAGACACAATCTATAAGCTTACAGAATTTATCCGCTTGCACCCATAAGTGGAAGAAAAATATATTCACCTTGATTGTTACAATACAATGTACAGCAGTAGATCATTATAATTTTAGTGTCACTTAAGAAGCAGTAAGCTAAGTAAAATTGAGATTTATCATGTCACATATCTCAGTAAATTGTAAAAGATTCAAGTATGAAACACACGTTACCACCTCAGTAGCTTGCAGCTCCAGGCAGTCATTACATATTTGAAGTGAAATGAGATGCAGTTTCGTAATAATGCAAAACAGGTCAATTTGCATACCTTATTTACTCAGGTCTGTCATCTCACATGTATTTGCCATTTCAATCAAATATGCATTGACATATGGTAAATAATACACCCAAAATTGAGCTTTCACTCCTGCCCTTTCATGATATAATCCCATCTTTAAATTTAATTTGTAACACATCAGCCTCGTTTTTAAAGATACCAGAGAAATCCTGATCCACGTATGAATTCAAAAAAGGAAGTGAAACTTTGTAGGCTGATATATCGGGTTCACAAAATGTTGTGACCCCGAACGTCTAAGACAATGCCGACAGTAATGTTTCCAGTCGAGAAGCAGTGTTGGCAGGGCACAAAAGTCCTGGTCCACCTATGTATCTTTACTTCACCACACCACCACGTTTATGATCTTACCAAGTTTTATTCAGTTCTCTCCACTGATTTCTGAAGAAGGAACAGAACTTTTCAGATCAATAACATAACAGTAATTGACACTGTTTCTTTGAAATTGGGTGGATGAAAAGTACAGAAACAGAAACAGTTGGTGTATGTAACCTCAAAGAAATCTGTATGAAATTCACAGACACACACCCAGATGTTGCAGTAAGTTTTTAAATATTTTTTGAACCAAGGTCAAAATGTTTTGTTCTAGATAATGCTTATGGTACACACATCTTGTGTTTCATGAAACCTCAGATGCAGGTGTTTATGGGTTCAAATGATAAATAGGCTGTGTGCGTGTACTTTTATGCCCTGCTCTAGAACGCGGAAGGTATTATTTAAGAATTTACCTGGTGATATGCCTGCATAGTACTGTGGTTAGTGACAGACAATTTAACTCCCATGACCGTGTTTAAAATACCTGAAGCAGCTCGTCTTCATTATACTGCCAAAAATCAGGCCGTATGTTTGAAGAAGTCAAAAGATATTCAGCAGGCAGTCGAATGCACATATCTGGCAGACTTCTCAGAGAAGTATTTACTTTTTATTTGTACTTCAAGATTCCCTACTCGGTTTTTTCATTCGGCAAACTGTCCACTATGAAGGTCGGATTTTTGAAATTCCTTTTACATCCCACTCAGAAACCTTTCTAGAATATCTTTTTAACGAGGGAACCGGAATTACAAAATCTCTTACTGCGTACTTTATTGTCATATTTTATACTTTAACGGCTCTGTCAGGCCGAAGAGTTACTCGCTGGGACAATGTTTGCCCGTTCCGTTTTTCTTTTGGTTATTTTTGGCATTCTTAAACCCGTATTTCCTAAATCAACACAACTGACGAAACGATTACGAGATACTTAATAGTTGAACATGTGGTAATTTCGCACATCAAGCCAACCTGCCCAATAGCAGTCATTTTGACGAGTGCCAACAACTTGGCCATCTTTCCTTGAGACTGAATAGAAGTGGAACTTTCTTCCCTCTCCGTCATATTTTCATAAATATACATTGTAACTTTCCGTAATTCACACTAGAACTCAACACTCTCAGTAAAACATAACTTTCAAATTACAGACAAATTACTCTGCGACATGGAAAACATAAATAACGAATTATTGCGCTTGACACAGCTCAGAGCGCTCTGCCAAGTAACTTCGCGACCCCTACAGGACATTATTCTTCTTGCTGTTCGATTGATGCTGAGCTGTTACAAGGGCGGGGCTAGTTATTAACACTGTGCCAACTTATATATGTAGGCAGATAGACCCGGTACGTGCTGTGATAATTTATAAACAAATCATTGATCCGTTTCCCACTTATAAAATCATCTGTTCTGGTTTGCCAATAGCTTTATTCCGTTCTCTGAGAAACGACAGCAGGATGAGTAGTGATGTTTTAAAGTACGTAGGCTATTTCTTTTATCATCCCTGTACTACGCGGAAGGTCTATTGAAAGCGTGTTGCTGATTCAGTACTGCAGCCGTAGAGGACAGTCTTCTGAGGTTGGCGTTGACTCTGTGAATATGATAGTAGTTCATCATCATGAAGAATGTTAGTTTCCAATACTTGGGATAGTCCCATTTCATTTCTGAAAGTACATGAACGTCTCGAAGGTTCTCGTTTCTCAGCAGCAATTAATGTTTTTTCAGTGTCTTCCTTGGACGAACTTGACATGCGCAGGAAGTATAAGGCTTCTGTCTCCCGAAGACGCTGCTGTAATAATCTAAGCACATTTACATCTGAATGACGTCTAGGACAATGCTGAGGGATGCAGTTGCAGCTTGGCTATCAGAGGCATGTCGCTCGCGTGTATGTTCGACGACCCCACAATGAAAACTCTGCCTTAATGTGCACTGCGTGTCTGCACTTGCACTGCTTTGTGTTGTCTACTAGTAGCATCGATAGCTTCATTACAGGTTAATATGTACTGTCGGCATTAGGCGGTGACGTGTCTCTAGAAATCTAAAGATCAGACGACGCTTACCGTTCGGCATTAGCCGTGTATGTATAGTTGCATAGAACCACATGGTGTTTCGTGCCTTACTAATTCATAGACATAATTACCAGTGTCGCTTAACTACGGACTTGAGATTTGAGGTTCTTGAAGATGTCAGTGTTTCTCTTCGCTGTGAGGACTTAAAAGTTAAGCTGTCTCACTATACGCCATGTGGGCGCTTGGAGGAAGATTAACAATGTAACCGATTTCTTGGTTGTAGTCGCATATCTGCCGAACACATCCGCCATTCTGTGGAGTACGCTACTGCTCAGTTGGCTGGCTTTTTCCTGCCTGTCGCCTGCTTGCCTGCAACCCTGGCTGTAAGACAACACTACAAAACTGGATCCAGGCCAGTTGTTTGAAACTGACGAACGGGGCGGGAAGTGTTGTTTTACACTTTGGGATGTACAGCCAGCGTGCACATGTTTGTTGCCACTTTCCTGTATTCGAACGCTGGAGACAGTTCCCATTGTTCCATGAGATAATTGTAAACCTTATTTGCAATTTGGATCCTACAGTGCGGCGTTACATTGTGTGACAACCATTGCACGAAAACAACTTTCTGTTTTATGAAAACTAATTAACGGAGCTGAAATATTAAGAAATATTGCACCCCGGGTTTCTGAAATTACCTCGGGTCGTTATAAAGAAATGTCTTTTAATTTTTGTCTCCCTAGTCGGCTATAATCTGACGAAGTATTCTGCTGAGTTTTAATTACTCCTCTAAACAATGAATTTAATCTGCCTTGTAACAATTTATTCTATCGCGCTAAGGGGTTGCGAATTTTTGTGCTGTTTCAAAATAACCGTTCTACCATCTATTTCTCTTTGCGTATTTTGTTTGTTAGTTAGATGAATGTTGCGGAAAAACCCACTTGTAACTGTGTGATTTATTTAACGACGCTGTTAATACTTGAGACTTCGTAGAGTCAACGCTTAGGATGAATTTTAAAGGGCATTGAATGAACCGATCGTGGCCTAATTTTATGTAGTATCCAGAAATTTTCTCAGAAGTACTGAGGATATCCACGAAAAATCTCATTTAAGATAACACTAAATTTTGACCCTAAATTTTACGTATAGGAAGTAGAAGTGCCTGGGACGTTCGAGTTCTCAACTTTGGGAGGAAAATTATTGATATTATTGATCATGTTGGTAGCATTAGTGCACAAAAAGAAGATATGCACTGGGAAGGAAGCGCATGGAATTGCCATATTTTGTAACGGCTTCAGGGGGTGAGCAGTTCTGTACTTGACAGTTTGTGACGTCTTTCTAATGGAGTGATTGAGATGCAGAGTCAGTAGTTAATTGTTTGCGTGTTCCATTTTGAGACATTCCCTGCGAAGGGAGGGTTAGCCATGTCCTTTAATACTGAGAACCCATGTGTTGTATAGACGAATACTATTTTAATATTATTTTTATATCATATATTTATTGCTGACGTTTAGTATGAGTATTATGTATGAATGTGTGTTGTATCTCCTTTCGATTATTTAGCTGGTGAGTTGAATCAAAATCTGTTATTTTTATTTGAAGCGATATTATTATCAAGATTTGTCGTATTAATTATATGAAGAGTGTGGAGTGATGCAGCGCTGTGGACCACACCTGAATTGTATGCATTATAATAATTATGTAAATAGTTTACACTGCGAATCTGATTATTTCGATATGCAAAAATTTCGTCCGTTCACATATTTCTGTGCACTATTTATATTAACATTTTTATGTGCATGCCTTCCAGCTGAATTCTTCCAGATGTAATCAAGGTTCTTCAGGCTTTGAGCCACCATCTGACTAATAAGTTACATTTTGTTTTCCCACGTTCAACATGGAAATGGTATTACGGCGTATCCCATTTACTGTACTTTTTTTGGTAGGCTGCGACCTGCCCAGACTGCGGTACACGACCATCTTTGTCGTACAGGTACACCCTTCTTAATGTTCTTGGTCCAATTAACTGGAGACACATTTACATTTTACTGCTGATAGTATGACAGAAATTATGCGTAGTCTGACGGCAGCTGACTCGTTCAAGAGCAGTGTCACGTGGTTCGTTACGTTTAGCAAATGGTAAAACAACTTTTGATGCAGGGTAGTTTGTTTGGAGCCTAGTATCATACAGGATATTTCACATAAAATTCAACCCTAACTACAGCTGTATTTGTAAGCTTTGGTGAAAACGAGTGTTTTAGTTTTTTATTTCATAGGAAGATCTCACAGAACAACTTTAAAACAAATATTATTCCTCGTCAGGCTATTCATTGGTAAATGCTTCACGAACAGCAGAATAGCAATGTGATGCATAAGTTCGAGAATGAATACACTTTCTGCACGTGAACAAGCTTACACCATGTTTGCACATGCACAGTTTTTGCGCATGTAACGCGAGTAGCGCCCTAGTAACCGGGGAAACCGTAATTCTAGTGTCACTGAGGAGGTTGTTGATCTGCTTCTGATTTGATTTTTGTGATTGTTGTTGAGTGCGTTTTAAATAGCGCTTCCTATGTAAAGCAGGTCCGAAATTTCCTGGCTTAGGGAAACTGACTGTCAAGCGAAGAATTCTTTATCAACTGTTATATTCGCGTGTTTTAGCTGCAGTACGGACATGCAAATAAGGGCGAAAGATATGCTAAAACTATTATTAGTTGTTAAAATTGTTTTTAGAATGAATCTCGTTTACTTACGAGCTGTTTCGGCTTAGAATTTGACCGATGTGTTACTCTGTTGTAACAAATATTTGTGCACAATTCCTTCTTATTCGTTATTCATAGTATCTGGATGGAATTTATTATCGGGTACGTACCGAAACCATTGATATCACCGGTCGTATAAATTTTATCTTTGATACGGCGCCTTGCATATTGCACACTTCTTGTTCTGGAACGTTTGGACTGTGTTCGATTAACTGCGTGGGATTTTAAGAGCATAAGTTTCAACTCTTGGCTATGGACAGATTGTTACTTCAAAAATGTAAATCACATTGTCTTAATGGACATACTATAATGGTCTGTACTTTAAGTTCTTTATGCCCTATAATAGGCTGATATATTTGCGTGATTACCCGTGACTTTATCGATTACGAGCATTTTCATATGTAGATTGCACAGTGCATGTCCGATGAATGGAACTTGGTTGAAAACTTTCCGTAAAGTTATCTATAGATGGTAACATGTCAGATTTATAGTTTAAGAAGATACCTAAATTTATTATTATTGCCCTAGTTATTTTTGTACGATTTAATGTGAAGGCTGGAATGACGACGTTTAATTATTATTTCTTTCAGATCGGCAGCCTGCGTAACTACTACTTGTTCGACCATCAGCATATCCACAAGAGATCCTTGTCTGCCAGCGAAGTACACAGCTCTGCTCTCAGCGCTGAAACACAGGTCAGTGTTGTTATATATCTACAGGATAGAAATTTCAAATCGCAACTAGTAGCTTTCGGTGGTATACAGTAGACTCTCGTAACCATTGGTTCAGCCGTCTTTCTAGATAAGGTAGGAGCATCTTGATATATAAGAGATGCAACCAGCGACTGACATTAAGAAAACAAAAGGAGGCGACACTGTTGGATTCGAATCGATAGTTGAACGATCAGTGATGCTTACGAGGAATGTGATGTTCCGTTACGTAGTCGAAGCAGTATCGTTTTGTACACTATACGATGTTCTGTTAGTTACTGAAGAGACTGTTTTTGTGATAAAGTATCAGACATCAGCGCTGCTGAAAAAAGAGTCGAACATGGTACTCCTTCGCAGTACTCACTCCTTGATTATGAATGAATTTTATTCTTCCATGGTGTTCCTGTTAATTTGTTTTTATAAATAACATCCCATCGGTTGGAAGAAAGCAATGTTGGGGTCACAGCAAAGCGGGAAAGTCAAGTGAGAGCATTCTATCACAGATTAGTTGTCTCTTCTCTGACGGACATATTTTGAAATGATAGCCTTGTTGTTATGTTTTCACTTTTAATACACAAAAATACACAACGTGTAAGTTAAGAAATACTATGAAATAAAAGGTGTTAGAGACAAAAGTGCATTATAATATACTTTTAAGTAAGAATGATGAGGTTTAAGGAAGTGCATAATGAGGAGGGTTGCAATTTATGAAGGTCACATGGTGCTGTTCAGGTAGCGAAAGTTGGAAGCCTGCGATGGGTTGGACAAGGAATGTGTGCGGAATTATGGAGTGGAAATTTGTCGGTAAACGGTACCAGACGGAAATCCGACAAGGAAATGGGGTGGATAATTAGGATTGATGCTAAGACTGTAGGTTGTAAGAATTGGAGTTGATTGGAACTGGCTTTGGATTGTGCCCAGTGGCGGGCTGTGATATCAGAGGTGTTTGAACCCCGCGTCCTGTTAACAGTGTTGGCTGTTAATATTACAACAGTGGCACAAAACTGGCTCTGGACACATCGTTGCCATCTTTTCTTCCAATTAAGCCATGACAGCGTGGCCATATTAAGCCATGACAGCGTGGCCATAATGAAGGCGCATGCAATATACAGGAAGGGCACAGATGATCTGAACCCTTTAAAATCCCATTGAAGGTTGGCCACACATTTGCATTGCAGAACTCGAGCAAACAAAACGTTTTCTCGGGTTGAGTGGCCTTATTACTGCTTTGTCACTAGTGGCGCTCCCAGTGACCAGTGCTATAGTAGCGTATTTTCTTCCGCATAATGTACCAGTTTCATCGACGTTCTTCCTCCATTGTTTGTTTTATTTTTATATGCCTTATAGTTCTTGTTAAATAGATATTTTAAACCGCGCAGATCATTTCTGTTCAGCCTGCGCTTAGGTGCTGTTGCCTTTGGCAAGGTCAAATATGTTCAAAAAGGTTACATCTCACACCTCCGGGTGCTTATATAGTCTCTTTAGGAATACCATTTCCCATTATTCAGTATTAAAACTGTGAAATGCATTGTCATTTCACTCGCCTGCCTGACATTCTGATTTTGGGGAATATATATGGTAGTTAGATCAGACTGTAGCGAAGGTGCATTCTCTTAAAGATTGTTAATGTTGCTATAGATATGTTAATAAGACTCAACAATGAAAATTTTAATTCTACTCATTGAGGTCTGCTCCAATCTAGACGTAGACAAAGAATAACTTTGAAACGTGTAAGAAAGGGTGTGTAGAACTTTTAATTACAAAATTAACGAACGCGAGTTGAATGTGGCGACGTAAAATGAAATACTTTTAGGCCGGTTCACGAAGGAATAAAGCCTCGAGGCCAGTTAAATTGACACAGTATTCTTGGCATAGCCCAGGACGTGCTCGTGTGAACTCGTACGAGCCAGGGTGAACAACGTTAGGGAACCGTCTCTACCGGCACAGTGCGTGATGGACTTTTTCTTACTAGTGATCAAGAGTAGCAGAACAAAGACGTTCCGACGCAAAGTACACTTGATAGTGAGCAATGTTTGTCTACTTAGATGTACGTAATTTTTTGCTAAAAGTAACGGAACGCATTTTAATAATTTTAGTATAGTATTAATAAGTAAGCTACAGGTGTAATTTTATGAAGATTTTGTAATTGTTTAAGTTGAGAACCAATTTATTAATTTAATTGTCGAATTAATATATTTTTATTGCGCGCGGCTGTAGAGTGTTTTATGAAACGCAGTTTCAGAATATTATAAAAATCAAAGCAACAAGGAAGTTGCATGGAAAGAAAATTAATTCTAAATAGCCATAATGTGGTAGCTCTTGAAAAGGAAATATAATTTTTTCCCTCATTATCGCCAGGGAAGAACAACATTTTAAAACAAACTTCCATCTTTAACGGTAGAGTCTTTTATCAAAGCAGGGACAGTAATATTAAGTATTACTACTAATAAAGATAATGATAATAATCTGTAACATATTTGGCAGATCTCTCTAGAACACCTTGTTAATTCGTTGCTAGCAGAGAAATGCTGCGCTAGAAATATTTGCGTACATCTTTATCCCCAACCTTCGCGATCAAGTGATTAACATTCACGGTTCGAAGGTCTTATCTAGTGTTCATATCTCGACTATGTAGACCGGCTCTTCTGACTGATTCTTCCTTATTTTCATAAGTATCTCTAGTCTATCTTAAATTACGCCACTGCCGGTTTCTTCCACATCCTTTCCAATTGATTATTCATTGATTATAGGATGATAATTCTACCATAGTGTAATACGAGCTATGGACTCCTGCTTCATATTCTGGAGGTCCCGGTTTTAAATTTCGGACTGGAGACCGACTATTCTGAATGCTATTTTTCATGGTTTCAAGGACGAGACGATGTCCGTGGACGTGTACTGTCAGCATATTTCATGCAGTGTATTCAGGCGACCAGGTGTTCCGTATGTGCGATGACCGAGTTCCAAATTATTCGTATCGAATTATGCAGTATTGTCCTGTTAAGCAGCTGTTTCCATGGAGCGGAGTTCTCCCTGAGGAACCGATGTTTAGTTGGACAATAAATTTGTCGTCCATATTGAACCCAAGATTCACAGGAGCTCGCTGTTAGATCCACTTTAATTTATCTTTTTTTTTAAATGTTACTTTTCAAAACAATCATCTCATTTACGCTTTGGTACTGCATTTTCAGCCCATCTTCTTTTATATTATTAATTAGCTTAATAATATTCGGCGGATAGTAAAGTTACGAAGTTTTTCATTCTATAATTTCGCCACGCGACTTTGCGCTTGGTAATTTTTATAAATGTAAGACTTTTCCTGTTGCTATATCGAAATTAAGAATGTTATTATTAAAATACCGCTTGTCATTAGCATTGGAAGTGGCGTTAACGACTGCTAATTTGAAGCGGGAACGTTGTTCTAATACGGGCAGATGATAAATTGTGATATTTTTTGTTAGATATAGAAGGAAAGTTGTTTTGACATATTGCAACCTAATCTTCTGGCAGATTGACGGATCAAAACCATGAAAACCTCAGAGACTAGGATAGCACTTTAATCCGGGCCTGGCTACTTCCTTCACTGCTCTTCACAATTTATCATTCATATTATGGCCAACCCACCAACTGTCGATATCGCCTCAATGCCGGTGTATGAAAACGAATAATAAGGAATTCTGTATGGATATCGTGCATCGAAACCTGATTAAGCGTGTGCGAAACGAGCACTGTTATCATAAGATATTAATCCTGACACGCGTAGCTTAAAAACGTGCAACTACGTTATGTTCTTCATGTTGTTTAGCACGGCTATAACCCTCGAATATGACTGTGGGAACTTAAAATACGTTGTACCAGAAATTGTCTCGTGCCTTGCTATATCTATATTTGGCTTGAAAGTGTCCTGAAACGTGGATGAATATGAGAATTCTGTACGATTTATTGCGGATGTTTTAGTGATCTTGGAGAAGGTTCTAGATTTTTCCTGTCCTGTTTGCACTGTCAAAATGCAGCTTACAAGATAAACGGATAAATTATACCTTCGTAGTCATTTCGGACAACATACAAAGTACTCGTTTCTCATTAAGGACACGATGCGTAGTTTACATCCCCTGATGTGTTACCGGACAATGATTAGAAATGCTTGTAGCATATTGTACAAGTGTGATATAGACTGTGTTCATTCTGTTATTTTACGATCCTTTAGTGCGACCTCGGTACTCTAACCCATGAACTAATTTTCATTCCGTTGTCGGAATGTAAACATGAAATGTCTAAATATAGTATTAACGTCAGAAGATTTGTGATACTTAAATTCTGCTCAATAAGAAAGTAGTCTGAGTTCTATTCGGAACTTGTTGTCAGACAGAGAGACATGGTCAGTCCTATATACGTCCAATCCATGCACATCATATAAGTAACGCATGAAAATTCCGTATGGACTTTTAAGTAGATTCCAACATTTCGGCCATCTACAGCCCTGAAATCTTATCAGATTTTGTAAAGAAATAAAGAATGCTTTCAGCATTTTATGGCCAAATTTAAGCCACTTTGGCTTGGCTGTAAGTTGTGATTTGTTTGCGAGCATTTTATCTTTAATGTATTTTCATAGTTTCTACTCAAACTTTCAAATGCTAAGAGCGAGGTATCTGACTGGCACAAAAAGGCTTGTTTCTGACTTATGAAGATCATACAACAGTTCAAATACATTTTTATTGTGTCTTGTGCACTTAAGGAATATTATTATACATTTTTTACGTTTTATCTTCGTAATCACCCTCCTTTGCCACAGGTTTCGCTAAAGGATCATACCTTTTGGTAATAAAGTTGGCCTCTTCTTACGCACATGTTCCATTCGTGTCAATGATTGATTGTTGGCCAGCATTGTTCTTCCGATTGGCAGGAGTTAAGTATACTGGCTCGTGATGGAGTACAGTGCTTGAAGACTGCACACATATCCGCCTCTTAATTAAGAAAACGTAACTCCCCCAGCTGCGAAAAATTTCAGGACATGGCATTGTACTATTTTGCAACTGTCTACATCATTTTCGTCTCTAATCTCAGTCTGTATATTAATAGAGCAATATTTGTGACTATATTTGTGTTAAGCATAAATTGTTATAACCCTTGACAAGGAACGCTATTAAGAGATTTTCGGCCTTAAGGGTTAATACTTAAGTTACTGTTTATAACTGTGTGTGTATGCATGAATAGTCAAAACGGTTGTCGTGGTAGCATTGTTCAGAGATTTTCGGCCTTTTAGTTTGCGTGATTAAACTTTAAACCATTGCCTCACACGTTGGACCCGTGTGTAATTCTTGGCAGTTATTATTGTCACCCGTAAAAGTTAATTAGCTTTTTTAGAAGTAAAAATGATAGCATACAGGCAATTGGCTGGTTCAGAGTTTATTGGAGTCATTTTTATTAAAGAGTTGTTGCTCATGGTTCCAGCTACTAAGTACAGATACAACGATCTTAAAATCCATTCTTACGTCGCATGGGGCAAGGAATATATCATATCTCGTAATTTCATTCCAAGCGCAACCTTAAAGTACCATCTTACAATTTAATGTACGCTCCTCGTAAGTAATGGCAGTTGAAGAATGTGACCGAAATTAAACCTCTGCTGTTAATTTAGAAATTATGAACTGGCGTCTGAGACTTTGCAATATGGAAATCACGAATTAAGTTTAAGCACATTTGCAACAACCTCACCCTCAGCACCATCAAGCTATGTCTTTCCCTTAACGAGATACAAAGTTTCACACCCGTACAAAATACGTAAACTGCCAAGGGTAAATAATATGAATGTATTACCTTTAGCGGTAGGTTTTTACTCTTGAAAGGAGTTGGTTTGCATTGTACCATCGCATGAATGAAAGCGACACACCTAAGAGGCTCAAAGTAGCGTTGCGGCTCTATGTTCACGCCGTAATTGAATCTTCTTCCTGTCGTGTATCTTATTTTACGATTTCCTGAACCGTCTACTGTACACAGCGGGCCTTTGATTATTGAACTGTTACTGAAATGACTTGATTACTTTTTTAGCTTTGGCAAGGAATGAGGGCTTTACTCTTCTGTGCGTGTTATTTTGTAGCTGTCTAACGTCAATATTAAAATGATTGACAGTGGTTCTGTTAAACCTCTCTTGCGATTAAATGCAGCAACTTTTTCCGTGGTTGGCTGCAGAAACCAGCGATATAATGCTGTCATGTATAAAATAGGCTGTTAATGACCACTCCAGACTAATATCTGCAAAATTAATACAATAGTCTACACCACTGTGCCCTTCCTTAAATTTGCACATCCTATCCGCACTATTTTGTTTTAGATTGTGACAAATATTACCCAATCCTTTTTATTTTATTTTATTCTATTTTATTCTTAACCCAGTTTTTTTTTCGCCATGTTTTATCACTTACAAGTTAAACACTTTGTTGACCAACAAATACAAAATAATCGATGGCGTCCTCAGAAAGAATATGAAACAGTTGCACTGACTACGAAAATGGCTGTCTTCTGGGTTGTAGCGACGTATAGTCTGGTAGACTTACCGGCGATTCAGAGATCTTTGCTGCCTCCATCATCAGGTCGATGAGTGGCTCATTACGTAATGTATTAAAACGTTTGAAAATTATGTGTGTTGAGCTGCCGCTGGAATGAAGCGTGTAAATCGCAGCTGTTCTGCTCAAGTCGTGATCACGTCCTCGTGCACGATAGTGGTTACGTTCGCTGGCTTCTTTGTAAGACACTGATAGAAATAAGTTGCGGAGTTTTTATATATATATATATATATATAGATCGACACTAGTGCCACTTGTAACAGGGCCATACCATGATTTTCAGGAAATACAATTTCTGATACAGTAATGTTTGGGTAATGTAAAATAACAGCATGGCGGTTGCATGAGAGAAAAAGTCTGCCTTGACGAAGATTTTATCCCTTAACCATACAAGTTGAGTACACTGCCACAGAGCTGTCGCGCCTTAAGACTTACGACTCGTGATTCAAATCCGTTGAAGAATAGATAAAACCACGTGATTTGTATAGCTACGAACCAAAATTTGTCAAAGATAACTCACGTGATATTTTATTGATAATTCAGAATTTGCGAAGAATGCATGTGTATATTCCCTTACGGATTACACCATTCGAATTTTGTTTGCTAGAGGAGTAATAATGGTTGGGATTGTAGACTGACTTGATTTAGTGACCGCGCTTTGTAAGATACTCGTTATATTACGGTAGCTCCAACTTTTGAATCCGTGATTCAATTCTTAGTCTTGGTATGGATATAAGTAAGCTCTCTCTCTCTCCCCCCCCCCCCCGC
>NW_019059608.1:4389828-4408308 GCF_000696155.1 Zootermopsis nevadensis
CTGTGACCGCACTTGAATCGATGAGGTAATGAACCCTTGACTATCTGTTCACGTGTCTGTACAGGTAAATCGTATTATGTTTTATTTTTATGGATTTACAAGATCATGAGAGAGCGTGAATTGTAAAATTACTAATTTAAACTAAGAAAGGTAAAAGAGGTTTTATTTTGTTGATACGGGGTTTTCTTTAAAGTTAGCTATTGGGATGTATGCCAACATACCAGTATAGGCTCTTGCTTGCACTCCATTTATTATGTAGCCTATAAAAAGTCAGGGCTCTCTGTTAGAAATTGTGGTGTTATCTCATTATTCCGTTTCCTTGGAAACAAATCAAACCGTAGACACTAACGAGATATTTAAAACATACGTTCAAGTAGTTTAGTGATAACAATAGTAATAATAGTGGAAAGTGTCTACCTGGATAGGAGAGTTAGTGGGTAACAAGCTTATGTTTTTGCATCGTTAGCGATGTTGCTACTTTCCGGTGAACAATACTGATAGAAACTCCTGCGTAGATTCGGAACGCAAACGTTCAAAGAACACATGGGACCCCTATGCATTCCGGGACAGATTGTATCATTACATTCTTGTTTAGATTATCTTTGGTTACAATGTCTTAAATGAGGTTAGCTTTTTTAACCAGCTTTCAAAACTTCAAACTATCCGTCGAGGAGCAAATAATTTAAAATGTACTAACATTTGTGGTACATGTATTTTGGGTTTTCCCTTTCAGTTTCAACGGACATTGGCAGTGCTAATTAAAATGGAAATGGAAACATTTCCTTGCATTGTTCCAAGGTTCATCTTTGTAAAAGAAGTTATTTAAAACGCATGGCGATTGCAGGGCCTTCAGTTTGTTTTCATTGAAGTTTGGTTGGTGTTGGGGCATCCTATCTAGCTCTTATTTAGGACAATGTTATAAAACGTAGTCCGGGTAGGGAACCTACAAAATATATCTACTTTAAAGTTCAGAAGGATTACGAAAATATTTGCTTTAGAATTAACGGCTTCTTAGTTATATATTTTATTTAATTCCGAGTTATTCGCTCCTGCAATTAAATAATAGGAACGACCCTGTATAATTGTCCCTCTTCCAAGGAGTCCTACCAAAATGTCTATAGATCAAGCCAACAAAAAACTTGGAACCCGCATTGCTCAGGCACTTGAAAAACGGGTCGTCCAAGTATCCAAGTAAGTATTGTATAATGGGTCTTATCAAATTCTTTCAGTCTGGAACTGCGTGCAAGAAGCACAGTCATTTTCATTCTTAGAATGCGCTTGCCGTTACCCGCGACGATGTACTTGAACGCAGACACGCGCGGATCTAATTTCTTATAGGAGCAGAACAACGTCCTCGCACAAATTTTGGGATTGAAACCTGTCTGGAGAACTAAATAATAATAATAATAATAAGAAGAAGAAGAAGAAGAAGAAGAGGAAGAAGAAGAAGAACTGCAGAAGACCGACATTTTGGGAACTTCAAACATAATCCGAAAGACGCTTTCATAAAATAAAATTATATAATACATGTGGCACTTGCTAAAAACAATATGTATCCCGGAAATAACTGCTGCCCCATGTACCTTAGGGACAAGGTCTGTCACGGGTACATGGAAGTACATACCCCATAAAGTGGTGGACAGATGGGATAATAATAATAATATGACTTTTCCCACTCCCTGTAATTCGTCAAATAGGAATCCCTTCGTCAGTTTCTTCTTTTTGTTTTTTCTATTAATATATCTCCATCTTCTTTAAGGTTGTCTCGCGTGATTTTTTGCATTAAAAATACTATTTTTATTTTTTGCAACTTCCATCTTAAACCGTCCGTAAAACGCATCGATGCCACCCTACTCTAGGATTTTGTTATTAGTCTTACTAGGATTCAGCATCTTAAAACTCCTAATTTTCTCATATTTTATTGGTCTTCAGTTCTGTACTTCTCGGCAGCATAATTTTTTCTATTCTGACATCTGGCAGTTGATGTATGCCTATATGATATCTAAAACAGATGCAGTTTATTTCGCCTCATCTAAAAAATTGTTGTATGTATCAGTGACTTGTCAGATTTGAGTGTTCCCCATTTCTTAAAACAGAAGTATTTAACATTTAGATGGAACGCCTAAGCCTTGTGTATCTGTTCCGTGTTTTTTATTTTACATTGGAAAATTTAGTATTTATATTTAAAATTAACCACTTTATTCTGTGCGTTTATGGTTATGCTGTCTGTTTCCGCTGTTACCTACGTCATTTTTGCCGCTGGTCTTAAAATAAAAGCCGATTTATACATTTTTTTATGTTTATTAATGTTAGATTTAATAGGTCGCTACAATTAGCTACGGCATTTGCCTGAAGATTCTTAAAAGATTCAGTAAAACTCTCCGTTTCGTTTGGAGTTCGTGAACAGATTTGCAAATGCAAATCACATGCTTCACGGTTTAATAAACTCGCTCTGTAGGGAGCAGAGCGATAGAAAGGTAAATAATAAGACGGAGAAAGTTGAGTGGAGGAAAATGGAATAGTGCAGATGAAAATTGTGGAAGAGGGAGATTTTGTTCAATAAAAGACGGAATATAGTAAGAAAAAATACGGAGGAAAGAAAGTATTGGAAGAAAGAGGAGAGCCGACTGAAGGAAGGAAGGAAGGAAGGAAGGAAACACAGAACGATGTTGCTGGTTCCCCATAAATCCGCTTTCCACCCAAGCCATTTTGGAGCAACTGGTGTTGGGCTTTGGATCTGAGGGATTCCAAAACAGTAAATGGCTTTAGGATTTTGAAAGCTGTATTTTTATAAAACACCAGAGTCGGAAATTGTGCTCAAATGCGTTCTTGGCGATTTAACCTGGATGTGCATTTATTGAAGATGTGCGGGTGCAAAATACTTTAATGCAGAACTGCCCACTCGATGCTACACTGCATGAAGCCGTCAGTTACTTTCCTTGCATTTAGTTAAATGAATATTTGCCAAATCAGAAAGTGTTTCAGATAAAGATAGTAGGTCGTAATGACATCTGTAATTATGTCGTGTTTCTATGCCTCGTATGATAAGCCAGACATCTTTATACTAGAGGCCAGATTCATGCATAGGGGATATGTTGGACCGAAACAGGGGAAAATTAAATTCAGCTTATAACGTTTGGTGTAGCATTAACAGTATTAAATGTCGTGAAAATCCATCAAGTAATTTCGGAAACGGAACACGGCGTTTGCTTCAGATCCGTCTGTGCGCTTGTCTTCCTTCTCTTGCGTGCTAAATACCATTCCCCGGTCTTAATTATTGATTTTATTACGTCGTTAATACCTTATGATTGGTTCAATGATGAGGTTCATCATTATGCAGGTTTCTCTGATCTCACTCTCTTATTATCCACAGCACCTGTTTTTTCACACCTGCGATTTGTCATTCTGTTAAGGCATTATACCAATTTTTACGTCCGTATTAAACAACGACAAAATCTTATATTGTATATTTTAATATTAAATTGTAGCCAGGTAGATGAATTTTGAATTTTATGGTGTCACGCAGTTCCTAAAGTTTATCTCCTCATAATTTCTGTATGAATTCAGTTTTGATTTATTGTCGTCGTTCGCATATTTTCGAAAAAATGATTAGGTATTTGTTTATGTTATGATTTTGTCCGGCATTCTGGTGATGAGATATGAACGTAACAGTTTTTCTTGCATTCACTTATATACCATCCTCGTCACTGGAATTGAATATAGCATTTTTGTTTTACTCATGATGTTTGCATCCAATAAATTGACATCATCAGAAGACACCTGAAGCTGATGTATTTCAATCAGATTTAAACGCCTTCTCACTTGTATTTTAAGCCTAATAATGGCGATGGTGAAATGATGAGTATAACATATTTTGATCATTTTGAATAAGTAATACAGAAGAGAAACGTTTACGTGTTCGGTGTTATCTATAGGTAACGCTTAATCTCATTTTAAGTAGCCTATCTGGTGTCATATGTGGGTATACCGGTGTAATGCAATTGTAAATTACATCTCTCCTAACCGAATCATATATTTTTTTGATGTCTGTGAATAGTTGTTGTAATGTCCCATTGTACTCTTAGATTTGATTGCTGTGAAGACTCTGTAATCCATTTTGTAACAACGTGCCTGTGGAGAAAGCGTTTGCTCATTACGAATTGTTTTCGAGGATTGGATCCATCGAGTATATCGGTCTGTACCTATCGATTGGTTCACTATTGTGATGTCATCCGTACGCTGGTGGTAAGGGGCAGGTATCTTTTGAGTTTACTCACCTATGCGACGAAAGCGCTTCCAACATGGTTATCACCATGGAAGTTAAGTTGCTTTACTAAAAGTTACTACTGCAGCATAACTCGGTTCTTGGCTTCTGTACCAGTGTAACGTTTCCGTTTTCTGCTCGAAATCTTTAATGTTTTAAGAACGTGGGTATTACACCAAGTGAAATTTCTATTTCAAGTAAATAAGTCAATAACTGCTAATGTGCTAAGTCCCATCTGGTGTTGAAAATTACGACAGTGTCTGACGGTTGGGGAACCTATCGGCGTAGAACCGTTCTGCTTCATGCTAATTCCCGCTCGCTTCGGCAGGGATAAGGTGCATATCTCCACATTCCTCGTTTCTGTAGTTCTTCAACCACCATCCTTCACTTTCTTATTCGAACTGAGGTACAAATCACTTGTAATAAAATGTGTTTTCTCCCTTCCTCACCCAGCGTGCGAAGTCATAACAAAACACAACTATTTAGAATGCTACTAACGCAGATATGTGTAATATTGACAAAGAATAGTACAACTGGGAATCTTTCAGCACGTGCTACGTATAAACGTTAAGTGGAATATCTCGACGTTCCCGGACCAGTGTGCGTTTGCATTTTTATTTTGCTGTGGATATACAACATATCCACAAATTTCCGAAGGACAATATGGAATCACCTGATAAATAATTTCGGTTTATTGCCTAATATTCAACAAGACGTACGGTGGTATTTTGAATTATTTTTTTAAATCAAATAGAATTTTCTTCATCTCGGGTTTCTCAGGCATTCTATCGGGGTGTCAATAGAGTAGGCACCAATGGCAGAAACATCGCGACACTTGGCGTTTTTCGTCTGTCCATTTGTTTCAGTCGTAGGAGTAGACGTCGGTCTGCGGAGTTATAAACGTATTACTGTCTTTGGTAGGAGACCCACGTCCGGTCAGCGCAGGGAATGTCTGCTGTTACCTTTTCTAATTACAAGAGTTTGCTTTTTGTTCCGTTCGGAGTGGAGTGGGATCGCATTACGGAACACGTTCTTTGGCCAGAACTCGAACTGCAGCTTAGTGTGAACTTCGTGCTCTTACTCTGCTGATGGTAAGACAATATGACGTGAATGTAACTACAGTGACAAGCTTCTTTCAAGTGCCTTCTTATCCATCTGGCAACGATAACAAATATAAATGAGATCATGTCATTGAGAATGCATTGTAGAAACGCTTCTTGTTATCCAGACCATAAACATTTATCACCCCGGCTGCTTTCAGAACGCTGATGGCGTGGTTTTGTTAATTGTTTTGTATGTTTGTAAAACCCGAAATGGACGGACAAGATTTTGAAGCATAAAGATTGTGAGTTTGATGGAACAGGATAATGACCACTGTCATGCTTTAGTATTAGCAGTGCTGGACCATTACAAGATAATTTAGTTAGGTAGTTATTTGCTTTGCCGCTGAGATGATAAATGGTTGTTGATATGGAACACCATTTTTTCCCCAGAAGTAGTAAGTCTGAAACGAGATCGTAAAATGGATTTACTACTTTACGCACCGGGTCGTATTTTAACCTGTTTCGTGTCCGTTTATGTTGTCTTGTATTTCATATTTAAGTTATAATTCAATGCGAATTATACTCTGCGATCCTTTATATTTAACATATATTCTAAATTACGTATTTCTAATTATCGTGGAACATCTTTGTAGATCCTTTCCTATTCCCGTTCTCTGTAGGCTTTGTTACTATTCGGTGTTGTTTGAACCGCAGAATGTATTTATTTTCTGTTGATATTATTACGTAAGCCTACTCTGAAATGTAATTGTCGTTTATTTTGAAGTACTACCTCAGGCACGTGGCTGAAACGACCGCGGAGAGGCACAAGAACTCCTAGTCTTTGTCCGAAATGATTACAAGATACATCCGAATATAAGTCGGACGCATTGTCATTTTCAGAATATGTAGGCCGTGGCCAAAATGTGTTCACGTCGTCATGCTGAGATATTGTTGATGTGCATTTTGGATCAGCACTCTTTAATTGCAGTTGGGGAAAGCAAGATTTATTCCCGAAGCAGTTACTTGTTGGAGGAGACGCTCGTGCGATGTTGCGGAACGGACATTTGGAAAGGCTTGTGGAATTCAAATGTTAATCTCAGGATACCAAAAATGTTGAGACACAACCATGGTCTGACTAAATTATTCACATGCAATTTCAGAATCGTGAAATAGCAACAAGAAAACAAATGTTCGTGTTTAGTCAACATAACAGGACGAAACGAAGGAAGGAATAGTGTAACTACTTAGTAAAATCACAGAATATATTTTAACTACAAATTACAGAAACCAATGTAGGGCTTAATCGATTAGCATTAAACCGTCACATTTAACTTCTGTGTGAAATGTCTAATCAGTCTCTTGTATGAGTTGAACGGAAAACGTTTAAAGTGACATTGCATTTATTGTAAAGCGTGCAGTGACAACAGAGGTTTAAATATCGCGTCAGCATAAGTTGGGCCATCCCGGGGAAATGCAGATTGGTCTCTACACGGTCACCGGCTCCATACAATGTTACAACACCAAATTTTGATCACTTACAGTCGTGTTATGCAAGCAGTCTTGGCCGTATACACACTGAAACAAGCGGGGATGGCTTAGGCAGTAATGCGACTAACTAATGATTGGACGTCCGGGGTCTGATTCCCGAAAGGAGCAAAGACGTTTCTGTTCACCATCCAGAGCACATTCAACCTCCTGACCACTGTGCACCACCGCTCACATTCATCTATTGCCGAGGTTAATGGGCGTAGCTTTCCGTCCAGTTCATTGTATCATCATGGCCTGGCATCCGTACACAGAGGCTTGGTTGTTACCTTTATGTCGAAGCGACTTTCGGTGGTGGTTTTCTGAAGCTGACCCGTGGTAAACACGACGTAGCAACTCAAAAGACCACATCGCCATGAACACATCAGGGCTCAGTACGATTTGTTTGTTATTGATGCCATCTGTACGTATCTTGAAAGTTATGATCATGGGAGCGGAATGTCTTCTTTGGGTAGTGAGGTTCGGATAACAAAATAAGTGGGATACGTTATTTAAATGTGCATGATTTATTAATAGAAATTTAAAATAAATAAGTATGAATTATTTTATTGAGAGGAAATTTGTTTTTTGTGATAAATTAGTTTCCAGTTCCTAATGTTAATGTTTGAATTTTCTCTTTGTTTTCCTTTATGAGAGAACTTATGAAGGACAGATTACATATTCGTGTTTTAAAGTAGCCTGATTAATAGAACAGAATGGACCTTGTTTGTTATAATGTTTTTGCTCTGTATGGACATTTTTCACACAACAGAATTCTGAACCAGTATTCTCGTCTCCCTGTAATATTGACATAGTGCAGGCATTTCGTAAGTACGGTAGATTATTTAAGAACAAGGTCAGTTACCAAGACGACAGTAGTGATAATATCGATGATTTTTGATGAAGATGTTGAAAACAAGTGCAAGAGTATGTGAGCCGTGGATATGCGAGTACTGTAACAGCTGAATAATATTACACAGTAGTTGAATTGGTGATCCGACATGGTAACAAAAGGGTGTGATATTTTTAATCACATGTTTAAGGGCAAATGTTTCGTCTTGTAAGATTTGAAGCTTTCACGGTGATTAAATTGCTGATAACGTTGACTGATATAGTATTGAAAACGTTGAAAAGCAATTCCTTTCTCATGCGTCTGGTTGCCTGAGAATATTTTATACCATTTTTCATTATAATGGTAAGGTTCACTGTAACTCTTAAATTGTTGTAGAATATTCTCTATATTCGCGAGAGCTTAAAGCAACTTGGCTTATCAGTGACATTAAGACACTTGCGTAAAATATTCTTCTTTTTCGGTTCTAATTGGAAACAGACTGAACTTTGCCGTCAATAAGCACACTTTTCAGAATTAATTTGGAAAATTGGCTTCAAGTGTTCTCCATATTAAAAAAACAGTTTTTCCAGGCACCTTAATGAGAAATTAATTTTCACTCTCACTAAGTAAATTAACTCGGACTCCCAAACGAAACTCTATAACAATATAGTAAGGAAACCTGTCGTGATACGTACCACGTTCTTGCTGCAGGTTGGAGCGCACGAAATACATGTACACGGTGTGCGAGCCGTCGGTTGATTTTTTTTAATTACAGGAATGTATTTTGTCATTTTGTTGCTACAGAAATTCATACGTGTGTGAGACGGAAAAGCATTGTAGAGCACTTTTGATATATTTTGTTTTGTTTTTTATAATTCTGAAAGGGATTTCATGTGCGCCGCATTCACCACACCCACAATGGAATTTGACGAATGGAAAATATCTTTTAACTCCTAACTTCATGTTACGCTTTTGGTGACTGAAAAAGAAAAGCCATGATTTAATCACTCAACATACATATATGGTTTTCCAGGAGTTAAACAATTTTTTTCGTGAGAGGTGTGTAATCATTCTTGTTTTAATGTTCCTGTGTCCTGTGTAAGGGCATCGCACGTCTTTCTTCTGAAGAGCCTGATGAAAGTACGAAGAACCTCTTTGCTTTTAGTGTTTGTTATCAGTGGAACAGAAAATTTAATTAAACAAAGTAAAGTGACTTATTATCGATCCACAACTCAGAAGGATATGTTGCCGTACATTTTATGTCACATTCCGCGTTACGGAATCTCAGTACTCCAATTTAGAGTGATTCTTAAAACTGTTATTTTTTGACATTTGTTAGTGACAGCATAGAACTGCAAATACCTGCACTTCTTGAGTAGGTCAAATTTGCCATTCCTCGTTGCCTCTTAATAAGGTTTTGTTGGTTTTTATCTTGCTTTGCTTCGACGATAAGAAATTTCTGCCCTTTGCTTGAATATGTCCGTGTGTCTGACTCTCCAGTAGCCCACATTCGTGGGCCCACTGTGCATCTCTTGCTCACAACTTGGATGTGATCTGTTTAACTTTAAGCATGAGGTAACAGAAGTGAGCAAGTTGGAAGTGAACGCAACTCCAAATTCTGGACGAGAACATTAAGTTACTGGGTGAAGGTGGCGATCAGAACGTGGGGAAGGAAGAATCACGTCTATCGATGAGTTTACTTTATTAGATTTACATTCGTGGTGGAATTTGTAATATGGAAACGAGGTATCAAATCTTGAAGGGAGGCTAACTTGATTTAAGATCCTGTTTCAAATTACAGGATGAAAAGAGCATCTTTGACTACTCACATAGTTTCGGAAATAATGAAATACTAAATCGTCTGATAAGAGGAGTGTGGTGTACGTGAACTGCCTTGTACAAGTTGAATTGAGGGGAAGATGTATCATAACAGAAATAGTTTTCGTTGTTTTATCAGCTGCCAGCAGGAGGAATTGAGAGACGCCAAGACCTAGTTAATTTTGAAAATTGCTTGTTAGTCTGTTCATTCTAAATATAGACAAATAAGCTCTTTAACGAATGTTTGGGAACAGAGTCAAAACGCTAAAGCGCAACATGTTGTATGTGTAGGACATGGGGGGTTACCCGGTGGTGTCCATTTCTCCGACTTGAATTACTTTTAAATGTTGATCCTTGTTGAAGAATTAACCGAATGTAATGATAGGGTAGTTAGAACCTCTGCTTCATATGCGGGAGGTTCCGTTATCAAACTTCGGTCCTGAAACAGGTTATAAGTTGCTGGCCGATTTGATTATGCTTTTTCCCAGTCCTTCCAAACAAATGACGAAATAGGACCTTAAATTAGGACACTATGGCTTCCATCCGCCTCCTTTCCATTTTAAATTCACCAATTGTCCTATGATTCATTTCTGTGTGTAATCTCGAATACTGACAGCCAATTTTAATAGGCCACAAGTAAATAAATAAATGAAAATTTTGAGTCCCAAGGCTATAGTTTAATGTTTAACATTTAATGTGTGATGCCCGTGGAGAAAATGCTATATGAAGAATATCGTATTTGAGCCTTTTGATAGCTAAATGTACCTCTCAGTGGTTTTCCTTTGTGTACTAAAGAAAACAAAGTAGATCTTTCCGGGGTCGAAATTTTGCTTTGAAATGTGTATGAAGAATAACACACACGTAAATAGAATAGTTCACACGGTGTTGTATCGTTCGGAATTATTTCACCTGCAGTGCGCAGACTACAGTTTCCAATGACGTAACGAAGTGGTGAAGAAGCACAGTCAAGCATTAAGAGACTTGGTTAAGCGAATCTTTATAGACCAATAAAACGAAACATTATGTAAATCTCCTCAACTTCCAAATCACACTACCAGCAACGATTTCACCAAAAGCCATTAAAAAGGGTTGCATGCAAAGCAGCAGAATACTTGAAGTTTCACAAACAAATGGAACAGAGAACAACTTCGGCTTTCAGCGATAAGCTGCATCAACTGTTGAGGATTTACAATGTTTCGGAAGACATTGAAGTTGTCATGTTCAGGGCAAATGTTTGTTGAGACATTTGAAAAGCAGAAAAAGATGCGGCTTTACCCCGAATTCCGAAGTTTTCTTAAAACCTTGCCGTGAAAACCTTTAGATGAATTGTGCAGATATACAGAGTTCGAATGGTTCCGTTTGCTGCGCGACGTACTTCCGTTTGAGCAGTAATTGCCTGTGCACTGTTAAGGGTTTGTTGCTGCATTATGCTACATTAGTACGTACATAGTGACTGTTTATATCGTGTTAACCCTATGAAGCACAAACAAATTAGTTCACGCAATTTTGATTGTAGTAGCTCAGATGGTCTTCTCTCAGCAACTTATACACTTATTACTTTTCGGAATGCGCCATTAAGTAGCCTAACGGCTTGATTAATAGATGTTGATGATGATTTTATATCTGCCAAGCACGAATTTTATGTCTCACGCTACCGAGAGGAGTGTCACTGACCAAGAAAGTTATTCACTGCACTTCACCATATCATTCTTTCTGCAAGAACTTTTTATATTTAACTTTACGAGGTGAAGATTGATGCACGACGCCCTTGTGACACGTTGCCACACTTCACATAGCTGTACGCAGAAAGATATTCATGTTCGTACATTGGTACGCGAGCCAATGCTGAGTGGTACGCGAACTAAGTAAGAAAATCTAAATATAATATTAACAAAAATAATTGTTCCCTGAACGCATTTGGTTAGTGGTATACTTAATGTGTTAAAATAAAATTAGTGGTACGCCAGCGAAAAGTGTTGAGAACCCCTGGTTTAGATCATTATGTTTTTTTTGTCAATGTTGGTCCGAAACATTGCTATCTACCCACAAGTTGTCACGGCGTTTCTACCCCGTAGACTAACATCGACATGTTCGCCGCTGTGGTAACCTCGAATCTCAAATTATTTCATTTATTTACAGCACAAAAATAAAGTCTCTGGAAGCCCCTTCTTACTCTCACCCCATTATTTCGATGTTAAGTTTAACAAATTTTATGTAACGTGTGTAATACAGGGCATGATCAAAACGTCACATGAATGAAATACCGCAACAGGGCCTGTGGGAATGGGAAACTGGCAGGTGACGCTTGTAATGGAAACCCTTGCGCATGCGCTTATGGAATTTCCGCCGGTTATAATATTATTTTACTAGAAGCTGGGTCATGCATCAATCCATTGTGTGTAGTAGCCATGGCGAAATTACCGGAGAGGGGAAGGAACAAGGAAAGATAGGAACAGTTCGTGAGAGGCTGTCCAACGAAAAATAATGGGGAAATGCGAAATTTTTTGATACTTCATCATGACATCGCGCCACTCTTAATCTGTCAGATTTTGACCGGTAGAAACATTCCCTTGTTCCCGCAATCAGACTTCACTGTGTGAATTCTGGCTATTATCCATATTCATAAAAAGGATTAAATGGAAGCGATTTGATACGATTTAAGACATCATATCTGACATGATACGCCGCTTTACTGTAAACGAAAACTTATGGAAATGTTTCCAACAGATGCAATACCACTGGAATAAGTGTGTGTGTCCTCAATTGGAATACCTTGAAGGAGATAATGACCAAATAGGTATTCGATCTTTCAGCGAACTTTTTTGTTCAGGCTTCGTAGCTTGTAGGCTGTAATAAGGGTTACTAACCCCATGAAGGAGAGTCATTCTCAAGAATCTTGCAGTTATTTAGCTAGTATATAAATTCCTCAATTTTAATTATACAAAGTGTTGAGCCATTTTCCGTTTTCTGAAGTAATATGTCCTATGTCCGATACCCAGTGTAACATTCAGTAACCTGTTAGTCCTTTCATCGTGAGACGTTCTTACCCTTCTGCCCAAATTGTACCAGGGATCACCCATTATCCGCAGGTTAAAGGTTCGTATTCCGTATATTCACAGATACGTACCCTCCATATCTGGAGGTCACCTCTTCCATCCGCGACCTGAGGACGTTGTTATGCTGTGGTGACAGACAGATTTAACGTGACACATAAAATAACATAATTTTAATTAGAGACGTTCAACAGTACTGGTCTCAGCATCTCAAACGTTAAAACTGTTAGAGAACACGACAGATTTCCAAGGATCAATGGCAGATTAGTTAACGTGGTTCTGGAAACAATATTGTATGTACTTAACGGTGTACGCCCCCAGTTTATATCAGTCTAATTTTAGAGAAATGCAATCCGTCCCCCTAGTTGGGTCTGTTCTGTGAGGCTCATTGAGTTCGGATGTATGAAACTTTTACTTACCCACAAATCCGAATGTCGGAAAATCTCGCATAGAAACATGTAATACACACACTACAAGCTTCTGTCACTTTATTTTAATACTGAGTAGGACACAACAGATAAACGTTATAAATTTTAGAAACTCAATTTAAGAATTCAACTGTTGATCCTGGTTTAAAACTTTCTCCATACCTTTTGCGTTCTGCTCGAAGTAATGCGATTTAGTTTGCATCGCGGTATGAAGGTAAATGTGAACGAGTACAAGTTTGTATTGTTATGACAACTTCCATCCAACGAATGTTACCTCTTTGTTTTACGTTTTTGATGCAACCCTAAATTATGCACAGGTGGATCTGTTTAGTTCTTCATATCGAAAAGAGGAGACAGCGAGAGCCGTGTTGTGCAAAGAAAGATATCAATAATTTATTCCTCCGAGCGGTTTGCTAGGTATCGTTTGGTGCCCGCGCCAGCTCCATGTCTGTATTATTTAGGATCTGCAAATGCTGCGATACGTATCACTCCTTTGAGAAATCAGTGGGTTGAGTTTCAGGCCTCAAGGGAAGAACAACGTAGGATCCACAACTCGCCATGGGGTTCTGTGCATTCCATTTGGGAGATCCACAGCCATGGACATTTGTCCAAATTAACAGGAGATCTTTCTCACGCAGTTGGTCCATATTTTTAATTTTGTCAGCATTGAACAAAGCTAGTAGAATATCTGTTGCATGCTATAAACTAAGCTTCTGCCATGTAAGGTGATACAAAGACGTTTCTCATAAAATTTCTCATGCTGATTTTCATTTTGAATAATGTATGTGATGTGAAATATTTTATAACAACCTCTGCCTGTAGAGGTGTTTTAATTTATATGACTAGTTAGAAACAAAAATAAAAACATTCCATTATTTAAATTTTCAAGAAACGTGCCATTCTTCATTGGTGGAAGGGTGTACTCTTTGGTGTACATTTTTATACAAACATGTTACTCAGGATTTCGACGTCATCAGCAGCAATGGCGTCTACATTGCAGCACGATCTCTGCTGAAAGATGAGACAGACTGACACACACACAAACAGACAGACAAACATGGCAGACCCATAAGAAGTGTTTGCTTATGCTGAAACGTAAAGAAACCCCAATTAAACTTGTCCGCCATTTTTAATATCAGCCTATATTAATTATGGAGTATAATCCCTTTTTCTACGCCGATAATTACGCAGTTTGTGAAAAACTACGCTGCCATTGATAGAAGAGGAAGGTTCATTACCGTATTCAAAAGAGTTCAATATGGTTACACACTTTTACTCCCTATCTTCAATATCCGTTTTAATATACTGCCTTCTACTCCTCGGTCTTCCAGCTGGTCTTTTCCTTCAGGCTTCCCAAACAAAATGTGTACGTATTTCTGATCTGCCCCAATCATGCTACACGACCGTCACATTCTTTTATGAAATCGGAAGACGCCTTATCATAATCAAGAGGCCCGTAACCCGAACCAGATAAATCCTGTCCATATTGTTACATTCCATTCGTTAAGGCCCAATTAATATTATGCTGTCACCAATGTCTAGAGCTCACATGTCGTTTGTTTCTTACCTTGAACTTTTCTGAAAATTTTTTTATAAGAATTTTGAATATCTTCCATGCATACTACATGCCCTGTCTCTCATCGTTCTTCATTTGATAACCCCTATAATACAAATTATGAAGTTTCTCATTGTGGTGCAGTTTTTTCCATCCTTCTGTCACTTTATTGTTTTTAAATCCAAATATTCTCATGATCGTATACTTAAACACCCTCAGTTTGTGTTCTTCCCTAAAAACGAGGTATTTGTAAACCCATAGAAAAAAGTTAGAATTTGGATTTTTCATATTTTAATTTCTATGTTTTTATATAGCAGACGGGGAGAAAAAAGGATTATGACGTACGTGGTAGCAAGCATTCCCATAACACAAGCTGCTCTAAATTTCTTCATGAATGCAATTTTGTTTTGTTACAGTCGTTCCCAGAACTATTTCACGTTTTCAAGGGATTTATTGGCTATTATGAGTTTGCAGTGCAATCTGGTGACGAGATATGAACATTTCATATATACTTGGTTTTGTTTGCGTTTATTTCTAGACTAGCATCTAAAATAACCTTTTTTATATAAAGTAAACATTACACAAACTTGGATGGGAGTAGGTGATGACTGGACTGAGAAGCATGCAACATTTGGTCCACATATAGATAAGGCACCGGAATATATTGTCTGTTTTCTAATAGGGTCTTATTTTCAACAATTTTACAATTAAATGCTCTAACCTAAGACTTATAATAGCCGAATGTATTTTATTACTAGCTGAGTAAAGCAGTGTGTTGTACAGAATTCATGAATTAAATCCCGTATTAAGAAGCTGATAGTCGTTTGGTTGGGCAAAAAAATTCTGCTTTTTATATTTTTCTTGAAGTATGTTTTATATGTATAACAGAGTGCTGCGGGAACATTTCAAAAAATGCTTACATTCTTTTCAATAGTTATTGCCTGAAAGCGTATTATAGGCTTGTTAATTCGATACACCGGGTTGTATATTTTAGTAAATTTATTATTCCTAAACCCAACAATTTTACCGAGACTCGAACCCTGGATAGTTTTTGAGTTCGTGACCTCAGTTTCCTTGCCAAAACAATTTCTTTGCGCAGGTCTATCATAACTAGTTTCCCAGCTACTGAAACCATCTTAATCGGGACTCGAACCTAGGGAAGATTTCGGTATTGTGGTCTTCGTTCGTATGATCTCTTCCAAAGAAACAATTTTTTTTTGTAAACACTGTTCTCGTGTCGTGCTTAATTACCTAGTTACAAAAACCATATTCACCGGGAATCGAACATGACAGTTTCTCGGCATATTTGCTATTATATCTGTATTATCCTCTTTGAAACAAACAGCCTTGGTTATGGCGCCGTTCTTCTATCGTGCTTAGTTTTCGAGCTACGGGAATCGAACTCAGGACACTTTTCCGCAGTTTTGACCCTCTTTCATTCTCTTCCTGGTCGCAAAGTATAAGCATGCCAATTTGTGTCCGTTTCCGACCTATACAAACATAGACGTACCCACAGTTTAAATTTTATTCAGGGCGATCGAAAAGTGACGCAACTCACATACAGATATTTATTGATGGTTGCAGTTCAATATAATATCGCTGTGACTGTACAAGTTCTCAAGCCAGTTCTTTAGTTTTCTTCAAACAGTCGAAATGCGAGGGTGTGTTTTCACAAGTGCAACGTGTTTTAATTGTCGAAAACTACCTGGTATCTCGTTCTTACTTAATTGCCAGAACGAGTTAAGAGATACATCTCCCGATTATCCTGTGCAAGAAATTAATTAATCAATTAAAAATAAATGACAGGCGGTGTGGTGAACAGTTTCCCTAACACAAGAAGATTTCACCGTGTTAAAATCATGAACAACGTGGTGAACATTTCCAACGCTCTGTTATTGTTATTGTATTTCATGATTTCAATATAATTTATTTTTTGACAAATATAACTTGTGTCAGGAATATGTTGCACTTCTTAATCGTTCTGTCTATGAGAATGTTACCCACATATTACGTGACATTAACGGAATTGAGACAGATATTACCACAGTAAAGGATATTTTAAAATATTAGATTTTAATTCAGATAACGATGCAGATAAGATACTTACCTAAGCCCTTTAGCTACTTCCGGTACCGGTGTGATATACGTCGACTTGTCTACAGTTAAAAAAAACTGCCTTGTCGTTATGTTCATGGCTGTGGGGAATATGAGATTCGCTTACAAAATTAATATTTCTTAAATTTTTACTCGTGCAGCATGGGCTGCAGACATACAAGGTGGAATTTCAAACAATTGCAAGAGAGGCTGCTGTATTTACCCAACAAGGGAAGAGAACGAAACGTATTCACATGTATTTTATTTTTATATCTCACAGAATTTCGACACTCGAATTAATATTATTCGCCTTAAAATGACAAATAAGCTACAGATTATCATTAATCAGTATAACAGTGGCAATTAAAATAATTGTTACAATCCTGAAAGATAATCCCCCTGTGATCATATTACCTTTGCACGGGGCGATGGTATTACCAGTAGCGCTGAAATTCAATTCGAAATGTAGCGACACTACTAGTTTGAGAGACTGGACTTGAATCAACCAGGCATTTCTGAAAAATCTTAAAACTTTGCATACCGTGTAGTGTATTAGAATATAAAATAAGCAAACAAACAACTCTTTTTTTAGTGTTAATAGTTGTTTGTTTACTTAGTTTACACGCATTTCTAGCTTGATATCCAGAGAATCTGACATTACTAATAATATCACTGTTTTTCTGTAAGTGGAATATGCTAGGGAAGAAAAATAAAACCTGACATTTAATAAACACGTTCCAATCCATATGTCTAAAAACGTAAGCATTAGGTCTCATTCCACCGCAGCCGTAGTGCTTGAACGGCATAAGCGCCATTCCATAAAATTTCACTAGATCACACATACAAGAAAACGTAAAGGTCCTTATATTGTCTACAGTGTTCACATTTACCTGAAGTCCCCCACACATTCTCGGCCTAACCTCCGTTTTCATTCTTTAATACGTTTTATTCATTATTTGTATATTGCTCATTTGCGTTAACCCTGAGGTATTGTGATTATCAACTAATCATATTGTTATGTAATCGAGTAATTGATACATTATATTGCATGTGTTTGCTTTCATAATGTAAATCATACACATATGTATTGAGATTTGAGGGTTTTACGGCAGTGAAAATGTTAATTAAGTTCAGAATAACTCAAAATACCAGACAATGCGTAGGCTTAAGTATGTGTGTCTAAATGTTAATAAATGCACTCTGATTTATTCAATTTGCAATGTAGCTTATCATACCGGGCACAGTTTTTTAGAAACTTATTGGATAAATATTTTCTCTCGCCATATGTAAGCGTAATATTGGAAACGTGAATTCGCTTGAATACAGTTCTTCTAAGTAAAGGATAACAGACCATAAATAACAAAAAGTACATATTCTTATTAGGAACTGCATCGTCAGTTGTAAGGGAAACAGGCACCGTATAACTTGATGTAGTGCATGTAACTCATTATCGCGTAATCGTGGTGGCTATTGTGTGACTGGAAATTCAGTTTTCTGCTGGCACGTTAGCATATTCAATGGCCTATGAACACAATTAATGACCAGGCGCCAGGCAAATGGAAATAGTTTAATAGTGAGGACGCAAACATGTAGTATGAATATTAATTTCACAGAGTTAACAATGGGGTGGCAGCTTTCGTCGTTTGAAATTCGTTCCAGTAAGGGATATCAGTTTGTAAGTAATTGATGAAGATGGAGGTGATAGGTTCCCCCAAAACCTTGGGAACAATCTCTGAATGCACATCGTCATAACCCAGAAAACAAAAATCTAAATCTAATGTGGGAAGAAGAATTTGATAGTCTTGTTGTGCATTATCAAGAATATTGCTAAGAAATTTGTCAAAAGCTGCGCATTGTATAAGTATAATG
>NW_019059608.1:4408349-4428611 GCF_000696155.1 Zootermopsis nevadensis
GGTGGGAGCTCGTATTTGATGTCATTTTTGTCTTAATGAATGAGAAAAAAACTGATATATTTCGGTGGTTCTGATGGCTCAGTCCAAAATAAATATTTTTCCCAACAGTTTCCATTACAGACCTCCAACTAATTCCGAGGAGCAGAGTCCGTCTTGAGAAGCTGAGCTAGCCAAGAAATTTCCCGCCTTTTGTAGGATTTGAGGTTTTCTCGGCGGTGAGTCTGAAGATGGCTGTCTTCTGGGTTGTAGCGCTGTGTAGTCTGGTAGAAGTTTACGGACGTTTCGGAGGTCCTTGCTGCATCTAATATTAGGGGGGTATAAACTTTAACATTGTTCTCACATCTACTCGTAGGCCTCGCGTTTAATTATTTTTAATTACGCTAGTACTTCTTGGTGTTAAGCCTTTTGTAATTTTCCCCGTCCTCCTGTTGCTTCCTCCTTCTCAGACCTAAGTGTCGTCATTACGTTGTTCTCAGACACCCTCAGCCGAGATCAGTGATCTCATGAGGGTGAGGCGACAGGTAAACTGTAGTTTTGTCCGTATTAATCTTCACGTGCTTGGATGGGAAAGTGGGAGATTATATGATCTTAGACAAATTGTTGCCAGCGTTTGAATAAACTGTAGACTTCCAGTACAAAATTTCATCCAAACGCATTTAAGTCTGTTGGAGTTTAAACCTGTGGATGGTTTTGTAGACACGTTCTCTTCATTAGGCGTTTTAAATCTTTTGTCTCGTACATGGAACGTCTAAAATTCTAAACCCAGCCCATGGTCGAATAGATGAAATCGTTTTACAGCAGCTACTAATCCAGTGAGTACGAGAAGGTCCTACGAGAGAAAAAAGACCCGAAGTGAAGCTGACCTCTCACCTCGTATAGTGACTAGGTTAAGGAAACACAGAACTGTACCTCGATTTTCCTGTTCCTGTTCATGGCTTCCTGCTTATAATTAAGCAGCGAATTTATTTTATTGTTCACCTTCCCGAACTTGTCACATACAAACTTTTTCTGCAAAGTCTGAGCTGTTTTACATGAGAAATAAATTGGATAGCCTGTGCAGTTAACGAAGTTGTGTCGGTGTGTTTGCAGTCGACTGCCAAAACGACGAATTAAAGAGATAGTAGTAAACTGTTACTAGGATCCTCTACGTCTTACAAAGAACATTGATAAGAGAAATAGCTGATTCCAGTTTTCGGCAAATGATCGCCACAAGTCGAATGTTTTCGACGTATGGTTACTAGCATTCAGTTATACTGTAGCCCTACATATGCCTAATACGTTCTGCTTTCATGTGGTCAGACTGAAGTGAACGACAAATTGGACCTATCTGGTATCAGTCTCGAACCGCAGACTTCTCATAAGCTAGTTTTAATGGTGTGTGGATCTGTATTTAGTTCGGCATAGCGATGTATTTGTTATCAGTCGATGAATCAATTATACTGTGTGTTTTGGCATATTGCGTACGGTAATTGGTTATTACGCTGTTGTAGAGGTGACTGAGGCCAATAACCACCTGCTGATACTTGGAATGTATCATCAGATTTGATGCGCCTGCTCTGTGTATTAGTGCTGTGGAGTGCAATTATAAACCGTATGCTGTGATTGATTTAGGCCTGGCAGTGGCAGAACAAAGTTGCCACTTCACATATTATGCTATTTTAATTATTCAGTCTGTTTAATGTGAACATCCCAACAGATATAATTTCTCTTTCGCTGTATACGTTTCAATTTACAATTATCGGACATTTCTATAACAAAATATCAAGAGTGTTTGGTTGACGATCGTAGAATTTAATGAGCACAGTTGTAAAGCAGTTGAAAATAATATTCGACTTTATTTGGTATTCCGTTATTTTACTTCTGTTTTCTGTGATTGAACTTTTATGGTTCTCTGTATCTATTAATATTATTTCTTCTTCTGGATATGGATGAGGCAGAATCTAATCTTGCCAGCCGCAGAGATAGGAAGGAACGCATTCATTGACTTAATGGCGGAAAACTGTTGAGGTATCCTTAAACTGAGTCGTAATATTTGTTGATGCAGATGCACAGCTCTTTTTCCTTCAGTTTCAAATTTCATTAATGTTGGGAACTGTTCGTATATTTATGTTCTTTGGATTTCACTTAAACTCATCGTCACATTCAATTCCCTCTGAAGAGAAGTGCGGACGTAAATCTTTCTCACGGACTATATAAATCGTAGAGGAAAGCGTACACGGTTTCTGGTGGAGTTAATAAAGTATATAGAATCGTATTTCGATATTGCATTAATACATCTGGTTTCAATAAAATAAAAGTGACTACCGACTCTTAACGTTCTGCTTATTGAAGTTGTAGCTCAGGAACTTCTCCTTCCCCATTGTGTGTAATATATGTTGAAATGTGCTTCGGTGTTCCTTATTGTTCGTCCATTGCACGATGTACATGAAATTAAGGCGCATGAATCTGACCCTGTCCGCCCGTCCTTCCGTCAGCAGAATTCGACTCGAATTCGCAAGGCTGATTTTGATGAAATTTGGTTTGGACTTGCCGGCTACCCGAAAATTGTACTTTCCAATTTCATACAGTCCGTATTACCAACATGGCGAACTTTTGAAGTGGGAGCAACACTACTGCCACTTAATATAGGACCATAAAATTATGTGTGGTGTTAGATCTTCGAAGAATACAGAATTGTGATACAGTTATTGCTTGTAAAATATAAAACAGTAACGCGGGGCCAGCATGAAACGATTGTCGCCAGAAGTATGGATGTTTATGTCACCGCGTCATACCGCTACTTCAGATCGTTCAGTTGCCTCCGGCACTTGCGACCGTGGGTTCGAGTCCCACTCAAGGGGTGGATGTTTGTCCTTTCTCTTCCAGTCTGATGGATAATGACTGGCCACGGAAGGCAAGGCGAAACCACCGTGGTACCTTCGCAAGTGAAATCCCCGTAATGGGGCTGCCAACCAATCCTAGGATTGATAAAAAAAACAGTTTCTGAAACTACTTTACCCTGAAGATGGAGGCGATACATTCCTCTGGAACTTTGATAGGCTGTGTAAGGTGAGACGTCATATGCAGAATATATATTTTTTTCGTATCCAGTACACACAGTACACATCATTCAGCATGGTGTGCATTGGTGGTTAGTAGGATTCACGACCCATCAGTACATGGGTTCGACTGGGACCGCGACATTTAATTCTCCTGCTGAGACCCCCTTTTTGCGAAATGATGATGAAAGTGGAGTAATTGTTGGGATGCCACGGAGAAACCGGGGAAACCCTGGAGGAAAACTCCGTGATGCCTGGACCACGGCCTTGCCCAACACATTTGTAAATCTGAGCACCGCCGGGAATCAAACCCGGGACCCCAATATTACAAGCCCAGCGTTCTAACCGCTAGACAACCGTGGCGGCTATCCAGAATATTGGAATCGGTGGAGTTAACCTAATGATGGATATACTTACATTTAAATGTAGTTCGTTATGCACGCGTGTTATTGTCACTCTCTATTTTGTTATTTGTAAATGTGTATATTCACATCCTTGGACTTGGATCACCATCCTGTCTTGTGAGGCATTCCTTAAGGAGATCTAGCAGTAAAGTTTTTCTAATGTGACGCTTGTAGTGTGACATGCCTTTCTGGTTTATCCTGTGCTTTTGGGCTGCTCAGAACAAGGTGGTAGTTGCTAACAAGCTATTCTGCTTTCCTACATTTCGTGCCTGATTGTGACGTTTATGATGAAACATGCTAAATAAGCCTGAGGTCTGTAGTAGCATTGCAAGATGGCCGCACTGCGTATTGATTCCAGACCGTGCGGCAGGTTGAATGCATTTGCTAACTAACTATTGTCGTTGGCTTGCACTTCGCGAATAAATTACGTGACCAAAGTTATTATCTTCCTAGACACCGGAATCAGATAGAAACTAAGCTGGAGATGAGAAGAGGCCAATACACCAGTAAAATGATAAATATCGGTACAGTTTTGACAATATTTTACGTCGTCCTAATCGGATTTCAACCGCCTTTGCATATGGCAACATTAGCTTGGAACATGTAGTGTGTGTTAATAGTATAACTGAATGGTTCTAAAATTTTGCAGAGTGTGTAATTTTCGTCATAAATGGTGTAGAAATTTATGCTGGACGATCAAGTATAGGGCGTTCATAAAGCGATATTTTGTGAGTGCGAAATGATTGAACTGCAAAAAAACAATGTGACTCAGAAATATCAGTGGAATCTACTTATTTCGTGTATTATTTTACGACGACACCCGTTCTAGCTCGGCATACTTCCAACCTCTTCGCTATAACGTATCATTTCTAAGTGTACCTCCATGTCAGCATAATCGTTATAAGGTACTTCGTGTCGAAATAGCATCCCTCATGTCACGAACTTTAAATATCAAAATCGATCGAACACACCAAGAAAGTGTAATAATCAGTAACTTGCATTTTTTATGCTAGAAAAATGCGCTTTTCCTCAACTTCTGTGGCGTGCTACTATTACCTTCCACCAAAATGGCGTTCACGTCGTTTATTGAATGGCCAGTTTTCGAAGAAGTGGACGAGTAGAGGGGTACTGATGTCTGCATCCTTTACTTTATCCGATAGAATTCAATTAGATTTTTATTAATATAAAGGGCATAGTATATTTATGGAAATTAACGCTGATGAAACAGGCGGCAGATCTCCATATGCTCAGAATGCACTGGAACGCGGATGATAACAGCGAATTACTGGTTGGATGCACTGTATGTCGAGCTAAAATCTGGCTGATACCGAAAGATATGCCCAAAATAAAATTTGGAAGTTCGTAGCAGAGGTCACAAAACGTGCTTTCCTCTTTGCTCAGATTTATGATCCTACAGAATTTGTGTTATTAATGGTATGTTTGTATAATGAAAATTTCTAACCTTGAAACTAACTCATGGCTTGGAATCTTGGGTTCGGGGCATATGGTCATACAATCGAGGCCTCCTCCCTGACAGTTTATTATGTTTGAAATATATGTGTGTTACACAGTACTGTTGTTCGTGTCTGTCTGTCCGCATATTTTAATTTAGGGAACCCCTGGAGGGATTTTGATGGAATTTAGTATGCCAATATGCTAGCACGGGATTATGTTACGTAAAGTAGCTATTAAATAGACGATTTTTAAAGTAAAAAATTAAAATTGTGTAAATATGGTAAACGTTTTGTTTTGTGAATAACTCTTGTTTAAAGTAATATGTTAAGAGAACTCTAGATTTCTGTCATGAGAGAAAATATGTTACCTTTCTCGTCTAGTTTATTATATGAGCAGCAAAGTCTAGGCACTTTTATCGAAGGTGTGCTATTCTCTTAGCAATCAGTTTCCTATCATCACTTGAATCGGTTTTGAGCATAAAACATGTTTTGAAACGTATGATCATGTGTGTCTAGTGATTATGATGAAATATTTCTAATGAAATATATAGCGATTAAAATACTTTCATTTTCAATCGTATGCGATATTTTGCTACGCTTATGTTGACGCATCTCTGAAAATTTCTCTTTTTGAACCAAGATGTTCTGTGTTATCACATCCATTTAGAATTTAAGTTACATTTCAGGTAGTGGAAATTTTTTATAGAATCTCAAGAAGTTATACCTATTATTCCCACAACATTAGACTTACTAATAGTTTTGGAAAAGTATCCTGACATCCGAAATCTCTCGCTTCTCGTACCTATTCTGACTGATAGTTTTGTGTCAGTTTTGCTCTTCTAATGCCACTTAATGTGTATAGTACTGACAGATCAAAATGCAGCACTGAATCTGTAAATCTGCTTTGTTTGTTTAATTTATTACTTCGTTACTGGGTCTTAATTTGTTATTAATTGTGGACTAAAAGTGATGTTCATGGTTCATAAAGGGGTATAAATGCGCATATCACATTTTTTACTCGCTACAATAACCTTACGCAAAATTAAACGGACGTACAGCCTTGTGTCACTGACACGGTAATGAGGCCGTCATGATTGATTGATTGATTGATTGACTGACTGACTAACTGAAGAGGACGAGTTTCCGGATACTTGCTTACTCATCAGACGAGGAACTTTCCAGTGTTTGTTTTTACAAAAAATCCACTGTCGTTCTGACAACTGTTTATCGCAGTTCCAGCGTGTGTGTTGCTGCTACTTTCATGGGGTCTCCTTGCTAGAGTTTTAATTTGTGACTAAATGAAAACCGAGCCACTATCATTTCAGCAAACATAATGCTGCATTAATTTACAACATTATGCACGCTATGATATATTTGTTTGCTCTGAGCCTCGTAGTTACCTTCTACATTGTACCTGAGAGGCAGAGATCAACCGATCGAAATCGTTGGAATGAACATTCGTTTTTCTCGACTCGTATAATTCGGAAATGACGCACTTTGTAACGTATTGAACATCACATCCCCAGGAAGGTTCTTGAAAGTACAGTTAAAGTGGACCTTATTCATTTTTAAATTAACTTGTGTAGCTGTGAACACACAAAAAAGTTTTCCGCATACTTGTAAAATTCATCACAGATTTGTACCGAAATTTTGTAGGTCACCTTGCCATTTTGAAATTAATTGCTGTCCAGTGTTTTCATTATTTAATGTTATTAGTGTTGGTGTACGGTGCTTTTTCCCCCAGCTAGTTTATTAAATTTTTGTTATGGGCATTGACGCTGTATGCCTAGGTCGGGATCCACGGTTCCACTACCGCGGAATAAAACGAAAAATGTAGGGGGTAACGGTGTTGATGAAGTCTTGCAGGGTTTTGAACAGATTTACATTTAAAATGTAATGCTGGGATCCGCCACGGTAGGGATCCATCAAAGTTAGTTTCACTTGTGTTTCATGTTAATTACCATCATGGAGCTCCTGATGTTATAATTACGATGGTATAAAATGTTACGTTGTTTTCCCTTCGCCATCAAGGAAATCTAATTTGAATTGAGCTCTGCGGCCTTAATAAGCACGGAAACGGATTTTAGACTAGGCTGAAGTGATCTTCTGAGAGAATCTTGCGTGTAAAGTTTATTGTAATGAATTTTAATAAGGCAATGGAGCATCCATTATACACTTAATTTCGCAATGTTGAAAGACAGTGATGAAAAGCGGACACGTATTTCAGAACAGAAGAAAACCTTATCAGAAGAAAGTACACGTAGGAATGTGTAACGATTAAGAGGAAAATTACTTCCATATCTCTACATTATTCATATTCTAATCGAACTCACATACCGATCTGAGTGGAAAACGTGTGCAGTAGACTGAACGGTTTCTCTGTTATATGTCTTCTGTTAATTAATAAGCGATCTTGTCTGAAGTGTTCTTTAAACTTTGTTCATGAACCACTTTAATTAACTTTACTTTGTTGAGGCAGGCACACAGCAGAAGCATTTGCTTGTTCAACTTTTCAGGTGCCGACAGCAAAGGTGGAACGTGTCATTCCATTTCTGATCGGATGGATGGAAACGTTTTCAAAATAATAGGGTGTGATGGGGAAACCCTGATAACTGTTTATTTATTTTTATTCGAATCCTACCTCTGCGAAGCAGAGTCCTTCTCGAGGATCTAACGGTCGTCAGTTCGTCAACATTTTCACCGTCTTTCACGAACCATTGCTTGAGTCAGATTAATGGAGTGAACATTATCCTGTCTTGTTAAAATCCGTTTTATATTATTTCCCCATCTGTACCTAGATCTCCCAAATGGTCTCTTTCCTTCACGTTTTCTGACTAAAATTTTGTATTCCCCGTATATCTCGTACTCCTGTGTGGAGAGAACAAATTATGCAACACTTTTTTCAGCCTCCTTCTCCTGGTTCCTTTTAGGCCCAATTACAGTCCTCAGTAGACGGTTTTCAAACGCATGTTCTTTGCTTATTTTTCCATAAATTTAAGTCAATAAGTGACCTGTTTCGGCCTCAACATTGCAACCACTTAGTAGTCGTTTTAACGGTGATCAGGTCTTTGCCTTCTGATAGGTCATAGTAAAGACGTTGTTTTCGATGTCTCATGTTTTTTCTCGTGGTTCGAATAAGTGGGATACTCATATATAAGTGTTCCCTTAAAAAGAACTTAGAGCTGTCTTAACTGTGATATTTATTCTTTGAAAGTACTCTGTCACAGAACACAATTACAGTACCCTGAGGACGAAGATGGTTCTTGAAACGTTGGTGTTTTCTTCATTAAGCTACCTTACACGGCTGGTAGCCCGAGGAGAATTTATTATGCTTAGGAGCCGTGAAAGTTTCAGATCATATATCAAAAGATTCTGGTTGATCTAATTTTCAGTTATTCGTTTTCATAAATGTTGCAGCAAGCAGTAGAAAGTGTCTCTTGTGCAAAGGTGTCTGCACCACACCGTGAAGCTAAAACATTTGCACTAGAAGGAGAAAGTAGTCGGTTTGACTTTCAGGTCACTTTACATTCGGTTAAGAAGTCTCCTGTTCGACCGGTAGGCAGGCTCGAGAACTCGTCTAGATGAGGTGGCGAGGAGGAAGTTTCGCACTTGCTGGGAGTCGAACCACTCTCATCCAGCCCATAGCCAGCCAACTTACCCAAGAGTTGCGACTACTAACTTAGAACTGTCCATTGCGAAGCAGAGGACATTGGCTAGTCAACAATACACGTTTCAATTTTCGTTTCTTCGGTTTACGCCCATACTTGGTTAAAATAGGGTCATACCCAGCGCTGTTTCGCTGCCTGGCAACATCTTAGTGCATAGAGTGATCAAATTTCGGCTGCATGGCGTAAATAATATAACATTTTATGTCGCAGGCTTCTGTTTAAGAACACTAATTTAATGATAAATAAAAAATAAATCGGTATAATTAATAGGACATCACACAGTTTCGGTACTAGATTCTGAATTTCACGGGACTGAAGGATATTTAAGCGTTACTTTTAATGTGTCAGATTTGAGGCTAAAGTACAGTGGCTTTATAGAAGACTGAAGCAATGTCATTTCATCAGACTACAGTTCAAAGAGGATGAGGCTAAGAACTGGAAGTTTCAGTTTCTGTCAACGGGATTTTATATTCATAATAGGCCTAAATAAACAATTTAATTGTTTCAGTACAATTCATCGCTAGAAATATTCTGGCTGTGACGGGCGTTTTGAAGGAAGTCAGTGCAAGAGAAAAAGCAGAATGGATGAAAAATAATAGTGGTGTAGGTACCTTATTTTTGCACAGTTTGTATGCTGTAGAGTCGTAGTGTTTATATAGAGGCTGCATCAACAGTTGGGTACATAGTAAAGGGATATCCGTTTCCCGAGTTCGTAAATTAATACAAAACGAACGGTAACTACGGAAGCTGGAGCAACGGAATCATGCAGATGTTTTGAATTGTTGCGTTAATTGGCTCCTGGAGTAAAGAACAGGCGCGTGAGTGCTTTTTCTGTGTGGAAAATTGGACCCGGACCACTTAGCTTTTTCAAGAAGTAATAAATGTTATGTACTATTTGGAACTGCTACTAAACGGATGATGCGAGGCTGTATGTAGTAAATTGTTTTCTACATTGTTATTCATCTATGTACGTGCAGATTTAGGGAACGAAACCGAGTTGTAAAGAGGTGGGTATTTTTTGTATTTGAAACATTTAAATTTGTTTTGTAAGTTTTGTAATTTTAAGTGCTATTGAGAATTTTATTATACAGAAAATGGTCAAACCCCGTATTTCTTAGCAACAAACTAAAGTAGGATAACCGTTCGTCGCCGTTTTTAGTAGGAACCTCTTGCATGCTAACATGGAAATTAGTGCACTGCACTTATCATTAAGATGCGTGGAAGGACATGGCATCGCACTGCGAGACAAAGGAGAAGGCAAGGAAACGGGGATGCAACAAGATTTCTTGTTATTCTGGAAAGATGCACGGAATAATATAAAATTCGTGAACAAAGGCGGGAGCATTTGTTAGTCTGTGTAATGACGATTTGTCAGCCAGGTTGGTTGCGCAGCTTCGTGTGGATTAATCCAGTGATATATGAACTCGGCACGATATGGAGGAAAGTGATGGTGAGTTTTTTAAGGCACTGTCTCAGAATTTGCCCCAGCAGATAGAATAACACAGAAAAATCGCATGTGCTCACGAATACGAAGTCGAGTGCTATCTGGGTTACTCAACTGAGACGCTCGTTCAGTAGTATATTTACATATGCTTACATTCAAACTTTTAACAGCTGAAACCATTCACTTATTTTAATGTAAGGGTCACTATAATCTTTTCTTGGAGTGTTTTTCTGTCACTTCATTTTAAGCTGTGAACTACAAACAAACTAATTTAAACAGGCAAATAGTAAATCATGATAATTTAAAATTTTCTATAGTCCTTCTGATTATAAAACGAGATAATGTAACATGTTTAGAGTAGGCCTGGTGCAATGCTATTTATTTTGCTTGCAAGAGATGTTTTGCTGACCCCCTGTTATCTTTTTCGAGACTTTTGATTTTTTTTTTATTTTGCGTGGCTTACTATTTGTTATTTCCTTTCTGCTGTACGAAGAAAGCAGTGTCCGGAGATTGATAAATAGCAACTGCAGCGAAGGGCTGAGGGCGGATGGAGTGTCGGCGTCGGAACCATTCATACGTGTGCTTCTTAGGGAGGTTCGGGAACGTGAAGCACAATTGGACTTTTTTTGCGTTACTTTTCTTTTTACTTGCGCCATTTTTTAAATATAAAGAAACGGCGCGTGGACAGAGCATCCTTGTCCTTCACACTTGAGAAAATGACCTTTCTTGTATTTTTCCTTTGCTTCTGTAACTCAACAGTTTTATCGTTTGGACAGGATGGTTGTAAAAGGAGTGAGGTTAATTTATTTTTGTGTTATTTATTTATGCCGTTCGAAAAAACAGAGCTGATAAGTAATCGTGGCTGGTGAGTGATTAATAATTTTGGTAAAAGCAGTTGTGGTCTTTGTTAATTAAGATTGTATCCTGGTATTGATGAACACCACAACGTGTATAAGCCAAAGTAGCCGGTAGTCTAAGCGGTATTAGAACTTGACATTTCTGTATTGTTACCACTACACAACATTGTCCACTTGAAGACAGTGAGCATTGATGCACCGGGACGAGTTGAATATTTGTAGTTTATTTAACGACGCTTTTTCATTAACGCAGACTATATAGCGCCGAGTGAGAGGGTGATAATGAATAACAAATAATACGAAAGAAAGCGGTCGTTACATAATTTAATGTAATGTTCCGGCATTTGCCTTGAGGGACTGAAGAAAACCACGAAAACCCGTGTCAGGATAGCCTTTCCCCGGGCCGAGATTTGCGTTGAAGTTCTCTCGGTGGTGGATTGTGGTCCTCTGGCTTGTGACGCCATGTAGTTTTGTAGATGGTTAAGTGGTTTCGTCACAAACCGCATCACAATCCAATATATTCATCTTATATCATATATTTGCGTCAGGTAGGCCCATTATATGTCGAACTACAATATTGTTATACTGATGAAGATGTAAACATTTTGTAGTGTAAGAAATCATATTAATTAGATTGTTGAAATAAGTTATGAAAAATCTATTCCTAATTTTATTTAAAAATTGAAGTTTATAATTGCAAGGTAAGGATGTCCTTGTAGCCTATAGGCGTACAATGAACTCCAAATGTATGTGTGATGCGCAGTAATTAGTATATGTTTAGATTAGAAAATGTCTGAGGGTAGATACACTTTATAAAGGGCGTGAAATCCCTGTTGCTCAACATGGTATTGTAAGTGTTCACTCTTGCCCATAGTTTGCTTTACTTCCTGTAGTTTACAGTTTGTCACAAAACATCCTCCATAATCCCCATGAACTGATACAGTAAAGAAATCACATTATTTCCATAAGCTTTTTAGCAAGCGCGGTCTTTGCTCTGGAATCAGTTTATGTATGAGCGGTGGCGGCATTATCCTTTGAAACAAACGCTGCTTCCTTGAACAAAACAAAGAATCGTAACACGGACACTGTCTAGTCCATTGAGACATCTAATGTTACCTGCCTCTTTGGAAGAGTGGGTTTAGAGGAAAAAGAACAAATTGCGAAGAGCGGGTAGAAGGCCAAGAAGGGGAGGAGAGAAGGAAAACGGATGCGTTGAAGAGCCACAGTATTTCATTAGGACCCCCGTCTCAAGCTCATGTATAATGAGACTGCTCCGTGTCCCCCACCCGCAAGCGACGCCTAACGTCCCGTAGCGCCGGTTGGCTGGACAACTGCACTCTAGCTACATAATAAATGAAGCCAAGAGTCCAGTAATGTAACGAGAAGACCACTTCTTCCCACTCTCATCATTCTTTCAACATAAAAAATGCATTACCAGAAACGTGGAACTGCAAGTGAAAACGTCACCTCTTTAAAACAAAAGGACGCGACTATAATGCTCGAAGAATAACAATTTAATAATGACCGAAATTATTGTGACACAGTTTCACACTTAGAGAACACGATACGAGATCGCGCCATATTAGGGCTGAGGGTTCAGTAAACTTAACAGCAGCCTTAAACTTATTTACACACCAGATTTTAACTCTAAACTTGCTTGAGGAGGAATGTGCAAGTACCTTCGTTGTGCTTACGTGGTTCTTAAGGGATGGAATTATTAGAAAGAATTTTTCAGGGCGTCAAAATGTTTACATTACTTCGTCAAAATTTCGTATTTTGTACACCTTGTCATCCTGTTTTAAACCGTAGAAAAGTAGCTGATGACCTGGAATTTTGTGTGGCGTCTTATTTCGTGCAAAATTTACGGACTCTTCTGAAGCCTCAGTTCTGATCCTTTCAAGTATAAAATCTTAATGACTGAGAATTATTTGGCTTCGAGCGAATTTTTATTTAAGAACTCTTGTGTTAGTATGCTTGATTTTCGAAATTAAATGTAATTCCTGTTTCTGGAAAACCACAGAGAGCTATAGCTATTCATGAATAGCGGATGAGGTATCTTTCAGTGATATTTTGAAACATTATATAAATAAAAATACTTTTTCCCATGATGCTTACGAGTAGGCAAGGGTATGTACAGAAGCGGTTGTGGTCTGTTCTGTGATTATTTTTCAGCACTACAACACATGTCGGTGCAGAAGAGTGTCTGTCAGAAGTAAGGCGGACATATTACCTTAACAGAGTCGAACCTCTAGCCCTATGAATATGAAGCAGAAATGCTAAGAATTGAAGTCAGGATTTGTCTCTCTTAGAGATTATCTGTTCGAAACTTACTGACGCATTTATTTTTGTGTGAGATTAATTTAATGGCAAATGAGTGCGACAAATAGCGAAAAGTGCTGGCATCTGTTGGCCACTGGTCGTCCAAATTATGTTAGGTCTCTGGTACAGCAAAGCAAACGGGCGGTCATTAAGTCAGGACAGAACTAAATTAGGTCTTCACGCACAGTTATGCTGTTTTTGTTTTATTCTTATTATGACTATGATTGCTTGTAGAATTTTGCAAGTGTTTTCTATAACCGTCTGCTCATTTTTAAGTAGGCTTTGCGTTCATGTCCGATGCCTTTTACCCGTTTGTATCTAACGTGGTCGTGAACAAAGGTTATCGAATTATCGATGTTGGTCTTCTGGGTTGTAACGCTGTATGAATTTTTAGGTACACACGTTTCGGAGGAACGTACTGCCTTCATCTTCAGCTCTTAAGACCGATATCGAGATCTTTATTGCCGTCAGAACCTCAATCGTCACGAAATATAGTATTTTTGTGCACCATATGTACCTACAGACTTATGTCGTGAGACGAATTGTAGACATAATATTAAAACGAAACTTAAGGTATGAAATGCAGTAAAATGCTTTCGATTGTACATAGTTAGGGTGTTAGGATGCTGTTCAGAGGCTCTCTTATATTCGCAGTATGAAACAGCTCAGGATAAAATGGATTCTTGACTGTTAGTAAGTTCGTGAATAGTCAATTGTTTAATGAGTTAGTTAATTAAACAGTCCGTCAGTAACCTGTTAGGTACGTAGTTAATGAATCAGTAGGTCAGTCATTTGTTAATATACTCCGTTATTTAGTCAGTTTACGAATGAACCATTCAGTTCTTATCCTGTGGACCTGGGCCAGTGTGGGACAAGTATCGGGCTTTCCCATTAAAACTCAGATAAAAGACGCTCCGTATTATACTGAGATCGATAAAAGATTGCTCTTGTCTAATAAAACGGCAAGACTTTGCTTTTATTGCCACTTAACAAAGCCAAAAATTGAGGGCAAAATTAAATTTCGTCCAATACCGCCTGTTACGAATAACAGAATGTTCCACAGTAAAGAATAGACAGTAAGCCGAAATTCCTACAGAGTTTATCTAGTTGAAACTATAAGCGTTATTACAACTTTAATATAGAACGGTTGTGTCAGCAGATAGCATCTGAGCGCAGGATCGGATATTGGAAAGAGCAAATATTGATGTGAACGTTGGTCCGGGATCGACTCAGCAACCTTCAAGTGACAGGGACTTGGTGACCTGGCAGTCCTAAAACGTACAGCAGCGATTTCATTAGCCGTGTCGCTGTCAGCAGTTGCTCCAATGAGTTCGCGCTTCTGCCTTGCGTTCTCGTGGGCCTCGATCTAATACCGAGTCGTTCTGATAATCCACAAACTCATTCCATCTCTTAATCCTGAGAGGACACGTTTAAATCACCGAAGCTTGCAGTCTACCGAATTTTCTTATTCGGAGAAAATGTATTATATTGAACTTCATACCTCGTGTGAAATGCTGTACATAAATTTAGTATGAACAAAGCACTCCGAAATGTTGAATTTAGAATCAAACTGTAATTTATCAACTTTGTATTGTCTTGTTTTCGAATATGTGGTAGTCATACGTGTAATTAATACTGACTAAGAATATAGTTTTAGAATTCCACTTGTTTAAATTTAAGCAATTACCATAATCCTAGGTAGGCCCACTGTGGTTTGTAATGACCATGATATAATTTTTATCAACAGGGAACGTTTTTTGATCTGTAGGTTATTTAGCAAATTTTGATGAAAGGGAATTTACGTGAGGGCCCTGTACGTAAATGTGATATTATATAGGAATTGGGCATTTTAACTGAATTCGGCAGGACAGGGCGCAGTGGCACAGTCTTATGAATACGGTAATACGCTTTTAGCCTTATAAAAGTGAGGATTTCATCAACACCTGACCGAATGTTGCCTTTTCAAGAAAGTCTACTCCATGGAATTAGGATACTTAGTATCGTTAGGTATGACGACTTGTGTAGTTGATGAAAGAGTGAAGTATTTCCTGGCTTTCATCAAGGTCTTATGCAAACAGCGTGGTAGTGTCTTAATAGTCCGTACAACTTTATCATATACCATATCTCATTGGAGCGCAAACTTAGCCGAAAACTTACCTGATATGCATTCGGTAACAGCAGTATCTCTCCCACGCGGTTATCACCGAGTACAATTTGAAATACAATTGTTGAATCTAGAACTGTAGTGCGTTTAGCAGAACGTCTTGCACTGTCAGTGGATTCAGCTGTGTAGTCCACTAAGATTTTAAGATTCTTTGTATTTTCATACATTTTATTGTGCTTTCTAATCCCAGCAAAACGCCTATTAATATAACTCCGTCGTCTCTCCTGTGCGCATGAAGCAACTCGAGATTGGATGCACAATTTTTTTTTACGAAGTTCTTCGTTGGGGAATGTGATAGATTCTGTTTTCACATTACAGTTTTAGTTACATTCGAATATCAATAATGGATACGATATTTGAAGACCTACATACAATTCTGGGTACCACACTGTCTGGATGGTGCATCTCTAGACTAACATGGTTACCATGCATACTAGGTTATTCTACAGCACTTCCATTAATTTATTTGTGAACGATTTATGGGTTGTTTAATACAATTTTTATGTCAGCACGAAGTTAAATACACCAACGAGGGCAATTTAATTACAAATTTCGAGAAAAAATCCCACAGCAGTTTAATACACGGTCTCTCTCATTTTCCTCGTAACAACTCTGTTATTATTTTTATGGTACATAGTCCACATATTTCCAGATTCCGCCAGAATGTAGACGCTTTTGTTGACCATAATCAATACGTACCCTAAGTAGGTTTTGAGATTTTCACGGCGAGTCCGGGGCTACGACCCAGAAGACAGCCATCTGTTACTTCCATTGTTTCTTGGCCTGGGCGATCCTCAAGATGCAATTAAATCAGTATTGATTCTTCAATTGTCCTGGGTTTGCTGTTCGAGTACTTCTCAACTTTGACGCATTATGCAATGGATGTCCGCTCGTAGCCCACTTCATCAATACTACTTTTACGCTCTCTTTGAATCTTTTCGCCCATTTGTAAACTGCCTTTAGATCACACGGTTACCACAATATTGAATCGTTATTCTTCCGTGAATTTAATTAGTTTTCAAGCCATCTGACCACAACTGTAGCATCACTAATCATTGTTGTTTGTTACGTTCTATTATGGCCCTGCAGTGTTAAACACGTCACAGTGAGAAGACTATGAAAACTACTTTAGTGCAAATGATGAAGGGTTTGTGTCATTTACATCCGCCACCCTTTTCAGTTTCGCCGACATCACTTTTAAGTAATCTAGAATTGTTTTTGCTTTTAGATTTCCCGTCTTTATAATAAGGTATTGTTTACTCAATCTTAGAACTTCAGTTTTGTTGTAGCTTTGATTGAGTTGTTCAAAACATGGAAGTTATTAATGCAAAAGTCGAAACCGCTTTGCCCTACTGGTGTGTAGTTTGATAATCCAATTAACTTTTCACCACTAACAAAAACATCATTAATTGAATTTAGGTATTTTGCTTTGAGCGGTATTTATTAAAGACCATTTAGACGTGTATCAGTGCTTTTGACTAAAGGCTTGAACTGAACGCTTTACAGAGTTGATCGTGTGGTGGGAATAAGTGATCGATTCGCTTTGATGTCTTCGGTGTAATGGATCAGTATACGTATTTCCTAGAACTTTTTCCAAGTTAGTTTGCCTAAGTAGCTTCATCAGATAAGACAACTGTAAACAGCTTAAGCCGACGTTCGTGGTAACGGACTGTCACACTATTTCGGATTTGTTGTACGTTTTTTATCACGCGCGTATATCGATGTAGGACTACAAATACATTGTTACCGTCTCATAAAAATATTTTTGTTAATTTATCTCTGTACGGACTGGACGACCGGGGTTCTATTCCCGACGGGGGCAGCTGATTTTTCCTCTAGCCTCTGCGTCCAGACCAGCTCTGGGGCTATACCTCCACTCACCCCAAGCGCCTACACTTTCGTATAGTGGGACAAACTTTACTTTTTACATATGACTGTTTATTGCTCTGTACAGTTGTCTTGTTCATGATTATTTGTAATTGTTAAAACAGTTTCATCGTCAATACGAATAAGTGTAGTTGTGCCCTTATGCTTCTTATAATCCTTGCTGGACACTGTATTTTGGTACTACTGTGATGTTACTAAGTACACTGTATTCACGTTTTGAATATTACCGCTCCTCTTGTTATTTATTCTCCCCCATTTTCGTTTTCCTAATAACTGTAGTCTCTAACTAAAATTATATACGCTTTGCTAAATAAATAAATTCATATGTGTGTGATACTAGTTCAGATTCTGTTGTTTTCCCGCGTGCTGTCTAAAACCAAAGTTAAAACGTGCAAGACTACAGTTGTACCTCGGTGTGAAAGTTAAGCTGTTGCGTTGAGGAAAGAACACAGGTTGAGGGTATTTGAAGACCGGTTGCACAGAAGAATATTTGAATCTGAGAAAGATTTAAGTGAGAGTAGGCTGGAGGAAATTGCGTAATGAGGGGCTTGATAATTTTCTCACTGCATCGGAATTATTAGTATGAACAAAGCAAGGGGGATTAGATGGATTTGGCATGTAGCATGCATGAACGATATGAGGGATGCATAGAAAATCTTTGTTGGAAAGCCATAAGTGAACAAACCACTTTGGAATAAATGGAAGAATAATATTAAAATGTACACTTCGGAAATGTAATGTAGTAGGTTGGGTGTGTTTGGATTCGTTCGGCTTAGGACAGCGACTGCTGGAAAGTATTCTCTTTTGAACACGGTGATGAACTTTTCGATCTCACGAAAGGCGAATAATTTGCTGCCGTTTCTCCAGGAAGACTCTGCCGTGTTACTTGTGTGCAATATACATTTAATTTACTATGTAAATATCGGCCTATGTATATATTATGTATATTATTTTTAAATCCATTTTCTTGCAACTAATTTTGCCTTCGCGTTCGATTTTCAAGGAACGTATTTATTTTGTAAATCATGGAATTAGTGAGGCTTTTTATTTCTGTTGTATAACCCACATCTATAGGCCTACGGTTGAGAGAAGTCTCGGTACAGTGTTTATTCTGTTATATAATAATGTAACTCCATTATTTTAATGCTGTAACTTCCAGCCAGTGAATTACTTTAGTAAGTAAAATATGTGACTTGCGGGAGATTTAATTTAAAAATTGATCCTTGTTTCATAATGTCAGTAACAAAGCCATATTGTGGTTTAATTAAAGTCCATTTTATGAAACAAATATCATGTTGCAATTCACACAATTTATTATATAATCCCGTGCTTCCCAGCGGACGTCCAGCTCGTGTTCATGTGGCTCAGTACCATTTAATTTAGTTCATTGTTGTTCTGTTTGGCTTTCCGAACACAGTATTTTATCTTCTAAATAGAATAACGGGAATTATATACGTGAATTTATTTAGACATACAACACTTCCCAGTTTAAAAAAAGTTTTACGCGTAGAAATATAAGCGTTATATAAGAATATGCTGTCTCCTCCACCCATAGGCTATTCTATTTTTAAGTGATTAGGAAGTTGGAGTATTACAGTCTTATTTATGTAAATGTGTGTGTTTTGTTAGAACGGAGTAGGTTCTTTCACAATCAGCGAACTCTTCATATCACTTCTTCAACTTATATTTGTCTGTTTGTCAATGTTCTGTCTACCGTGTAGAGATATTTCTCATACTGATGGCGTCTTACATCATGATCTCCCGCCATGGGTCGCTGCATATCCACCTCTGGCCATTCCAAAGAAACCCCCAAAACAACAATTAGTAATTTTTACATTTGCAGAGGGAATACTGGAGACACAGTTAAGATGTATGAATGTGACTGTTTTGCACGCGAAAATAATCAATGGCCAACAGGTAACAAGTACTGTCTCGTGAAATTTCGCGTTCTCACGGTGTTTAGTATGAAGATCGCAGTTTTCTGGTGGCGATCGCCCTGATAATGTAGTCAGCAAGTACCACTGAAACGTCGGTAAACATCTGCCGGACAACAAGGCGCAACAACCCAGAAGACAGCCATCTTCAGCCACTCTCGATTATCACAGAGGCTATGCGTCTCACAAACATTAAAAATGCATCACAGACTTACGATAGCTATTGTGTTTTCTGTTCAGTAGAACTAGAGAAGTAGAAAATTATGGAAACATTCTGCATAGGAAAGTCTTTTCTGAACATGGTCCACCACTTGTTCAGTTTATCATCTATCAGGTGTGGAAGTCACACTTGTAAAAGAAGTGTTTGTGCATTGAGTGACTTACGTAATCTGTAGATATCCTGATTACAAAGGAGCCTGATTTTCCACAAACGCTTCTTAATGTATAAAGATTTGGCCGTGTTCTGACAAATACGTACATTTCTTAGTCTTATTCTACATCCTTCAAACGAAGCTGCTAGTATTTCTTCCGTCTCTGTTCTTTAAACTGTACCAGAACGTTAGGTGTTTGTCTGCTCTGTAATCGAATAGCATTATAAGACCTTTAAGGGTTTATTCCCTGAATGTTACATGCACATTAATGTTGTATGAACCTGTCACTTTCTATATCTTATGTTTGTGTGATAAAAAATTCGTTGTTACCTGTGAACGAAACGATAATTACGTCAGTATTTATCGTACTAGTGAACATTTTACTGCCCCTATGAGGGAATTACTGTACTAAGTCACTTTGCGTTTAATTAAATGTATGTTTGTTCTTTCAAATTTATTCATTTTCTTATCTTCGTCCGATGTGACGTCGGCCACTGATGCTCATACGTAATACTAGTTTGCTAACATTATGTGCCTTCGTATCATTATCTGGGGGTCGTCTTACCTTGGCTGAGGAGTGACGAGAATTGTCGTCTGTATAGGCTGCTGATAGCACATGATCCACAGGGCTTTGTATGACGTAGGGGTGAAGTGGAGGCAACCGGCCAGAGCTTGCTACGCGAAGTGGGGAAAATGAGAAAGTCTTCTTTTGTGTGTGTGTG
>NW_019059608.1:4436070-4450261 GCF_000696155.1 Zootermopsis nevadensis
AGCAATTTGTATGCATTTGCTCTAAAAAATAATGTGTAAATAGGACGTAGCCTAACTATGGACTTTGTTTTGGTGGGTGAAAATTTAATATTCGTTTGTGTGACTGGCTTTATTAAAATATATATACATTTTTATCTTTTGCTTTTGGCTTTCATTTGGTTTTCTTCTTCTTTTTTAAGAAAATTTATACGTACTCATTTAAATAGAACTATTTTGATAGTATAAACAGATTTTATTGAAATGTAGTGAAAGGTAACGTTACTCATATGTAATGTTCAGTCAAGATTTAGAAAGTGCACTTTGTGTAATTTATAGAATTAGCGACGAGAAACTAAATAAAAAGTTTGTTGAAGTAGTTTATTTGACGACGCTTTTTCAGTAGCTCATACGGTACAGCGTCGACTGAGAGAAGGATAATGAATAGCGATTTGAAAAGGATGTGGAAGGTAGCCGTCGTGGTATAATTTCAGGTGCCATCCCGGAATATGCCTGGAGGGCTGAGTAAAACCACGAAAACCCTGTCAGGATATCCGGTCTACGGTCCAAGATATGAACCCATGACCTCCAGAATACGAAGTAGGAGTGTTAATAACTCGGCTATGACGTAGGGGGTTGAAGTAATGGAGGCAAATAATTACAGAGACATCATTAATCAAACTTCAGCGCCTGTGAAGTATGTAACATTGGTGATAACTCGTTGGAAGGCAGTACATGCTTCCCGAATTGTAGAACATATACCATTCAGACCGTAGACCGCACGCTTTCCTCATGAACGGTGATGTCTACGAGATAATGATCGTTAAAAACTGAACTGGACTGCACATAGAAGTAACAGAATACCGGAATGTTTTCATTATGATGTAGAACATGCAAATTCTGAAGCGCGTTTGTCCGCGAAGCTATTTACACTTTGAAACCACGTTTGAACCAGATATAATGGAGAAAATTGGGGAGTATCAGTGTCACTGCTTCATGTCTGCCCCGCATGGGATCGTATCCTAGCAACGACACAGACACTTGACATGTCCGCTCTACTCTTTTTCTATAACTGAATTTTGTTTTCCTTCGTCCTCGACGTTACGGTGACAATGCATTCCTTGCGTGACTGAAAATTATTTCGAGAAGTCACACATCACATTTTAACATATAATCCGTCCCCTTTTCTCTGGTCTAATTCCGTGATGCCCTCTGTGCACAAATGATGTGGCTTACCTACTGAAGACCTTTAGTGTTAAAATGAAACTTGTGACTGCTGTGGTCCTTCCACTGTTTCATTTTTCTTTTGGTAACCTACTAAGTGGACAGTTAATTTCATTCAAGTGTGTCTCTCTTGAAACGTTGATAGTTGCTCAGTTACTTGAGACATTTCCCACCTTGGAATACGAAGGTTCATTATCGAGTTCACAAGCGCCCGCCTGTGGATCCTATTCTGAAACTATGAGTCAAATTTACGTGCTCTCTCTATTTCTCTGATACCCATATTAATATTATCTTCAAAAACAAGCCTGTGTTTCCATTATATGCTTTTTTATCCATTCATTATAACCTGCTGGTCCCGCCCATCCGGAGATCAAGGCATGGGAAATTTTACTTTTAAGACTTTTCAAGAAATAAGCCAGATACAAGTTTAAAAATTGAAGAAATACGCAAGGAAGTATTTATTAATTCAGTATGTGGATGAATACGGACAGTAGCGGACTTCTGAACTTGCATTATTAACCAATTTACAAATAGTCGATTGTAGATACACAAGATCATTATAACTACGGAGTCAGGACAAGCTGTGGCTTGCGGCTGAGCTGCGTGGAGGGCTGAAGGACCTATTATGGACATATGAGATTTGAGATTTTCACGGCGGCCATTATGAATATGGTTGTCTTCTGAGTTGTTACGCCTTGTAGTCTCGTAGAAATTTACCGACGTTTCAGAGGTGCTTTCTGCCTCCATCAATGTTGCCCTGTTGTTGGAGGCATCAAGTACCTCGGTAAACTTCTACCAGCCTACATGGCGCTACAACCCAGAAGGAAAAGCCACCTTATTATTTTGGGAATTATTATTAAAACAATAAACTGTTCGTTGAGTCGTGGGCGGCTAATTTTGTTTGGCCAGGCGGATCACAAGTTGTTTAGGCTACAGAACACAGAAATTGTGTGACTAGAAGTCTTTGAAGAAACTTATCCCTGATTAATTTAAATTAGCTCCTACCATATGTCAGTATTGTATCATATTCTGGGATTGTCTGGCACCTTTCACGTCAAATCTTTTATCTTCCTGTGTCCTGTATAGATTATAGAAAGATAAACTGTACAAAACCGTAATTTTACTTTTTTGTTGTTTGTCGGTATGAAACTTGATCATCCGACCCAAAGAAAGGATACAGATTGAGAGTGTTTGAAACAAACATTTCCATTAGTCATTGTGAACCTAATTTCTGCGTTAAGGAGCCGACAAGAGTGGCCTATAAAACATTCATTCCTTGGAGCAAGTGAACTAAAGAGGACACCCCCCTCTCTCTCTCTCTCACACAGAGAGAGAGAGAGACAGACAGAGGAGATGCATTGTCACTGTGATTAAGAAGCTAGAAGTGACATGAAGTACACGGCACGCAGTAGTTCCCTCTTTAGCATTTCTTTGAAAATTGCTGCCTTCCCAGTTCATAAATATTGTGCCCCTTGCCTTTATGCAGCGGAATAAAAGTTACTCCTTTCAGTCTACCAATTTTCTTTTGATAAACTTAACAAACAGCATCTCAAAACCTGTTACTTGTTGTTTTTGGAGAAGATATGATGTGATCCTTAAAAGTTAGTGATTGCTGACAGTTTATAACGAGGTCGTTGTTATTGCATCATTTAGCTGAATAGTAAGGACCTCGTTGCTTGTTATAGAGGGGATATTTACAGTACTTGGGAGTAGTATATATCCTGTTGCTAGCTGCAACCAACTTAACGTACACAGCCTGAAGCTTGAACCGAAGTGCCCCTTCATAAAACAATCCATCGGGGAGGCTCTAGTTCTGTTTGTTATTGGTACCCTCGGCGATCGCCCCTTGTGCACATTGAACATAAATTAAACTCGATATTCATAAAAGAATATAAATGCTAAATGTATTTCTTACCACCACAATAGAAAATAAATGTACACTTATAACTTTAACCAACAAACTCTTGCGTCAGTCCTCACCATACAATCCAACAATAAGAAAATAAAAGCTGTCTTGGACGGTAGATAAGGTAGTTACTCACTCATGTGAAGCCAGCTACTCCACCAGTACACAAAACCCAGCAAAATACATTTCAACGAAGACGTAGCTGCCTTAAAATCTCAGGGAACACTCCAATGCACCAACAGCCCGACTCCTCAAACACTTAATTGCATGTCGGTGACATTTTGTACGACCCTTATAGCATCGTTTATAGGGGAGTAAGCTACACATGCCCGTACACAAATAAGTATATTCAAACATGATTCTTTTGATTTCAAATTAATAAATATTTTGTTTGTTGCGATGTTAAATCAGGTCAATTAGGGTCCGTGACTAGAATGTGCCAAGCTTGGAATATTCCGTACTTTTATTTTCCGTCGTTACACAAGCTTATTGTTAAAATCATATAAAATTTTCACATAAAATTGTTACATTTTAAAATTGACGACATGTTTCGATATACAATTCTATCATCGTCAGGTCTATCAAAATTAAAATTAAAATCTGGTGTATCTGTTGCTCTGCTTATATTGCTTATGTTTTATCCGTTTTTATTACATCTCCAGGCTTCTTTCATTTAATTTTGGAGACGCGTCTGGGTGCCTATATCTGCAAAATCAATTTTAATTTTCATATCGTGATTCTGGCTACCGACATAGGAAATGGAATAATATTACTCTAATTTTATATTATTTTAAGGAATTACTCAAATATATCGTAATACAAGCAAAAGAAATACAATCACAAAATATAAAGTATTATAACATACCGGGTTGTGTGTGAGGTGCGTGTCCGTTGTTATTGAATGGCAGACAGCAACTGAGTTGTAGGTAGGTAGGATTTGATAGCTACACACGATACCTACAACTCAGTTGCTGTCTGCCATTCAATAACAACGGACACGCACCTCACACACAACCCGGTATGTTATAATACTTTATATTTTGTGAGTGTATTTCTTTTGCTTGTATTACGATATATTTGAGTAATTCCTTAAAATAATATAAAATTAGAGTAATATTATTCCATTTCCTATGTCGGTAGCCAGAATCACGATATGAAAATTAAAATTGATTTTGCAGATATAGGCACCCAGACGCGTCTCCAAAATTAAATGAAAGAAGCCTGGAGATGTAATAAAAACGGATAAAAACAAAAGCAATATAAGCAGAGCAACAGATACACCAGATTTTAATTTTAATTTTGATAGACCTGACGATGATAGAATTGTATATCGAAACATGTCGTCAATTTTAAAAATGTAACAATTTTATGTGATTTTAACAATAAGCTTGTGAAACGACGGAAAATAAAAGTATTGTAATGAAAATGGATGTACATATACTTAAAGTGACAGATGTCATTTAAACACTATTTTTAATAATTTTTACAATAAGATGAGATTATATCAATTACATAGCAGAGATAAAAATGTTTATAAGCCATCTAGAAATGTATCACCAATTTCTTCACTTATTTTTTAAATTAATATTCCATTCTGTGGGTTGTGTTCCATTGTAGGGTTAGAGTTTGTATGAATTTACCTCATTTCCGCAGGTTGTTCTCAGCCTTTTTGAAGTTTTGATTTGTAGATTATTCCTCTAGAATCGATATCGTATAGCACCGATGTATCGATAGCATTGCCGTACAAGATGCATTTTCAACATCGTTCGTTTCTGTAGGCCGTCAAGAATATAGGCCCGTACAATGTTTTGGGGGCAGGCTGAAGTCTTCATCTTCAAATGTGTAGTTGGCGCTGGCCTACTTATCACTAGGTATTTAGACCCACCGTATAATGTGCTTAATTGAGATTGATAGGTGATTAAATAATTGTCAATGTTTATTGACTAATCAGCCGATTATTCGGTAAACTAATCGTTATTGTAGAAATAGCCTACATATATTAAACTCAGTTCTCTAAAACAAGAGGGGCTGGAAGGTGAGTTTTTGTACAGTCATTAAGTGCAACGGCATACGTATGTGATTATTATTAGGGTTTTGGCGCCGCGTGAACTGGTTGGTCTCCGAAACATCGACATCTACCGACCAGTCCACACGGCACCAAAACTCGGAACATGATTATCGTCACCGTCGTGAAAACCTCATGTCTCTCGGACGCGTATGAATTTCTCTTAGATCCGGAATGTCCTGGCATTGTATTGCAAGCAGAAGGCATTCCATATATTGAGCGTCATAAGGAAGTAGAAATATTGTAACTTGAAAAACAGCACAACTAAAAGGACTTACATGACGTTTTGGAAACCTCAGCCCCCCCCCCCCCCCACACACACACACACACACGCACACCACAAAATGCAAACATATTAGAAGAACACATCACCTTCCAGGCTACAAATATTCTCCGATAAATGTGATAGAATTTCACAATTCAGTTTATTTTGATAGAATTTTGTGTTCTAGTCCGGTGGGATTGATGTTTTAAGTACATTGTAAATTGTGTTTCGGATTGCATAAAATGTGTCTAAGATAATGCAAATAAGTGCAAAAATTAAGTAAAACGGAAGAGTGGAACTTGCATGTTGCTTACTTTTCTCTTCAAGCTTTAGAATTCGTCTTACTGTTTTTTTCTTCAATTTCTGCATGGAACTGGAAACCTAACAATAGTTAGTGTTTTTGTTGCGCGCAGTGTGTTGTTTTGAAGTTCCTTTTAAACTAACTTGGAAGGTTACAGTGCTGCGGACCTTTGTAACATTGTTTTGTTTGTAAACTGGGAAGAATTTTTTTGTAGCTGCCTACAGAGTAGACTGTATTTCACTGCCAATTGTGTACGATCTTACGACTGCGACTTTATAATCGATGTTAGCGATGATTGTATAGCGTATTCATGTATCTACCTTAGGTTTGGCACATGCTTTGTATGTTAATTTAAATTAAATTGTTGTCGATAATTGCAAATACCTAATTTCACTTCTAAAGGATTTTGACGACGGTAGTTTACACTTAAAATTATTCATTGTCAGGACTTTTTCCATCGTCTGTTTTTTAAAACCACGACGTTTCGGAGGCTGGTTCTGTCTCCGTCTTCAGGTGAGAGGTACTCAAATGAGAAAATAATATTATAATTATCATCTAAGTTCTGTAATGTGGTGACAGAACCTGTACTCGGGTGGATAAGTTGAAATAATTGCACGATTTATATTGTCCAGTGATAGAGACTATCTCTATCTAAGGGACCCAACAGAGTAGGTGCCTCTCACCTGAAGACGGAGACAGAACCAGCCTCCGAAACGTCGTGGTTTTAAAGAACAGACGTTGGAAGTAGTCCTAACAATGAATAATCTTAAACCTAATTTCACGCCATTTTCCTCCTGTATTCCTGCTTGCATTCGAATCTCAGCAGATTTCGATTGCCATGCAATCTTTGCTCGATATGCTAGGAACGAACGCAAATAGGGCTCGTCTGTTCCGTTTGTCCGCATGATTCATCTCAAGAACGGCTCGACCGATTTGGATGAAATTTTGGATTTAATAAGTTTTCTTGGTTTTTATAAGACTGATCCAGATTCATTTTTCGCCATGTTTGAGGCTTTTAAGTCTCGGATTTATATCCGAAAACATACTTAAGAATTTAGGCCTATTTACCTTGTATTTCTTATGCTTCTTACACCTTGTCTTTGGACTGTAAGTGGCATTTGAACATCGTTTCCGGCACCCCATGCCGTTACCATAAATTAAATAGTGTCGTTACTGTTTTGTGAGACGAATACAATTCCTACCTACTTTCTATTCTATCGTACGATTTGCAGTTTAGAATTTGTTTCTGTTAACATGTTTTTGGTGTATCACACGGCTAATTCACATAGATTCCTTTCAGGTATGCAAGATGTGGGTAATATCCGGCGTTGTATTTCAATTAGAAGGTGCTTCTATTTCAAGATCGTTTCCGCTTCCTTCTCAATTACATTTATATCGGCTGGTATTGCTATATCCATTAAGAGACAAGTTCCATTTTAATTTCGAATTATAGTATTGAGTTTGTTATTTGGGATAGTTCTATATGTTTTGACGTGTTGATTCCATAAAATAGTTATTTTGTTTTCCTGACTTGTCTCAATTGCCTTCGGGATGTGTCCGTACCAATGCTTCTTCTCTAACTTTACCCCTACTTTCCTGTATATTTTAAAATGTAACTGAGTACACACACGAACATATCTTTGTATTTATTGCTCTTTTGGCAGCACTGGATATCCAGACACAACGTGATATGTCGTTTACTGAAATTGCTGACATAATCTTAATTTGCTGTCTTTATCTGTTTTAAATATTTTTGTTGCATAATATTTAGTGTTCAGTGCTTGTTCTCGTGGTGCTATAATTTGTCTTTCAATTTCCCCTTTCAGACCTCCTTTTGTTAGCCACACAAATGTGTCTTCTTTAATTATAAGTTGTCTGTCCAAACTTTAGAGATACTGCCCGTGCATGATTTTGTTCTCCTAATTTTTCTTTATGCTTTCTTGTATCAGTGACTTAATTTGTTGTTTCCCTTTATTTGTGTCATTAATTTCAACTTCAGTATTTAGTTCTTCTTTGATTTTTGATGCTATCTTAGTTATTGAAATCACTCTTGCTTGGGACCTGTCATGTGGTTTTAAAATATTTATATATGAGTCCTTCTGATGCTGTATGTGCAAATACTCTGCAATATTGACAATTTCACTTTTGTATGCTGCTTCAATTTGTGCCAGTCCTCTTCCCCTTTATTTTCTCTTTACGTAAATTCTGTATGCGTCTGCTTTTGGAAGATGTATCCCATATATTGCCAACTTTTCCCTAGATTTTCTGTAAATTTTCTTCAGTTCTTCCAGTGTCCAGTTAATTATTCCAAAACTGTACCTCAGTACTCGAACTGCTGATGCATTTATGACAGTGATTTTTTTTCTGACATTCAATTCAGATTTCAGTATCATCCTTAGTCTTACATTATATTCCGTCTTCAGTTTATCTTTCATTTGTTGATGTATGCCATCTCCTTCCTGAATTCCTAAATATTATTATTATTTATTTTCTAATGACAGGTACATTAATTTTATATCATTAACCTAAATACAACATCTAGACAGAATTTTTAATAACATATAATGACTCAAATTATAAATAAAAATAGATAAAATTAAATAAAGGTTGTATGTCATTTTTATAAACCTTTTTGCCGACAAAGACGCCCAGGGTGCACCACGAGGAGGTAGGTCTATGTCGCACCCCTTATTATTATATCCCATGTATTCACCACTTTATTGGGTATGTACTCCCATGTACCCGAGACAGACCTTGTCCCTAAGGTACATAGGGCAGCAGCTATTTCCGGGATCCATATTGTTTTTAGCAAGTGCCACATGTATTATAAAATGTTTTACAATACATGTGACATATTATTATTATCATTATCATTATTAATGAATTTAATTTAATTATTATCATCAGTTCTGTTTGCTTATATATGAACACACTACGTCCTTACATGTAATGCTATATTGAATCAAACCTGTTAATTAATCAGATGAGATTGCACATTACAGTCGGCGAATGTCAAACATGGCGGGAAGCGGGAGACACGTTTACAAATGTTGATACTCGAGGCGAATTCCAATCCAGTCACACACCGCGCGGCACCCAACCCACTCAGCAAATTTGGTAATTCATTTTCTGCTTGTTGAAATCGTGAAAGTGACAAAGAATTAAGAGACGAAGACAGGTGAAAAGGTTTGCCAGTTCAAGTGAGGTCATTCAGTCACTAGGTTATCAAAGATTGGAAAGTTGTAATCAGTGCTGGAATAGACACTTCCTACATTCGTTCTTTGCACCTTTTCATTCTTAAATGCTCGTAGTTTGGAAAGGAAACTTGAGGGTAGCCTCCAGTGGCATGAACCCCATACCAAATGTCATCAAAATCTGTCCAGTGGTTTGTCAGGCGACCGACGGACGGACAGACAGACAGACACACTACCAGCGAACATTTCGTACACATCGTGCAAAGGACGCATGGTAGTTAGTAACCTATAGTCGCTTAGTTTTGCAACTTTCCCCATAATGCAATTGGAGCATCGTAATTTTCTTGCTTCTGTCTTCACTTTAAGACTTTTCAGAAGTTCATTAATCATCGCTTCCTTTAACGTTGCAATGTGCGGTGCCTTGAAATAGCTGCAGGTGTAAAACGTGTCTGGAAATATGCGATGTCCGAAATCTTTCATCCAGCCAGCCGGCCAGTAAGTCAGCCAGTCTCTTAATTACCGTTACTGCCTCATCCTAGAGGAGCTGTTGTGAAGATTCTTGTGAGACAAACTTACTCCTTCCATATATGTTGTAGCTCTAGGCATAACTTAAGTTATCATACTTTACATTAATTGCGTGATAACAACCACTACATTTAGATTAGCCTGAATCTGTACAAGAAATAGAAGCTGTATTTATTTAATGGAACTCTAGCTTCTGTTGAAGACACATTCTTGAAATTAATTCACGTTTAATGATGAAGTGAAGCGAAGTATATGTGTCATTAGTTGTACACACTGCGGACATCTTTTACATGGCAGGACAGTTACAGGCGCCTGGTCAGCACTTCGAAGGCAGGCAGTTTATAGTCATCGTTATAATTATTATAAATTTTGTCGGAATCAGTGAGCACTAAGCGAAAGCTGAAGGAGACAATGTTTATGTTTTGTGATATCCTACTCCTCATATTCAATATATTTTTTATTAATTAACTTGACGAGAAGCGCCCAGTAATTTGCTTTCTTCGTTAGCTAATGTGGTATGTAAAATGAGTAGAGTAGAGTGAAAGTTATGGAAGATTCGTGTATCAAGTTTCATAATGATGTCAGACAATTTAAAATGTAGGCCTATAGACCCTTAAAATGAACCAACCTTAACGAAAAATAATAAACATCATACACATTTTACGCGTTTTGTAGGTTTGCCAACCGATTTTTTGTTCGGGTGCTGTTTCTTGTGGTTAGAGGGGCGGGCAGACATAACGAAAATAATAGGCGCGTATGTTTTCGAAACGGGTCTAAATCGGACGTTCAGTGCTGTGCAAGAATGTTCTCTTTCTCGTATTTATGTTAACAATAACCATTATTTTATATTCGAATATTAATTCCATAATTGATGCTTTAGTTTCTATGCTATGCTATAGAATGTATTTTCAGGAAGTCGGTGAATATATTGCACTCTGAATATTGATTTAAGAATGTGTATCGTTATTTTACTTAGGTATGATCATGTAGAGGTTTCTAACACACATTCATTCATTCATTCATTACACAGCAGTGATGTTGGTCTCTTCCATCTGAAATATTTTTTCTCTATACTTCTGTATACCCCTTCCCTTCTGTATGTGACTTTAGATGTGCTATAAGACTCGTAAGTATTAAAAGTGTTTCCGGGTCTATTCATGCCGCAGCCGCTAATAACGAACTAGACTAGAACTGAAAAACGCATATTGTGACTTCCTGTAACTGGAATATGGCATTATAACCATACCCGAAATATCGTTTGTAATAAATATACGTCGGGAAATTTATAAGAGTCCAGCACTGATTAGGGTATAAATGTAATGTTGTTTACATTCGTTATTTTTTGAGCACACTGTACGCAGTGCACGAGAAGCCGCATCATGACTTGCATCCAATCTGAAACACGCCATCGAGGCGGTAACGGAAGTGACACATGAAAATAAAGAAGAACTGTCTTCAGAGGATATAATTTTTCCCCGCACTCGAGCGGCGCACTTTATATTGAGTGGGATCGAGCCAGGACCTCTCTTCCCTTCCTCTGTAGGCAGTCGGTCTGCCAGGCGCCAAACAGAGAAAGGTTCAATTTGTTTGGTAGGAAATCTCGGACAGAAATCGAGTTGGTTTCGAATGTGTTAGCTGTGTCATCCATGATTCAAGCTCATTCTCTTTTCGAATTTCCGATTCGGCAGAAGCTTCTGTGGCTTATAGCAGTAATCCTACCCTGGATATCGAAGTTAGTTCGTAAGAGGAACGTGTGTAAACGCTGTCCTTTGCGGTCCTGTGTTCATGTTGCAATTTCCTTTAACATCCTAAGCTGCTGTATCCCCACCACACGGAACACGATGCTCGGTGTGTTCGTATCCATTTTTTCATTATTTCCCAGGGCAGTGCTCAGAGGTAAATCCCTTTTAGTGCTAGGATGAAAGTCACATCAAAAATAGAAGAATCATAAATGGTTGTGGTATTGTTAAAACATGTTTTGTGGGCACTATAATTATTGTGGTGGTGAGAAATTACATGCGTACGAAATTTTAGCTTTAAACTCTGAAGAGACCTGTTGGTATATACTTCGGCATAGGTGGAAGGACAATAGATAGGGCGTGAAGTTGAGGATTGGATTCATCTAGTGAGGATAGCGAGGAGAGGCGAATTGTTGTGAATTCGGTAATCAGCCTTCGGGTTTTGTAAGCGACTGTTAGCTTCTCAAAGAGGACCTTGCTCCATGGACTTGGCTGGTAGTTAGTTGCCGATCTTTGCGCCTGTTTATGAAGATATAATATCTTGAATGTATCCCACCGTTATGGCGGTGGAAATTCAATTTGATGTTCTATTGTGATCGTCTCGCGTTCAACATTTCTTGGCAGTGATTAATGGATTCATTTGTGGTATTTGTTTATTCCTACACAGACTTTGATAGCTATGTGTATTATGACTTGTATTTTCTATGTATAATTTATATCAAGAGATTTGTGTAATTATATTAAGTGAAGTAGACGCAGAAGTGTTTATAATAAGGAAATAATAGTGTAGTCAATAGGTTGATAAATTTCCAGCTTTTAATGGAAGTCGAAGGTTCATTACTGTGATGAAAAGGGACCATCAACAATCCTTGTTCTGAGTCAAATTCCACGTTCTCCAACCTTTTCCCCTAAGATCCTTTTGAATATTATTCTCCCACCTCAGTCCAGATATTCCGAATGGTATCTTCCCTTCAGGAATTTTGTCTAAAATTTCACCTGCATTTCATAACTCTACATTGCCCGCTACATGCTCTGCGTATTCGATGCTCCTTGATTTCATCATCTTGATAATGTCTGGTGACGAGTAACAATTATGGAGTAATGCTTTTTAAATTGAAAACAAAAATGTGATGCTTCATGGAACTGTTTCGACTCCCGTTACGTACTTTTAGTGGAGGATTGAAAAATTGAAATTCTGTCTTGAGGTGTGTATTTTCTGTCTTTTCTTTGGCAATGTGGAACTCTTTGCTGAAGATTCTTTTACATTTTACAGATTTTCATACACTCTCCTATGCTGATGAACCAGAAATGTGTAACTTCGTCAGACTGAGGGGCATTCGACTTAATATGCTATTACGTAAATATAGCTATTCCCGTGTTATTCGTTGCTCTACTGTTCGTACAGTGTAACTGTTGCTGAACGTGGATCCAACTCATGCGCTTCGCAAACACAGCTGAGCGGAGACAAGACTTCAAAGGGTCGTTCCAGTGCTACTGCTGGAAAACGTTTTATGAGCCTCTAAGTGAGATATGGCAACGATTTGTGTCCGCATCTGTGCTCGAAACACAGAAATCTGTTTATCTGACCATTCTACTGCCATTTATTTGTGTTCTTTTCGTATTTTTTATTTCTTCTGGATTTTAGTTTTCTTTTCTTTTCCGATTTATTCTCCCCTACCCGTGTATATTTCCTAAATCTTGAACTCCATGTTGGTTTGCTTACACCGCAGATATCATTGGTGACCCATTTCATCTTTATTTCTTCACCGCAGGCTCCCTGCATCGTTATTGAACGTTCTTTTCACGATGTGCGTGGATTGAACGCACGTAGGGCTGACCAAGTCTGTCTGTCTGTATGTCCTCATGATTCATATGTAGAGCCTCTAGATGGATATGGATGAAATTGTGCATGAATCTTATGCCATTGGGGAATATTCTTCAGTTTCCTACAATCGATAATACCAGCATGCAGTACGGCCATACAATAATGCATGGTCATAGATTTTCGAAAAATTCAAACTTTGGAAAATTAATTCTTTCTACAATGTAAAATAACAGCATGGCGGCTGCATGAAAAAATAATTGACTTTGATTAGGTGACATAATCCCAAACATACAATTCCAGTATACAGTCACAGAGCTACACGTCTTGTGACGTAACCGTTTTGGTTTATAGTACTTAAATAAGCATTAGGACGACTTAATGTATGTATCTGGAAACTAAAGATGCGTGCTTAAGATAACTGACGTCATACTTTATTAATAAATGCTGTTTAAAACTATTTCAGCTGGGAGCGCTAAGAATTTAGAACTTGCTTAGTGCGTATTGCGGTACGGACCGTAAATTTGCAGTCTTGTTAATGATTCTGAGAGCCTAGAGGATGTAGAATGCGTTGGTTTGTTACGCACGGTTTGGGAGTGTTTTCCTGTGTTGCAAGGCGCATCACATTGTTATTTCGCGTAATGGTATCTGCAGAGATCATTGTGTGGACCTGGCGTTCTCGGTGTCGGTCCTGCTGTTGAGGTTGGATATAATATCTGTTGCTTTTCAAATGGCAACTTGAGTATGGCGAAATTTGCGTTTTACGCTTAATGACTATTTGATAGCTGAGATGAATATGATGACCAGCGGCGGAACCTAAAACTGAAATCTGAACCACGATAAGGGTATCTTAGATGTGACTTTCGTTGGGGGGAGGGTAGGTAAGGGAAGGAAAACATTTACCCTAAATTCGGTCTGTTTTTAACATACATACAAAGCTCACATACTCACATACTACGTACGCACGCGCATACATATACACGCAGCACTTATCAATTGAGAGTTCTCGAATCAATGTAGAGAGCTAAATGAAAGTGGAGGAAATGTTTCTTATTAGTCTGTATGATGCTAGAGTAAAATGCAGGGAGCTGTACTGAAGTGGAATCTCCAACAGTCGAGGAGGAATTTGTAGCGAATACCATTACCGAAACATGAGGGGGGGGGGGGGGGGGGT
>NW_019059608.1:4454026-4464193 GCF_000696155.1 Zootermopsis nevadensis
CGGTGACGCTAAATTTTTGACTCGGCTGCTCTCATTTACACCGTGAGTAAGCGTGCAGTTGCTTTGAAGTGGGTGGCATATCATGATCGAATTTTGGAGAGGTGCTAAGGTACCATCAAGGTCTTTTGAGTGATGTTGACACTGAGAGTGAATGTCCAAATGAAGGTGACCATAAAACGAAATGTGCTGAAGCAGAATGACAAAAGCAAATGTTAACCCACTCCAGAATTTCACCCAAGCATTTTTATCGTTACTTCATGTATTAAGCTAGAAAGTAATATCAAAATGTGTCGTCTGTAAATGAAGGAGTGGAAGATATACACCAGTTCTTAAATTCGTCCTTCTCTCTCTGCGACACTCTGTTAAAATGTTTAAGATAGGTATTAAATAGTTATTTTTAAATGCGTTGTGTTATATGCGCCGTGTAGGGTTTTTTATGCTACATTTACAATTCTCTTGTGTGCTAAATAAACGTGGAGCCTGGTGGGACTACTAAAACTTGAACAGTCTCTCAGACCTCATGTCACTACCAGTTCTATAGAGAACCCATATTACCAGTTCAGGATTAACAAAGTTCATTACTTTTAATAAGTGACTTATTCTGTAGGGATGATGTTCTCAGCGGTTTGCATAAGGTCGTGTCTTTCTGCCATGCCATAGAATGTTCCTGACATTTGTTAGGTTTCTAAGTTAACAATATCTATTTCGTCAGTGATGAGATTTAAATACGAACAGGAACAGGAACTTCTATACAGTTTTTCTTTGCGTCAGACGACCCTTAGGTCCAGACGAATCGTAGATTAATTTTTCTTCTCCAGTAACCAGCAGTCTGTTATAAATTATCTCAACCGGATTGTAGCATGACATTTTTCGGGCTTGCGGACTTCGCACGAGTTCTTCAACAACGGTGAGAAGAAGCCTACGTAGCGTCAAACGAAAGAGTTGTTATGAAAAGTTTGTTGTTTAGGTTTTTGTGACACGAGCCGAGCATTGCTAATTTCAGATTGCAATCCTGCACGTTGTACCTGAGGAAAATTACGATAATTTTGTTAGCACGAGCAGTCTCCGACAGAATACTCCGAATCAAGGAGTAATGCTCAGAAAATCATGGTTTTTTTGTTATTACGTTTTATAGTAAAGATAAAATCATTTATGGCACTTAATACGTAACTTTGTTCGAAGACTTTTAGAATATAGCCTGGTGAGTTACTAAATAGCAGTTCATTCGTTCTCTTATTGATGCAACCAAAACATGTAAATACTGTTATAATTATGGTTGCGGTTTACGTGTAACGCACTGTACTGTATAACATACAGTGAACACTTTTAATATTCGCAAGGTGATGAAAACGTAGATTTAGTTACGATCGGTACAGTTCAAACTTAGCCCATATAAACACACATTTCCTTATCCCAACTAAATTTTTGATCTACATATGAAAGGGTATACATGACCCATTAGATTATGTATAATACAAGTAATGATATAAAACCATGTGCTAAAGAAAAAACGTAATTTGGCTATTTTTATATGGGCTCAAAAACGAAGACAATATAATAAAATGTTACGTTTCATCTAGACCCTCTCCTTAAGTCTAATGTTGCAATTGATGTTTACTTATTGCAGATGGATATAGAGAATTGTTGCAGCGAGGATTAACAGACATGTAACACGTCATATTTATGAAAAAGTCGCAGTTTGTTATGCTACACAATGAAGAAGTTATTGTTAGTGATTTTTACGGGTTAGGGTATTCTTGTGATATGTTCGTGAAACGCAGGAGGGTAGTGCAAGTTGTGAATGTAATTTAGACGAAAGAAAAGAAAATCATATATATAATGTATGGGGAAAACATTTCGGAAAACACACTTTTATATCCGAAATAGAGGTGGCGAGATATTACGATAAATCAGAATTTTTACTCTTAAAATTTGTGAGGGTAGAATTTTCAGGATAATGTCCAGTGGCAGGTTTCGCCATTAGCGCAGTTTAACTAGCGGTTTCTGCTACCCCAGTTTCAGTTGACAGGCAATCCATATTTTGCGCTCTTGTAGCTCTGAAAAGTAGTTTCACACAACTTGAACGCTTTAAGTAGGTTTGAAGTCGTGGCTACTGGCATATATTCCTATTATTCTGTACGTCACAAAGTCAATTACTACCCTCTTAATATCCTCGATCAGATTTTTGTCAATGCGTCCAGTGTCGCTACATAATATGGAAGTGTGTCATAGAAACCAACGCGACTTTGTTCTGATGACAAGCTTGTAGCATTCGCTGCCAGTCAGAGACTGCGGGTTAAACTTGAATGGTTTACCTTAAAGTACGTAGAACTTACACACGTAATATAATAAAACTCATATATAATTTTAATGCGGCGTGCAGTGAAGGTTTTCAAACCCCTTTTATAGGATATCGTAATATTCCGTCTTCAAACTTTCCACTTTTCTTGAGGTTGACTGTGGCTGTTGATTTGGATACATTGGAATGTGCTACAAACATATTTTCTCTCTGGACAGTTACTGTTTCCAGTTTGGCTCTGATTCTGCAAGTGTGTGCAGACTATAATAGGATAAAATCGTCTCCACCGACGATGGGGACAGAAATATTTCGCCCAGCAAATTATCTTAGAAGCATTTTGGTTGTTGTTGTAGTTCCCGACCCAAGAGTAAAAAAAAAGTTTAGTTTTTTCTGCTGCGCCTTGACATCTGTCAACCTACCAACCTCGCTACTGCAGTCCAGAAAAAAAGAGTTACCAATTGTTTCTCGTCTCTTTCAGTTTTCACAGACGTCACAAAGTTAAGTTTATCTTCTGTCACCACGGGATGGAGAGTCCTCAGTTTTCGGTTAGAATGGACACTTCATGTATGTGACTTATCTGTGCAGTCCCAGACAGCCGACAAGGAGTGGTCCTCCAGTTTGAGTGTTGGGTGGAACTATGAATACCTCACCGTTAAGAACTAAATTCTTACGAAATGTCACAAAAGGGCCTTGGAGCCCTTGTGAACACGATGTTCAGTCTTTGGATCCCATAAAATAGATGTAAATACTTGACAAAATGAGCGAATTATAACTTCTCAAGATAGGTGTGGGTTAGTTACGTTCATATATTTTAAGAATAAAACTTGAAAAAGAGATATACCTGCTTCTTTGGATAGTAAGGATGATATGAAAGCGAATCTTACATTGTTTGAAGTTTTTGGACCGGGTTAAGTGGGCTTGTAATAGGGCTGTTGAACACAAAATTGACCTTCGTCTTCCGTAGAAGTCGAGGAAGTTTTTTCGCAAGCTGATCAAAGTTTTCAAGGATACTCTGCTCCATTGTGGTGTGTCGTTTTCTCTACGGTACCATCGTACCTGTAAAATGTGCCAAGAAAGGAAAAGTTTGTTGTAAAAATTCACAAGTAGCGCATTTTAAGCAACTGCATATGTCATCGAAATGTGGAAATTAGAGCTCACATAAAGTTCATTATTATTGAGATAAGATGAACATTTCGAATAAGCTTAAGGTTCAGAATCCCTCAGTATTCTCTATGTAGCCTACTTATGCACATCATATCACTTAAATGGCAACTTACGTGAGAGAAGAAAACGCCAGGAGATAAAATTGTTCCTTCTATAATAACCTCTCATGAAAGTTATGTACAAAGAATTGTTGAACTTCTTCATTCAGTGTCTTTAGGAAGTCCAACCTGCCAGCCGAATAGAAAATAATGAGTGGAAGAGGATTGTTTGCTTTCCCCACCTCTGCCGTAGAATGCAAGAAGCATTTTGAATTAGAAAACGTTAGCTAAAGGATTTCACAGAACCCAATATTTTAGGTCGTGGGTTCTCAATCTTTCTTGGGACCTCAGACGTCGTTTCTTATCGAACCGCGGGACGGAAAACAATAAAAATAAAACGACTTTACTCTGTCAGTAGTAAATTATCAGTCAGTAGTGAGATATTTTATAGTGGTTTACTTGAGTAATATTTCACTTTCCGCTTAAACTTCGGCCGTTTCGTTTCGCATGTACCACAGAAAAGAAACCCTTACAGAATTAAATACGTAGATGTGGTGTTTAGGTATCAGGCCAAAGACGAAAACGGCGGAAGGAAACTGGAACTGTGAAAGAATATTATTTTAGGACACGTAATATTTTTGTTGTTTTTGAGGGTCGCGGGTAGTACGCAGGCTGCTTGACTCCAGTCATGTAGCTATGACCTGCTTTACAGGAGCCACAACCTCGAAAAATTTCTTTTACTGATGATAGTATACAATTGCTTAATAGAATGCGGGATATTTGATTGCTGGAATATGCAAACCGAGAACAGAGTCAATGGGCCGAGTCCCAGCGTTGTCTGACTGCCCTTTGCCATTCTGTGTGATGCTGAATAAGCAATGCGACGTGCTATTATCCCTTGCTTGTTTTGTACGTGAACCATAAATGGTTTAGGATAACCTGGCATTCTCGGTCTGTTTACAGAAACGAATTTTTTTACAATGTGACAGAACGTTTGACATTCGTAGCATTGGGCGTACTTTCTCTTTCTGCTGAACTTTCATTTTGCGCGGGAAATGAATTCAGTGTGGGTTATTAATCGAGAGTCGCTAGTAACAAATTATTGACTGAACGTAAATATTATATTTTAACCTACGACGATGGAGAACGTTTTGCATGTTGTAACATGCCCTCAGAACACTGATTCTTGGTTAATTTCGGAGACGGTTAATTAGACCTGCAGGGTACTCAAATTGTTAAATTTTCGAGCTCTGATGTAAAGACGAAATTTTGCAGTCTGCAACATTCATTACGACGTTTCATGTGTGATTAACACGTTATTGCAATTCCATACTATTTGCTTGTGTGTGTGCCACTATCAGGTCAGTGTTTCTTATAGTTCGGGAACTGGTAGGGAAGAAGCAATTTGTCGTCCTCTTTTATACTTTTTCGAGTTTCTTCTTCAGGAGTTACGGGCGAATTGCATGTTCTTTTCATCCATTTATTTCTTTCCTCTGATGAAAACAGATACCAGTGTTATTTGTCTGATAAACCGGTCTACGTGAATCTAGCAGGGTAATCCGCCTCTCCTTTTGTTTTCTATTTAACACTCTGTCGTCAACAATACAGATAATGTGGCCGTGTGATATTTCGGGTGTTGGGGAATAGAAAAATAAAGAATAAGAATATGACTACGTGAGATAATTAAGTTTAATTGTAATAATCGATAAAGCATTGTAACTTGTCGTGATGAATGAATTTATATGGTAGACATGTTATCATCATCTAACTAAGTACTTATGGATACTATTCAAACTTAACACTCTGTAATTCTTCGGCCCCTAAAATGTACCATAGTAGCTCGGAGAATGCATTTATTACTGTTCTTGGAACTCGTATGCATTGTCGCTGGTATCGGAGTTGAAAATTCTGTGCTGTAATATATTGGTGCGTTAATTTTGCTTTAAACCCATGAGAGAAAGAGAGAGAAACTGCTAGCGCACAAACCCTTTCTTTACTAAGCAAGTCGAAACTAAATGGAGATAAAAGTTGGTGAATTATAACAATTGCAGCGCGATTCAGTTCTTCCTGTTTGCGTTATTCTTGCTTGTTTAGGCGTCTACGTGTGTGATTTTTCGAGTTAGAAACGCAGGAAACAGTTCTACTTACTTTATTTTCCACGTAGTGTTGCGTGGCACATCCTGCTTACCCTCTCCCACACAGCGCATCTGCTAGAGAAGTTGCCGTCCCATGTAGGGGTTTAGTGTGAGAGCTCCTGGTCTCATCTTTTATGTAGACGTTTGTTAAAGAAAATTATTCCCAGAATAGTTTCTTAGAAACCGTCAGGAATCGTGGACCGTAATTCTACTTAATGTTTTGATCTTCACAGATGTCAGGCAGTGAGTGTTATAATTATTTTATATTATCCACGCTAATCGTATCTAATTTTCAGTTCGACCTACAATTTTCTGTGCAGTGGTGCATTAGGACAATTTATTACTTCTCACCGGTAAATCATCCTTTTAAATTGATAAGAACTATTGAGATTATCCAGATAAACATCTGGTTTTCGGACAAATAATCTAAAAATATTCATCCATAAATAATTTTGTACAAGCATCCATTCGGTTGCCACTCTAATAATACTCGCGGAATGGTACAATTTATGGCGTTCATCAATGTGTAATTTTCTCCATTTTCATCATTTATACAACCTGTTCCTTTGTAAACGTGTTCACAAGGGCTTTGCAGTGAACCACATCCTCAGCCAGTTGAATCTATATCGTGCTTGTTTAAGATTCACTAATATCATTGCCTATGGTGACGAATCACACTGTTTTTCTCACGGTATGCAAACTTTATAAGTTATTAAGATAAAATGCGAGGAAGTTCACTAAACTGGGCATGTAGCATGCATGTGGGAGGCAAGGACTGCTTACAAAATTTTAGTTGGAAAACCTAACGGGAAGAGTCCTTTTGGGAAATCTAGGTGTAGGTGAGAGAAATTCGTGTATACTTACTGACATGTTTGTACAACATTTTCCGGTGGTACCTGGATAAAAAACTCGCTCTGTAGTTCTCTCTAGAGATTATTTTAACGTTTGTTCGTGCATTTGATTAGTGTATATAGAAGGATGTTGGAATACTGTAAACGACTACAAACATCCCCAGCGTTATATGGGCCATCACCATCTCCCAAAATGAGGGCTGCGGTTATCTAATGGGCCATGAAGCTTTCTCCTGTTGACAAATGGCCTCATCATATAAAATGCATACATATGCACTGATAGAAAAGTCTCATTCAATTCCAAATATACTTTATTATAAAATAGTTTCTTATTATTTATATTTCAAAATCAATTAATTTTGGAGATTTCTGTCTTCTGGGTTGTTGCGCTGTGTAGTCTGGTCGATGTTAACCAACGTTTCAGAGGTCATACTGCCTCCGTCATCAGGGCGATGAATATCGCCCTGATGACGGAGGCAGTATGACCTCTGAAACGTTGGTTAACATCGACCAGACTACACAGCGCAACAACCCAGAAGACAGAAATCTTCATATTCACCGCTGTGAGAACCTCAAGTCTTACAATTAATTTTGGCTTTGCTAAATCGCATTTTAAGTTATATTTTTAGATTACGGTTCTCAAACGTTCTTATTAACGTCAAGATATCGTCAGACGGAAAGAGTCTGTAAATCACTGATATGGCCCAAGGACTTGACTGCTAGGTGACGGTGACGGCCTTAGAAATACTTTTGCGTGCTACAGTAAAGTATTTAGCTGTGTGAACGCACAACACTAAGTCTACTGGAACTACTAGAATTTAGATTCTTATGAACACAAGGGCACGCATTTTAAGGATAGTTCTACGAATACGTTTTTGGTACCGTTCAGGGACAATATGGATGTCTGTTCTTCCGGCAGAGGTTTTGTGAAATAATACAGCTAGTTACGCCGTTGGAAGCGTTTTGTATTCTGAGTTGAACAACACCAACATTTTGTTAAATTCTTGTACAGCGTCAATTAGTAATTGGTCACTATTCAGGACAATTTATCTATTTAAATTGAGGTTATTTAAACTACTATGCGTTACGTAACCTACTCTTACGCCCGTTCACCATAGTATGTTTATGTGACGTCTTAACCAGTCAGAAACAACCCCAAAATGAAGTTGTCGTAAGCGGGTAAAGATAAAATTAAAGAGTTACTTAACATGATAGATAAAATAATAAAGTTTTGAGGTATATTTTAAAATTTGTTGCTTAGCTGCTAAAGAAGTTGCCTGGTTTTATGGAGCCCATGGTTTAGTCACCGTATAAACATGACTTCATCATGGGGTGTGAAGTTTAATCCAGACCACAGGTTTGCGCCCTATTTCTCTGTGATCCGTTATAGTCTTCTCTTACGTGTACGTGTAGGTGTCCAAAGTGGCCTCTTCTTTGAAGTTTTCCAATCAGAACGATTTATTAATTTCTCATTCCCTTTTGAGCACTCGTCACTCTGAAGAAAGTAGTCTAAATAAACCACGTCTTCCCTTTTCAGATTAATATAATCGTGATTATTTTATTCTGTTTTATTTGGTCAAGTCCATTGAGGTTGGCTTGAGAGACTGAATTTGATGTATGTGATCGAGAATATTTCTGGTTGTAGTAATGTGTTTTATGCCTTCAAACGACTCAACCTCTGTCTGTCTGTCGTGGTTTACCCGCGGTTCAAATAAGTACGAGAACTTGGATGTTTCCGTCACAGCGTTAAAGAGTTTTGAATAGTTGCGTTGTGAATCTGGACGCACTTTATGTGGGGCTGACATGTCTGTAAATTGCGAATAAATGCTGTATACATAAATTTATTTCTACTCAGGCACGATTTGATATTCAAACCAATGTGTAACCGTATTTGTTTGACGTATGTTTTTTCTAACATCAATTCAGAGGGCTCTTTTCTGTGTGGTATGACTGCCATGAATTGGCAATTGAAAAATGAGAAATGAATCTGTTTATTTAATCTTGTATTTATTTAGAGACTGCTATTGTGAGATAGCAATTATATGGAGTGATCTGGGCATTTCATCTTTGACTTCAAACATTTTAACTATAGAGATTTATGTATCAGGTCTTCAAGCTTTGTTTTAGTGCCTTGATTAGATTACTAAATTGCAGTAGTTTACAATTCTGGGATCATAACATACAGCGCGTCAAAGGTATTTAGAACCACTTTTGAACGTTAAAATCAGTCTAACGACAGTGTTTGGTCAGTAACTATCTTGTATAGCAAACCCGAATTGACTGATTTCCCATTTTGACTATTTAACTTTGTCTAAAGTAGCAGCCTAATAGAGAGGGGTCGTATTTAGAACCACTTTTGAACGTTAAAATCAGTCTAACGACAGTGTTAAAAGGATCTTCGGAAAATTATTTATTAATTTCAGGCATGACATACATGTCGAAATACCTGTGTAAAGTCTGACTACGAGTACGTAGAATGGGACAGCAATTACTTCAACGTTAGTACAGTATGGACCTGCCAGTTGTTACAACGTGAGTCCAGTTAGTTAATTTCCGAGCCTCGAATTAGTACAGGTAACTCTGGTGAGCATTGCAAATGAAATTGGTAGTATCTGTCCTTTCAATCGAGATATCCAGTCCCGGTTACGACATTTATGTTTGTTTTTAATCACAGACCTTCCTACAATATATTGGAGGCTTTGCAGCGGGAATTCGCCTCACATCTCACATTCACATAAAAATAGTCAACATGAAGTTAACGCTGCTCTGTTATTTCCAACCCGGTAGCTAATGTAATATACACTGACGCTGGGGGAGACAGGATCCCATTTGTTACAAGATACGAGAACTGTAATGTGTTAATGTATGCCGAGGCTTCAGGAAAGAGCGACCATGACCTGTTTCGTCATGCAACATTATCATTTCACTTGAATTCCTAAGGATGATCGTTATCAGTTTCATGTTACGGACTTGGGTTTGATGTGTTCGGAACCTCCGATGATAATTGTTGTGATACTTTCCTGGATTTATCACGAAATTTCTGGTATAACTAGTCATACCCAACATATGTAAAAGTAAAGTAAAGCAGTCCCGCTACACGCCATGTAGGTCGCTTGGGGGGAGAGGTGTATAGGTCCTACTCCTTCTTGACCTAGGCACTAGATGAATGGTCAGTATCACGCCCCGATTGCGCTTTAACCCCAGGAGAGGACCCGGTACCTATTGGATAGGAGGCTGGGTGGGCCCCAGAACCGGTCTGTACTCAGAGGCTAGATGAAAATCCTCTGCCCCTATTTAGGATCGAACCCCAGTCGTCCAGCAAGTACCTGGTCACTATACAGACAGAGCTACCACGGCTTATAACTAACATCTGTAGTCACAGAATACTTTACCATGTTGAACAATCTGTCATTTAAGACCGAACCTATAATGTGAGCGGTACACAGTAATATTAAGTTAATATAAACTAGTGGAGATGCAGTGTTGTGATCTGACGTTTTTCAGTAAATGAGATAGTGACACACCATCTATTGTGTTTTAAATGTTGTACAAACTATCGCCATTTAGAGTTACATTCGACATTTTAGAACGCGTCTTGTTTATAATATGTATAATTGTTCTTTTGACATTGTCCATAGTGTGATTTATAAAAATTTAGCTGAGGCTAGCTTCCTTAGAGG
>NW_019059608.1:4469386-4490569 GCF_000696155.1 Zootermopsis nevadensis
ACACATTGAGCTTAAGCTCGTTTCGTACAAGTCTGCTCTCACTCACAAATAAAACGAAAAGATTTATGTTAAAGTTTACGTGTTCTGCCAATGAAGAGCTACATTTGGTTTCAAAAAGTAAGAACACAAATGGTTCCTCATTTCAACGGCCTCAGTAGTTGCTCTTCTGCAGCAGGGCTGCAAGTTTTGGAATATATATTCACAACTGCGTTTGTCATGGTCATCATCATATTCACCTAGACTCTGCTCGCTAAATAAGCCGTCCTTTAACCTGATGAAGTTATGGAGGACACAGATTGCCCGTATTATAGCGTCTGTTTTATTAGGTTTACACGCTATAGCCGTTCCAAGAATCAACTAGAGAAGATATGATAAGACGCAGACACGTGCTACTTCGGTGTGCGGACTCGAGTCTGAATCACGAATGAAGCAAGACTGCGTCTCTTGTCTCATGTTTTGATGCTTGTCTTGACGCAGTTGGTGTGCGGCCGCCCTAACTGTCCTGTCGACGCCATAGAGAGTCAGTTAAATTACCGAAGTCTTGATGAACCGCATGTGAATGTCATGATCATACGTGTACAGGAGTTAACATCAGAAACTTAACAAAATGTGGAAACCAGAAATTGCACGAATACCTTCTTCTGTTAGCGAACAGTATACTGTTTTGCGTCATGGACTACTCGACATCCTTCCCAATTCTCGTCACGGACTAGACAAGGCACTGAAGATGTTTTATCATGTACTGAAAAAGCTATTAAAAGGCAGCTTGATAGCCCTTCAAGAGACCGATAGCGTTACATGTCCTTATATCACAGAACTATCATTCTTTTCGTCTGTAATCATTTCACTGTTGTTCGCTTCTTCTGTTTAGGATCTGTGCATGTGACAGTGCGCACTGTAATGAATTCCTCGTCCATCGGTGCACTCCGTCTGGAATGTGCTAAAGCACCCTACCATCCAGGCGCATATTATGTTCGTAATCCATTGTGATGTATATGAGGCATTTTGCCTTTGAAGACGAGTTCAGATTATTATAATGCAATTAATGTAATTAAATGAGGATTGTTTTGTGCTGTGGAAGCTTTGCGGGGTGGGGGAGGCAGAGTATTCCGATACACATGTGGTAGATACACGTTACATAATCTAACTATATTTATTATGCTCTAATGAACGTCTTCCCTGTCAGAATCTCCTATGATTATCGTGATCGTTCGTTTAACGGAAGATCGGTTAGCGAATTTACACATTTATCCATTTGAAATTTAATACTTTATCTTTCGTTCTATTAGCAGTGGTTATTCGTTGCACTGAAAGCAAACTACAGCAAGAAGACGTCTATAATCTTCGTTCAGTCATTTGTGAATCGTCTCTTTTAAATGACAAATAACACAATTTTAATACCTAATATTGTTCTTGCTTTTTTCCTGTATCGTATGTTTACTTTATTTGGTATTCTTAATTTCTGCTAGAGAATTTTACATTTCTCTATTTGTGTGGGAAAATTCACTTTCATTTAACAGATTCTAACCTAACAGTCACTGCTAGTAGTAAGCCTCTATCCCTTTCGTAAAAAGGAATAATCGATATTTTCGTAAGTAAATCCATTTTATATTCCCTGTTTCCGCGTAAGTAATAGAAAATGTGTCGCAGTTTCAAAGAGGATTATGAACTGATAATATAGCTTTATTTTTGCTAGTAAGTCGTTAAGTTTATTAGGGAATCTGTCATGCAGATTAAGTTCTACGAATTGTGGTATTTGAGCTTTAACGCAATTTTTTTTTCAGTAATCCCATGCATGCACCAGTGACATTATTACTTCAAGAGGACAGAACGAAGTCACTGGCGTTATGATATGATACAGGCTATGCTGTGCTATCTTTTTTCTTGCTGTGTTCAAGTGTCTTGGGAAGAGCGCCCGGTTCGATGCTTTTGCACAACAGTTGACAGTGGGATATTGTCCACTGAAACTCTAGTATTCGGCTCCGGTTCTACGATATGGAAGTGGAACTTGAGCTGATATCCTGGCGAAAATATTAGGTGTCAGCATTCCACTGGTTCTTTGTCATCCAGAATTTTATCCCCCACTTTCTTCACTGTTATTTAATCAGGGTCGTAGAAGTAGAAGCACTTACGTTGTCCGTAGAAATTCAGTCGAAGTGTGAAAGTTAGAAAATAAATAGTATTTTGGCCACAAAGTCAGAGGAGGGTACAGTACCATATTACGATACCGTCGTGAATCGGAGGGTTTCAGTTAGGTTGAGACTACCCAACTTGATCCCTGCATATGAAGGTGTTGTGTTCTGCTTTCATATAATTAACTTCCCCCGTGCCCTCGTATCAGAATATACCCGGAAACTGTAGGCAAAATGATCCAGTTGGTGATCCTCGTTGCGTGACTGCCGTAGTGTACCCTCGTAGCTACTAAGCCGACTCTTTCCATGGTCGCCAGGCGTGTAATTTTCAGTGCCAACAATTCCGACACTGATTCTTAACATTGTGTGGATGTTACCGTAAAGGCCCGAATGTTGTTTAAACTTTGGATTTACCGGACAAACCTATGTTTTACCAAAGAGTGTTGGTTAAATGCCGAAAAGAGCTATTCGCGTCTTATTTCGGGGTTTTACCATTCACTGTTGGTAAAACCCCATGTTCCTCGAGAAAACGGTAAAAGGAAAGAGAAGTGTATAAATTTAGTAACTCACTCTTGTAATCGATGCTTTTTTATTACCGGTTCTATAAATACAAGTTTAGAATCATACATTCCTTATCTAATTTGTATTTTTAAAAAGTTTAACAGAAGTCAAAATAATAGATAAAAGCATTGCAAGAAATATAACAATTGTGAAAAAAATGGGACATTTCAATCATCAAAGTACATTTTTTCACTGCTGTTTCAAGACTTACTTGTTGCAACAAGGTGAGGTATAATGACATTTCGAATTGCATAACACAGCAGAGGATTTGCACAAGGACTTTTTTTCTAACCTAACCTAACCTAAATTTTTTCTACCTGCTTATGGTAAATCCTAACATTTACCAACACCCATTGGTAAGACCCCGAAATAAGACGCGAATAGTTTTTTTTCAGGCCATTACCAACAGTGTTTAGTAAAACGTATTTTTGTCTGGTAAATTCTAGGTTTCACCAACATTTGGACTTTTACGGTAACGTATACCATGTACTTACCTTTGTATCCCGTAACTTGCCGTTTTTGTTTCTCATTTCGAGAAGCTTTTTGTGTTTAAGTACTTAGAATACAGTGCATTGGATTACAGAGCAGCATTGCCGTAGATGGCCCTCTTTCGAGTCATGATGGTATTACATCCGCGTAGATGTGCCTTGGTTTTTTTTTGCAGTAATACTTGATGTGAGTTGGGAGATGTATGATCATTTTTTCGCTTTATTTTTCTAGCTTATGATTTAAAATGAAAGCTAAGTCTTGTGCGTCACATTATAACCAAAGAAGGACCCGTTTCGTCGCGAAAGTTAATTTAATTCTAAATTATTTTAGAGGGAAGATTTATAGCATCCCAGCTCTACCGAAAGCAGCAGACGCGTCGCGTATGCAGTTCTAAATTGTACGCTGTTGGGTCGAACGACGTTCCTTGTAGAAGAGTGAAATCGAACATGAGTTACAATTAAGTGAATTCAGCCTCCCGAAGAACGGGAGGAACAACGATTTTTAATAATCGTATTCATAAGGCGCGATAGGACAAACGTATAAAGATCAGGCTTGTATTTTTCAAAGTGCCTTGTATTGTTATTGTCTGATGGTAGTAGAAGTTGATATTGCGCGAGTTTTGTGGGTGTGAATTTAGCTTTCGAAATTCTGGCTCTTTCAGAATATAAGGGCATAAAAATGAATCGTGCTGAAGTCAGCAGCATGGAATTCTTATATTACGATAATTTTATATCGATCTCGATGTGGTGCACAAGTATGGGACTACAGGTCAATATAAATTATTACTTAAAACATTATAGCTGGCAGTCAAGAAATATGAATTAGATTTTTGTCACAAAAACTGTGAAAAATGTTAAAATTTTTGCTTTCTTGTATGGGTCGATAGACACGATATCGTTAAGGCAGAAGCTGTTTTTGTACTGTCATTAATCATATATAAAGTATACAAAGAACGAGGTAAATTTTATAATCTGATAAATCTGTCACTGAAAGACTATATTAACGCGAGTTTAAAATTGCGAAATAATTTACACGTGTCCTTTGAGTTCACGCTTGTTAGCTGTGATAGATACTAATTATTGTCGACCCGAGTTAGTTCTGATACGTAGCCAATCTGTAAAGGAGAAGTTAGTCTAAACGTTTTAGTAATTTTAGCATTATGATGATGAGGAGTAGTTAATTTGTGTGAACTACTGGCAACTCAAACATGACACTTCCTGCATACACGTAAAACTGTTGTCTGTGCCATATTGTAAATTTATTTGCGAGCCCGAGCGTAAACATGACTCGTTCTGTATGCATTGGTTAGTTCAATGCTTGTAGGGTTAAAGCGAAATTTGCAGAAGCTAGACACAAACATTTATCGTTGATTTACGATTCAATTGATCGATTGTGTAACGAAACTAGGTCACACGTAGTCGTTATTTAGTTACCGAGAATAACGCCTCAATATGTTGAATAAACCGTTGATAATTTTGTAGTGCTGTTTATTAAATTATGGATCCTAGCTGTTCTATTATAGTGCTATTGTTTTAGGCCTGTGAGACTATTCAAAGCCGACAATATCCTCAATCTACATTATTCAGTATTTGGGATTTCTGTTGCTGAGGTTTCAACGAATTAGGTTAGTTAGGTGAAATTTGATAAAAAGAAACATAGGTCTACACACATATAACGTTTTGCTTCTTTAGTACATGTTTTACCGTAATTCATGCTTGGTTTGATTCATCAAACAAAAAAACTTTCTTTTGTGAATCCCCATGTTCATTTCTGGATATCGAACTTTTCGTATAAAGTTAAAATTGCGGGTTTGTAAGTATTTATGTTTGTGTGTTAGCTTATAGCTCATGAGGGGATAAATCGATTTGCACCAAACTTTGAAAGTTTATTCCTTGAGAACTAAGGAGGGTCAGAATTCCAGAAAGTGTCCTGCGTTAGATTCTCGGTAAAGGTGGTTTTTGTAGGTTGGTAACTAAGCACGATAGAAGAGTGTCGCAAAGGTTAAAGTTGTATGTTTCAGCGAGGAGATTACAGAAACGGAGGTCGTAACCCCGGAAAACTCCTGGGCTGGAGTCCTGATGGAGATGATTTCAGTGGCTCGGAAACTAAGCGCGATAGAGCGGAGAAAAGAACAAAATTGTTTCGGAGAGGAGGTTACAGAATCTAAGCTCATAAACACAAAAAACTTTACTGTATTTGAGTCTAGGTGAAGATTTTGGGTTTAGAAACTGTAATTCTTCAATGTTATTCAACGATACGTATCGACTGATCATGCCTATGGTAAGAAACATTAGTATTTGTCCCACAGTAACAATACGGTCTTTATGCTACTTTATGATAGCTTAATCCAGTATTATTGTTTCTTGCTTACGGGAGTGCTCGAAGTACGCGTTGCTGAACATACGCTTTTTTAATATCTTTGTAATTTTACTCTGTTGTTTCAACCAATAATATTATGTACGATGTGAAAGTTGGCTTTGACGAATATTCAACTATGTAAAATATGATCTACAGAAATGTGATTCTTGAAAGGTTTTGAAAAAAATTGCCTCTTGGTCTGTGGTATAGTTTGGAATGGCATTGTGGGCCATTATGTTGGTATGTTCTCCGCATGGGAAAATATTGAAGAATATGGAGTAAATATTTAGTACAATATTAAAGAATTCCTGAAAGGATAGTCCGAAAGGGAGAAGTAGAAAGTGAAGGCCTCCCGAAGAAGAAAGAGAGTGGAGGAATGTTTTATTTTCCACAATGCAGACAGTAATGCATGTGAATTAAGGAGTACACGTTATTGTCAAACAGCCGTTGGAGAATCGAAATCTTGTCACAGCGCATCGCAGCCACTAGGTAACGCTACCATATTAATTGTAAGGTGTCATTTTCCGACACATAACGCTTTCCTTAGTGAAGGTGATTTAGTATAGATCTCATTTTTTTAAATCTAACAAAGTGAGCTATGAATTAATTGTATTTGTTTGTATTCTTGGTTGTGTGTTATCTGATTCTTGTTTGCCCAACAATAAAATTCTGCTCTTAAAGCTGATCTATCTAAACCTTATTGCTGTTTGTCTTCTGGATTGTAACATGACGTGGACTTGTAGGTCGGTACTAATGTTTCCGAGGAAAGTATTCATTTATGTCTTCAGGTTTGAAGTGATTTAAATGTTGTGTTAATCTTACGCTGGTGATTAAATGCTATTTACACTCCCTTATGTATTTGTCTTTATCGAATATAGTTTTTAATTGATTCTCTCAAGTTCATATAAATTGATGTGACCTTTGGTGCAGCAACATTTCATTTGGTCGCATTTATCATTTCTGCTTTACTAAGCAATACCCTTGTGACATGAACCAGAATAGTTGTATGAAAGTGTGATTCTCTTGTGACAACTATGACATACTTAAGTAGCCTCTCTACATGAACCAGAAAATAACTGAAAATGATAACATTACAAAGCACATTTAATTGTTCCAGGGCATTTATTATAACCCGTGTGACAAATGGGCACTTGCGCCTGTAGTTGGCCCAATATGACATAAATCTTTTGTGCCTACAGTTCATATAAGAAATTCGCGTCATATTCTGCAATGAAAAGCAAACAAGCAGTAAAACAAAGAGAAGCCTGAGCTGGATTGTGCTGTTTGGACTGGGCCCAGTGGAAGGGCTTGTTTCCAATGCAAATTCACCTGCAGGACGGAGGAGCTAGGTCTGTAATCTGATGTGTGTGTGCGCTGTTCTGAACTCTGATAGTTTTTGCCCGTAGTACAATCAACAATGTTGATTATTCATTCGTGCAGGCTGTCTGTCGACTGTGCTTTGGTGCCAGAAGGGTTGTTCTTTGCAATCATTTTGCCGTCGCACATCTCTGCCCCTGAACAGGTCAGCAACACAGTTATAGCATAACTAATTCCTATACATAATTGAGGACGGGAGTCGGGATGATTCAGTTAGTAAAGCGTCTGGTAGAGGAAGGATTTTAATCCTCACAACCGGCTTCGGGGTTCACCCAGACTCGTTTTCAGTGGGTAACCGGATAAAGCGACCAAAGGAAGACTACGGCCTTAGTTTAATGCTAAGGGTAATAATGCATGGAGCTTAACTGCTGCTTCTCCTGTACGTCATCATGCTGGTTTTTGGCACAGTGGCACCTTCAGACAATAAAGCATGTTGCTAACCTCAGTCTGTATTTTGAGATTTAAATTAAATTTTAACAAAGTTCTACTGTGATAGTGGGGCCCATGTCCAGTGGCGGAATTTGGAAGGTCTACTGATAATAATAAAGCCCGCCATCCGACATGATCCTGATTCAGTCTCATCTACTTCCACCAAGATCAGTTTAAATATTATCCTCTCATCGCCTTCCCGGTTTTCCAAATTATGATTTCCACACGAACACTCCTTGACATATTTGTTCCTCCATCCTTGCTACATGTTCATCACATCGTTGCTTCTGTGCAAAACATTGTCGTGTGCAATGTTTAACCCCTCTTCGCAATTTAAGTCAACATTTAAAACATTCCACGCTATTTTGCCAGCATTTGGCTAATTTTGACGTTCGGACCTTTCATTACTGTCGTTGCGTAATTGTTTTATGTAAACTCGTTCTTTGAAATCATTAACTGATAACTATCCTCGTTTTTTGGATACGGAAATATGGATTAGTCACAGGGGAGCTCCTAAAATTTCTGATGATGCGTCTAGTTTCTTGCGTCGTACATAATTTACTTTGAAATGGTTTGCGTTCCCCTCTCAACGCACAGGGGACATTCTTCAGACTCTTTACTATTTTATTTATGTAGTAATACAGGTTTATTACTAGAATGGTTTCACTCCATTTTTTATTCTTGAAATTTTGTATTGGTATTGTGTCCTTGGTTTTATTCAAGGTGTTTTACCGAAGTTAAAGCCACTTGTTCCGTGAAATAACTCGTAATGAGCAGTTGGTTATGAATCTCCGTGACTTTTAACACAGATGCAGCTATTAGTTATCCCTTTTGAAGTCTGCTTTTCGTTCTTAAGGAAGAAGTAGGCTGATGATAACACCGAGCTCTGTGTGTGTGTTTTCCTCCAGTTCCAAATGATGAACCAACTGACTGATTTTCATTAAACTTGGTGGAAACTCATTGTAGTTAGAAAGGACACGATTTTGTTTCATTATATCCGCGTGTCCCTGTCTTCATCTGTTTGGCTGTCTTTGAAATTGAATGGGCGTAGGGTAGTTGCAAGTAAGATTGACTGTCTGTTAGATGGTCAAGGTTCGATGTTGGCCGACCAAGACTCTTAACCGGACTTGGCCGGTGAAACTTTTATCCTCTGGTTTAAAGCTCATCACTCGTGTATGTTTAATTGCCAGGTTCAGAATGTATCATTCGTACACACGTCTTCAGGGCATAATGCTTACCACGGGGGTAACTTTACAAATAGAGGGATTGTGATAGAACTATGTATTAATACGTTTGCACATTTTAATTGTTATTTTTCTGTTTAAAAGCGGTGTTGATGCTGTTTAAATTTTTTAGACAGTATCGGCAATGTGAAGCTTTCAATCTTTGTATGATAAGTCTTTATAGATCAAGCAACTTTTAGCTATGAAGCCAAGCGTGTGAAGTTTGATATGGAGACAATATCATTACTGGACGTCGTAATTTATTCTCAGCGTTTGTATTGTATTGTGCCCTTGTGTGAATTCTTAGGTGGTTATTTTGAGTCAGATTATTTTTACGTTATTTATCTGATTATATTGTTTCTGACACTTGATAATAGAAAGAAGGCCGATATTTCTAATAATTGTAGTCATTTGATGCAGTGATGGTCAGTTATGAATACCATTTCTATCAAAGTCCACTTATTCTAATTAACCGTATTTGTAATAACTTAGTAGTCGTGAACTTACTGTATCTGTGAAGCTGATTTAGAGCTTGAATGAAGTACGCTTAGACCTATATAATTCAGATGCGTCAGCATCAATTCATTCATCTAAGCTCAAGAATTGTGTGTATGTAGAAAGATTAATGGCGACGGACTGTAATAAATCAACTGTAATTAAAATTGAAAGCAGAAGCGGAAATTTATGCCCAGAGATCTCGTAGCACATAACGTTGCTCTCACTATTCCCACTCCAAAAATATGTTTAGGAGTTTGTAGCACTAGTAGAGCAGATTTTATCCAATATAAAATTATCAAAGTCCAGTATAGACATTCAAAATTAAGTCTGCGCTTACAAACATTAATTTTAGAATAATTTGTGGTTTATTTAGCGACTCTTTTTCGGTAATTCAGAATATAAAGCGTCGACTGAATTGTGGAAGCGTCTATGTAACTGCCTTTTATAATTAAACTAATCTATGTCTTGGTCGACATGGTGAACGAACCCGTACATTTATAGCTGTGGTAAGACGAAATCTCTGCTAACGCCTACTTATTAAAATTTTATGTGTTCGTACCGGTACATTTGTGTGTAATAGGCATTTAACTGCTACATTGGTATATTTTATCAGCACTGGAAGGGTCCGACTCTTATTATTTATTTTCAAAATTATATGTCCAACATTTCCGTAGGTAACGATGTTTGTTAAATAATCTTATTGATTTTATAGTTAGAGCGAGGTTTCTGGAATTTTATATTCTGTTTATTGCATAATTCAAACACACGGACGTCCAGAGTGAAAATAAAGTTTATTTATAAGTTTACTCGTGAATAAAATCATTATGAAAAGGAAGAGAATCACTGAGCGTCAATTGTGAGCATGTCACCGTCAACCGTTGAAATAGCAGGTCCAATTTTGTCGTTCGTATCGTTTATGGCGGCCACCGGATTTATCTCCACAGTCTTTTACGTATCCAAATAGCGAAAGATCGCAGGGTGTGATATCCATTGACCTGGACGGCCAAGAAGTGGGGCCTGCACAGCCTGTCCGTCGGTTTGCGAAATTCCGATTAACAGATGCAAGCAAATTCCATCTCCATGGTGTTGGTGCGCCGTCATACTGGAAGAACTTGGCAGGCTGCAGTACTTGTAAATATAGATGGACAATTTTATCCAGCATATGAAGGTGTCACGGTCACTTCGGGAAGGAACAATGGTCTGATCAAACGATCGTGCAACAAGCCACACCACATTAAAATGGGGCTGTCTTTAGTGATCTCCACTGTAGCATGAGGGTGTTCTGATCCCCAGTTGCGTGGGCACTGCTTGTTTTCCATGCCTGACACGTGAAACATAGCCTCGCCAGATAACATGATTTTCCTCAGGAGTTCTTTATCTTCGCATAGTTTCTCAAGCATGGTTACTGCAAATTCCTTTCGGGCTACCATATCATCTGGCGTAATTGCCTGCACCGCTTGCAACTTGTAAGAAAAGAGAGACATCTTCCCGTTAACACCCGTTGCAATGTCGAAAGCGGCATTTGCAACTCACGTGCTGAAGCTCGTTTCGACTTTCATGGACTACGGGCAAATATCCTGTGTATCGTTTTAACATTGTCATCAGACGTCTTGAGCAATAATAATAATATATTTGGTTTAGAACTATATACAGAGATCTGTGGCCGCCTAACACCAGGTTTCCACGGCCACAGTCCTTACATACGTAGCACTATTAGCACTACTGCTTACTACAACTATTCACAAATGCTACTCTACATAACTATTCCTTAATCCCTAATACTATTTACATAACTCTTTCTTATTGTTCTCGTGCCTTCTATCTCAGTGGCAGTTCTAAATTCCTAATTTTGACCTGTCTTTTACATCTTACTTTGTACAGAAAATTCCCTACATCCCTGACCTCCGTGTCATTCGTAGTGCTTAAAATTTTCTTGAAGGCCAACTCTTCGCCAACGGTGAACCACTTGTTCCTCAGGAGCTGTTCCCTCCACCTCCCGGTTTCCGTACACTTTAATAGTATGTGAATCTCGCTTTCTGTCGCCCCACATAAAGGGCATATTTTCCCATCCATGCCCCCCCTCATCCCTCTCAGCTTCCAAATACCCGCTCTGAACCATGCCCATCCCTCTCTCTCCACCCTCGTACAGCAACCAATGTAGCCCTGTCTACCCCACCCTGATTTCATCTCCCCGTACAACGCCAGAGATCTCTTTTCTCTAATTTTAGCAAAAACGTTCTGTCTTTCTATGGCGTTGCACCTTTCCTTTAAAATTTCCCACGTCCTGCCCACACTTCTTCCTTGCGGATCCTGCCAAATATACCCCAACCCTAATTTATCTAATTCCTCTTTTACCCCCTTAGCCCATCCCCCAATTTTCAAGTTCAGTACCTGCCAGTCGTAGCATCTCCTTACTAAATCATCCCTGTCCATTTGCAAAATCCTTAACCAAAATTTTGTGACCAACCCTAAAACCTTGCTCCTCCTGCTGTCTCTCCCCAGTTCCACTTCGGCTACCCCATTTGCTCCGACCCTTGGTATCCCTAGGACCTTCTTACAAAATCTCCCGTGGATTACATCAACTTCTTTCCATCCCTCCTCTAATCCCCATATTTCCGCCCCATACATCATTCTCGATTCACATACCATCTCGTATACATTTTCTAAAATATTTATCCTCATATGTGGCATTCTGGCTAAGCACTTGTCTATCGCCACTAAGGCCTGCTACCCTTTTGCCACTGTGTTAGCCTTTTGTTTAGTCCACCCTCCTGTGCTTTCCAGGGTTACACCCAGGTAGCATATTTCCTTCACTGTTTCTATTCTTTCGCCATCCATAAACCACCTTATTCCTTTCTCAATTTCCCTCCCCTCTTGCACACCAACACTTTCGTCTTCTCCAAGTTGCATTTCAAGTTCCATTCCATGCAGTACTTCGCCACTTGGTTGATCCCCTTCTGCAAGCCGTTCACCGTAAACGACCCAAATGCTAAATCATCCGCAAACAACAACCCCGGAATTGATTCATCCCCTATCACAGGTGCGTGTACGTTGCCATCCCTAATATAATCGATAACATCATCAATAAAAATGTTAAAGAGATAGAGGCTCAGACTGCACCCTTGCCTAACACCTCTACTTTGTTCCACCAGGTCCGTCACTTCGTTTTCTCCACACTTCACACAAAATTTGGTTCCCTCATACATTCTCTTGATACATTCCACCATTCCTCCACTCACTCCCTTCCATCTCATTTTAAACCACAAGGCCTTCCTATCAATTGCGTCAAAGGCTTTCTCCAGGTCCACCAAACACCAGTATATACGGCCTCTTTTAACGCTAAGATACCTGTCTATTGAGGTTTTGATAATAAAGATGTTATCTGTGGTTATTTTCCCTTTTACGAACCCTGCTTGGTACCTTGACAGGATCTTATTACCTGCTAGCCAGTCTCTCAGCCTACCAGCCAAGGCGCTAGAAAATATTTTGCTTATCACCGCCAGAAGCGAAATGCCTCTGTAACTATCGGGCTCATTCCTCTTACCCTTCCCTTTGTAAATTGGACTGATAACTGCAACTCTCCACTCTACTGGGAAATCTTTTCCATTCTTAATTTTATTAAACAAAGTCGTTAAAGTTTCAGTTCCTCCTTCCACGGTGCAAAACATTTTCCACATCTCGACTGGTATCCCATCGACGCCAGTGGCTTTCCCATGTTTCATCTTTGATATGCTTTGCCTGATTTCCTCTGTCGTAAAGTCCCTGTCCAGTTCCTCTATGTATTGGGAGCCCAGCAATTGCGTTGCGTAAACCAATCGCCCTTCAGCTTCCCTGGCGAACAGATCATGGAAATGGTTTACCCAAACAGCTGGATTTACCTCATTCCTAAAAACTTTTTTCGCCACTATGTCCCCTATGGACTCCCACACTCTCTTTACCTCTTTATGCCTTACCAAATCGTTTATTCTTTCCGACTCTTTCTCTTGCCAAACCCACTTCTTTTCCTTCACAATCTCCTCGTACATTTTCCTAGCTTCCCAATACCTTGCTCTACTCGCTTCGTCATTTCTCGCCTTAAACTCTCTCAAGGCCATCTGGCTAGTCGTTTGTTTTCCCTGCACTCCTCGTCGAACCAACGACTTCCTCCACTACGCTTAACCCCTGTCCACCCCATTTTGACCCCCGCTCTCTTCACCATGAAGTACGACATATCTACCATCTTATTAACCTCCCCCTCCTGGGCCATGACCTGTATTTCATGCATGCATAAAACACCCCTATTATCCCTCAAAGCCTCCATGAAGTAATCTTTCCAGCCTTCCCTCCATTTGTATCTAACTATCTTTCGCTTCGGCCCTGCGACCTCTGTGTCCTTAACTACCTCTCCCTCTTCTTCGCGCCTAATTATTATGGTTAACGGCATATGACTACTAAGAATTTCCGTCCCTACTCTGAAATCCACCACTTCCCCCACCAACCCCTCCGACAACAGAGCATAGTCTATGACACTCTTCCCCAGCTGGCTGACATAAGTAAACTCCCCCTCCGTGTCCTCGCCGTATTTTCCATTCAGCATTTCTAGCAGGACCTTTCGCAGAAATCGACGAGCTTCCTTCCTCGTTACACACTCGGTCATTACTCGACCTACCGCAAAACAGATCATCATAACCCTTGTCCACCTCATTAAAGCGGTCCCACGTGTGTGGCAGGTTTATTTGTTTTGTCCCCACCCGACTGTTCATGTCCCCCACTATTAAAAATTCCGTCTCCACGAATCCTCAACATCTTCATGTCCTCCAAGTCGATTGTAAAATTGGGATTAAACCACCTTGAGCTTTGGGGCGCATTATATACAAAGCCCATACATGCTGTACCTGCAGGCCATTGTACCCTCTCACTCTTACCCATATTACCTCCTTGATGCCCGTCCTTATCTCAATCACCTTTCTGCTCATTCCCTCCCTTGTGTAGATTACTAGTCCCCCCGGATTCCTAACGAATCTCGCGATTCTTCTTCTTTCTTTCCAAAAGCTGAGAAACCCTTTAATTTCAAAAACCTCGCTTCCCTCCCAGCTCTCCGCAATCGCCACAATATCATGGCCACTCAGAAAATCTAAGAAATCCTTTGTGCCCATTTTACACTTAAGCCCCTCCACATTCCAGAATCCTACCCTTAACAAACCTGCCACACTAACGCGGGCCTATGTGCTGGTCTCGCCCGCCCCGCAGCGGCTGCACCTCCCTGCGGCGTTGACTTCGTATCTTGTGACGCGGTGTTCGTCCTCACCCTGCGCCCCGACTCAGCGTGCATAGTTTCTGTCGGTCTTTCCCGTGTAACGGCGCTCCTTTGCTGGGTATTGGCATCTGGTCCGGTGCTACCTGTTTTCCGAGGAGTCCTTCGCTCGGCGCTAGCCGACCTTCTGACCGCAGGGGTGTCCACACCCCTGTCCCGCGTTTCCAATTGCATGTTCCTTGCCAAGTATTCTAGGTCGTAGGTCCGCTCGTCCACCACCAGTTTATCCTTCTTCAAAAAAGCTCTGTATCCTCTCTTCGCGTCCCGTAAGTAGGGAATCAGCTCCCTCCTACACTTCCTTATTTCTGGAGCAAAGTCCTCGTATATACTTAATGTGGAACCACTCAGGTGCTTAGTGTTCCTGAGTACCTCTAGCTTAGACGCGAACGTGGTAAATTTAACCAATATCGGGCGCTCACCTCTCCTTCGACCCAGCCGGCCTACGTAATCGATGTTCCCTTTCGGGATATCCAGTTTCATCGTTTCCTTGAGGAACTTGCATACCGTATCCAGCGTGTCGAAGTAGCCCTCCTCTCTTTTCTCCACCAACCCGAAAATAAGGATGTTGTTCTTCCGATTCCCTTCTTCCAGCTGCCTTATTTTCCCGTCCATCGTCTGCTGCCGTTCCTCCCACTGTTTCACTACCTGGTTGATCTTCTTATAATCACTGATCACTTCATTTATTGACGCGCTTAGCGTCTCCAATTTCGGTCCTAATTCCTTCGTCCTATTCCTCAAGTCACCTATTTCCTGGTTGTGCTTCTCCAAAAGCTCCTTGATAACTTTCGTCTCCCAAGCTTGACTTTTAACATGGGACAAGATCTGGTCGATCTTGTCCTGATCGGTTGGCGGCCCCGCGTTTAGTTCTACTCCTCCAATCACCAGAAGAGTCGCTAGTACCAGACCCAGGAACCACGTCTGTTGCCCTGCCAACTCAACTTTCCAGCTCCCTTCCGCGTGAATCCTCACTTTCCTGGCTGTAGAAGCGCCAATTCTGGCCCTGTAGATTTCTAACGTGACACCCATTGTTCCTTGAGCTGTAGAAACACGTCCGCTCGCCTCCGTAGCTACAACTGAACTCCACGTCTTGAGCCAACCAACCAACCAACCAAAAATCTAACTAAGGGCGGAGTCTTGCGCAAGCGCAAGCATCGTCCTTTCCTAGGTGACACCATTCCTGCGCACAAGACGCATTGCTGGAAATGGTACACGGTCTTAAACTAAAAACGTAAATTTTGCTAACGTTAACAGGGTTTCTTCGTGGCGGGAGCCTCGACCATTCAAACTGGGATCTGTACACGTCTTGAGCAAAACACTATATGTCTCTTTATACTGTTTGTACCAGACACGTATCGATGGTCTTGGTGGCGGTGTCTTGTGATATGTTATTCGGAGCTGTGTATCCGATTTCGTTTTGATAAGCCACTCCAAGCACTATGCCTTCTCCTGCGGGTTCTTGGCGAGTGTTCTGATTCACAAAGACGGTTGTAGTGCAGTGGAAAACAACGGGTGCTACTATCTGCCGGGAACTCGGTGAAACGTTGAGAGTTTCTCTCGCAGATGACGTGCAGACAGTATGTCTATGTCTTTTATGAAAGGTTTTGTACGCGAGTAATGTAGTAAAGATAATTTATATACACTCTGTATTTTCGTTTTACCATTCATGATATATTACAAACTGAAACAAGATTTAGCCGTGTCGTGTTGCCTATTATGCAGAATAATAGAGAAAATTTGTCATTACGGGGTTCATTATTTGTGCTGTTCGGCAGATATTGGAATAATATGGGCGTAACATCGACCTTAATGATCCCATGAGCTAAGCTGGCGGTAGCATAGCTACTGGTATGGCCTCCCTAGCCAGATTGGTTCTAGGGGGAGAGGTCAGACTAAGACAGGTACCCTGGTCCTCCAGGTTGGGGGATGGTCGCAAGGCTAACAGCCTTGCACCGTAAAAAGGAAGATGTTTCGAAACCTCAATCAAAGTCTCGGACAGACGGACCTAACAGAGGACCGAATGGAAGAGGAGAATTGAGGAGGCCATGGACCGAATACGGACCAGAGAGCCATAGAAGAAGTAGAAGAAGAAGAAGAATAAGAAGAAGAAGATCGACCTGAGATAGTCGCAGTATGTTTCTCGCAAGGGGTCGTTCGTACATACGGTTTCCGTCAGTCTCCATATTTTAGCTACCAAAGTAGGTGGTAATCATTCAGTTTCGATTAATTTGTTATTTTAGGTAAGTCGAAGGACGGGGGTTCGCACTAAATGCTTTCGGATAGAATTTCATTTTGGTGCGTTATCATTTGATGATAAGACGTACCAAGAAAATAATTACTTTAAAATTACATTTTATGTTAATTTTTTCTGTCAGTCTGCATTCTTACACAGAACGGCTTAGCGTTGTTATCTGGTACTTTCAGTTAATTGCTCGGCACTAAGATATTTAAAAATAAGTAGGTTTAATTGTAGCTTATAGTCGCCATATTATACGTGTTGAGCTGTCTATTCAAGTAATTTACTTGACATATATGTCGACGAAATCTGCTTTCGTGTATAATTTAGTAAAGTTTTATGAATTATTTAGAAACATGAGTCCAGTTCATGTCGAGGACCGTGTAACTTCTGAAGCTCTGGCGAATGTTAACACTACATCAAATTTACTGTAGTACTTCTTCTTCTTCCGTGGCTCTACAACCCAGTTGTGAGTCTTCTCCGCCTCCTTTTCGGTTTCCTATTGTTTGAAGTGTGCATTTGTGAGTAGCGAGTGACCAGCCCACTGCCTCTGCGCAATTTCTACTCAATACTGATTTGACTGCTAGAGCCATCTAGTAGTGAATCAGGAGACTTAGGTGAGAAATGGCCGCTGAATTTTGCTCACGAAACATCTCGTTGATGTTCGTAAGGTTCTTTTATACTTGCCGTAAATATACGACATGGGACCACCGGCTTTACTTCCCCTCCGAAGGAAGTTAAGCTACGGATATTTATCACCCTTAAAAATCGGTCGGACGGTTTGAACCCGCGAACCACTAGTCCACCGAGAGCGACTTACTGTAGTACTAGTGGGTGGAATTCCGGTATTTTCCCATATAATATTTTAGCTTTACAAAAACTCTTATAGATGTTAAATATAACAAGCAAATTATCGATAAAAAGTAAATCAGTCCCGCTACACGCCATGTAGGTCGCTTGTGGGGAGTGGAGGGATAGTTCCTATTCATTCTTGACCTCGGCACTAGATGGAGGTGTGTGGTCAGTATCACACCCCGGATTAGCGGTAAAGTAATTCAATTTATTCACATTCTGGAAGCGTAATTTTTTAATTTGGACCAGGCACATGCTCTCGTGATAAGTTTATCGTGTTTTTGTAGTCCCTCCGGACGAATATAGTTATGGCCGTACTGTCAGTGTGTATTAGCTTTCGGTTTGATGGCAATAGGGAACAGGAACATGAAATCGTTTACTTATATCGATCATAATTATAGGCCTACCTGGAATTTTGTGGTCTTAAAGTAGGCTAATTAAATTAAAACATTTCTTGCTTATAAATTAAAAAAACATTAACGTTTAACGGGTCAGCTGCGTTATGCTTATTACGTTGGTGGACTAAACAAATATTTTGCTAATTCTTATCCTGCCTTGAAAGATAAATCGAAACGTAATCCACAGCTCTTAAAAATGATTTAACACTACATCTTGCTCGCCAAAGACTGTTTTTCGACCGTCACTTGGTTGTAAACATTGTACGAGGGTCGCTCATTAAGTAATGCCCCACATTTTTTTTCTCAGCCAATAATGAAGATAGAAAAGTGTACTTTTACATGCTTGAGATTTGATGTGTCCCGCGTTCGTGTACGGAGTTTCAAATGATTCCAACCGATAGCGGAGCTGTAGTGAACTGTTAAAATGGCGTCTGTGAACGACTCTCGTTACAAGCAACGAGCTGTAATTGAATTCCTTGTTGCTGAAAAAGAAACGGTGGTGAACATTCATAAACGTTTGTGTGCTGTGTATGGAAGCTGTGCAGTCGATAGGAGCCCCGTTGGTCGCTGGGCTAAGAGAGTTAAAGCTTCAGGAAGTGAAGAAACCGAGCTCCGTGATCTGCCGCGCTCACAGCAGACCACAGGATTCAAAGGAAAACGATTTCTTCTGAATTGTTGGAGCGTTTTGATGCTGAGGGAGAGGTCTTTCTGTCCCGGATCATTACAGGTGACGAAACCTGGATACACCACTTTGAGCCAGAGACAAAAAGGCAGTCAATGGAGTGGCATCATCCTCAATCACCGAGAAAGAAGAAATTCAAGACAACTCCCTCCGCCGGAAAAGTCATGATGACTGTCTTTTGGGACAGTGATGGGGTCATTCTTGTGGATGTGATGCCAAGAGGTGCGACCATCAATTCAGACGCGTACATCAGGACCCTGAAAACCCTCAAGAAGCGTTTTCGACGAGTTCGGCCTCACAAGCATCCAGCAGAAATTTTGCTCCTGCACGACAATGCACGCCCTCACACAAGTCTGAGAACCCGGGAAGAAATCACCAAATTGGGTTGGACGGTGCTACCCCATCCACCCTACAGTCCAGATCTGGCACCCTCCGACTTCCATCTCTTTGGGCCCCTTAAAGATGCTATCCGCGGAACAAGATTTGAAGATGACGAGAGCGTGATTCAAGCAGTGAGGACATGGCTACGGGGACAGGACAAGAGCTGGTACCGGCAAGGCATGCATGCCCTTGTTCCACGCTGGCGTAAAACCGTACAAGTTGATGGGGACTATGTGGAAAAATAGTATGTGTAAAGGAAACATTGATTTATATTGTCACTAAATTTGAGCCATCTTGAATAAATATGTTCTGAGGAAAAAAATGTGGGGCATTACTTAATGAGCGACCCTCGTATACATTTCGTGTTATTTTAGTGCTGTTCACTCTGCAGAAGAATGGGCATTGGACATACAACATCGCGGTAAAGTTAACTTAGGCAGTATTTTACAAGTTTGACAAAACTTACCGACCGCTATGCAAACTCATATACTACTCGTGTAAAGGTAAATAAAAAAAGTTAATTTTAAACTTGAGTTTAATTAAAGTTTGTTCATGTTCCCGACAAAGCGTTGACCATATTTTACAACCTTATCTTCAGGTCGCTGTTTTAAAATTAACTTATTTTCGCCTCACGGTTTCCCCATGTGCTATTCTGGCACTAATCGAGTCGAATTGAAGTTTCAGAGTGCAGTACACCACGGAATCTGACAGTCCAAGGATATCAGGACTGAAGTCATCAGGGACACAATAAATTGCGATATACTTATAATAGTGTCCGAATTTCACGCGTATTTCATTGATCGTTTGTATCCATCAGGAAATAATAAATATAATTTAACGAATTAAAACAATTTAACTCATAAAATTTCCGTTGGCCACAATTTACGATAATTCGTGAGCTTCGTTTCGACTACCGCATCAACTAGAACAGAGCGATTATGCAAAACATTGGAATACTTTAGATGCCTGTGTTATTTGCACGTATAATTGTTAACAAACTGATCTTCCTAACATAACTTGAGACTGGCGACCGATTCTATAAGCCGCGTCTCTCTTGCTATGAAAGTTTCGATTAGGACAGAAATGTATTCATTCCGATGTCTCCTATCCAAAACTCGGAATGGCTGGCTGCTGAACGATATGAAAATAGAACAAAATAAGGTTGTGTCAGGCTGAAGTGAGAAAAGGCGAACAGTTGCGACCAGTGTATTATCGACTTTTTCTTCGTAGAATGTTGCTAATTACTGAGAAGTGTGTACACATCCTAAAAGGAAGAGACCGCTTTGAAAACGTATCAAATGGTAAGGTCTCGAGTAATAAAATTGATAAGAAACGTAAGCATTTATCGAATTTACCCGCGGTAACACTGCGAGCGGTCTGCTGTTATTACTGTGCATTATATTTTGTTGACAAACATTGGAGTGGATGTATCGCTTTTGTCGTCATCGCATGGTCATATCACCAGTGATTTAGGGTAGGGTTTCCATTTTCGGACATAATTTCATTTTTTCTCAGTTGTGATGTAACCAACCGCTTTATGTACCAAGCAGATACGTCGTCAATCAATGCATTACTTCAAGAAGGACGCGAACCCTGCATATGAGTGTTTAGTATGATGAAATGTGTGTTGATGCTTAAAAAAGCTTTTCATATATTTGTAGATGGTATGACACTATTGGGGTCACATGTGGCCGCGCGGTCTGAGGCGTGGGCCTTGTGTCGCTTGGTCACTGGGACCCTCAGTGCTCAGGCACTTGAAGAACGGGTCGTTCCCTGTATCCCAGTATGACACTATTAAATTGGATCTTAAAGAAAATAGAGTGGGCTGAACGTGTGGAATGTATTCACTTGGCTTAGGAAAGGAACCAGTAACTGTTGTGAGCACAGTATTGTACCTTCGATGACCATGTTGATGGGGAGTTGTTTACCAGCTGACAACTGTTTTTCACGTTGAGAAGCCCACTCTATTGATTTAATTGTTATGTCTTTATAAAACGTAAAATGATTTTAATATAATTTTGCCCTTCGTTTAAAACATGCTGTTAATACCTCCGGGTTGGAGATGAAAAACAATTATCATACAGTAGACTTAAGTTGGCAAGAATATTTTGCATTAGTCTATGTGCAGCATGAGTGATAATTACGTGTATCCTAAAGCAGTCTCGTCACCTTCAGACCTCGCCAAGAATGCCAATACAACGAGTAAAATACTTTAGCGGAAAACTATTTAATATTTTATATTTACTTCTTACAGGAACCTGTCAACCTTTGTTTCCT
>NW_019059608.1:4501240-4558264 GCF_000696155.1 Zootermopsis nevadensis
GGAGATCACTCTATTGTACTGAACACTCTTGTTTCTTTTTATTTTTTGAGATTACTGGCAAAATACGATACAGCAGAGGTGAAGTTTGTGTTAAGTTTGGACTTATGGTTTGCTCTTCATCACTATGTGCGTATAAAGTTTTTGTTACAAACTACTACTTTGCCTTTTTTCTGCTTTCTTCATTGTAAGAGAGTCTTTCTAACAGTACATTTGAGTCAGATATTTTTGGCATCCTTGCTCGTCACTCCATTTCTTCGTTTCCTTTCGCAGCATATGCGATAGTTATTTGAATAAAGGATTTGTTTGCAGTCAATCCATCCAGACTTTGAAATCGAACTTCATTGTGTCGACTTCGAGATCAGTTGAATGGGACATTATTTTTAACATTTGTAATTTGTTGACCTGTCATATAAAGAAACTCTGGGTTTAGAAATCCATTGTTTCTCTTTCTGTCTACTCTTCCATGATTTAACACAGGTGATTCTGAGCTATATTACAGAACTTAAGGAGATTGTCGGAAAGACGGTTTGGAGCAGAACAACAAAATTTCGATTTTTTAGATTCTTCTGTTTCCGAGTGGGAACGCTTCTTCGCCATTGTCGCTTTGAATTTTTTTACGGGGGCTCCGCGCTGACAGTTCGTTGAAGTAGACAACCTGATAGCAATTGCCAGACTCCGACAGTAGTACCAGTAACAAGAACAGCTGCAACAGCAGAAATGCCTAGAGATACCACTGTGGAATAGACATATATCCATTTGGTGTATGGTTTTCGCGATGGAAATTCTCTCGCTGCAGTGAGGGAACGTCAGCGTCGATATTCAGATCGCAGACAGCCTTCCCGACGGGAATTTGAAGCGGCGCGTCGTAATCACAAACAGACACTTTAATGCCACATTCACATGCGGGGTCAGGAGGATGCATTGGACACGTTACGCGGTAGCCCACCGTCCAGTAACTCTTTCATTTCTTATGCATCAGTACGACATCTTATGGGTGCGGTATGGCGTACTCTGCTTAAAAATCTGTTATATCCCTCGCATGGCTGGAAGTATAGATGACTACGTAGTCGGACCGTATGAAATTCAGGATCGTCTGGGTGCAGATCAATACGCCAAATTTCATGAAGAAACAAACTCTTCTGCTTTTATGGGAGAATGTGCCTTACATTCCGTCGAGTGCGCAGTGGACTTCACAACTTTCCGGGCGTGGAATTCCGATTGCCTGTCGTCCACGTTCTCCCGATCTGGACCCTACCCCAACCTAGATTTTATTTGTGGCGATGCAAGAAGGAAAACGTTTATGCCGCTAAAGTTTGGGATTACGGCTATCTAATTAATGGCATTGAGGTGACTGCTGCAGACATCGTACCTAGACAATTAGTTTCTGTCAGGGGCTCAAATCGACGTCGCTTGGGGCGTGTGTTTAGGCGGAGGGAGGGCACTTTGAACATCTGCTACGATTATGCACAGTACCTTTGGTGCACTGACAATTCCGAACCACACGAACAGAACAATACTCAAAAAATACCTGTGATGACTGAAGAAAGCTACGAAGGGCATAGTTCGCTTTATTCTTTCATTGCAGGTAAGGAAATCAGTTGAAATATTGTGTTAAAACGATTTATTTACATCAAAAACAACGATTACAATAATAAAAGCGACATCAACGTAAAACGTCATGACTTGTAAATGGTTGCCGAACTCAGATAATTTATTTACAGTTTCTTCTCCAGTGAACCTTCGTGAATGCTATACAAGAGCTTTGAATCACTGTATAGATTAATCTACAGGAGATTTTATATGACATTATTGCCAGATTAAGATGGTTATTGGGCTGGGCATACGGCTTGCATGTGGGAGTAAAAAATTTCATTGGAAAGCGTCAGTGGAAGAGATCACTCACAAGACCTACGGCTAGGTAGGAGGATACTATTAAAATGGACATTAGGGTAGTACGGTGTCAGGTTGTGGATTGTATTTATGTGGCTCGGGTTAGGTAGCAGTGAAACTTCGAATTCCATAAAAGGTGAATAATTCCTCTAGTTGTGGTTTGTGGTTATGTCTGCTAAAAGCTCTTGAAGAAGAATTCTGCTAAAAGCAATTAGTTACATCATTAGGAAGGACTACAGCACTGTAGTTTACTTAACGACGCTTTCATTTGCTTATACCATATGCCGTCTTATGATACGATGACTTGTGAATAATGAATGGGATAGGGTATGGAAAAAATTCTCGAGCCCTGATTGAAGTTACCTATCTCATTGGCCTGAAAATCCTCCCTCAGAAGTACCAATCTCCATGCTGTGATTTAAAACCGTATGCCCCGAATACAAAAGAGGACTGGTAAGTACTCAGCCACGACGTTCGCTTGCAATATAACAGGATGTGATTGGTGTTCATAAATAAATAATAATAGAACTATATTATCGCCAGTAAAATACATAAAAGCGATGTATACACACTAGAAACGTCATGACGTGATAGGTATTTAGAAGTGATTCAAGTTCTTTTCAAGTTTCTACGCATAGAACAAACAAGATAAATGTATGATCTGAAGGTTTCATGGCCACTAAGTATAATGAATTCTTCTTTGGCAACCAGCCGTGCAATGCTGCTTAAAGAAGAAAACACCGATGTTTCGAGAACCATCTTCGTTCTCTGAGAACGAGAACGAAGATGGTTCTTGGAACTTTGGTGTTTCCTCCATTAAGCCACCTTATACGGCTGGTAGCCCGAGAAGAATTAATTAAACAAGATAAATGTTTTGGCATTGCGAAATATTGACCATTTATCGAATCAGAGACAAAGACGTCGAACTTGCATGAGAATTGTTGCACGGTACGGTATGTGCTGATCCACGAAATGTGTTTGTAACGTTTCGCTTATATACGTGTAATGTATAACAGTGGACACTTTATGGGGGAAGACGCTTAAAATGTTGGTTTATTAAATGTGGAGAATTATCTTGGTAGACGAATGAAAGGAGGCGTTGGTTCTTTTCCGAAGTCCGTGACATATTCTTTATATAGGATTCGAAACAAATTCTGATATATTAAGCGATTTTAAGAGTGTGTGGTATTTAGAACTTCAGTTATAACAAAGAAAGTAAATGTGCTTTCTGGGCTTAAACACCATGACACAGCATACTTTTTTTGGATAAAGTGAAAATCAGGCTCCAAACGTTGAGACGTCGGCTGGAGGTGTAACCTTTGAGTGAAGGACAAAACAAATACGTAAACAGGTCAACAGTTACGAGGATAATTTGGCATCAGAGCAAGATCTCTATCCGAAATAAGAAAATGTGCACATCTTGGTTGTTCTTCCTTCGGCATATCGGCGTGGGTCTACTGAAAATAAAAGTCATCGTCATGAGTTATGTAGAAATGAGTTTGATTGATCATGTATGAAAATAAAAATTGACGGGTATTAAATTGGAATTTGAAGCGACATGCCCTGAGAAATTTAAATAATGATTAACTTTGTAATTCATTCTCGTCACCTAATAATTGTTAAAGTAATCTAACCAAGGAAGCTAAGCTGAACCTGACATGTAGCACGCATGAAGAAATACGAAATCTGTATAGAACGTGGTCGGAAAACTTGAAGAAGAGAGACCGTTCAGTCTCCTAGATGTAGATGATAATGAAATGGTTCTAAAAGAAATAAGGTGTGAGTGCCTCAGGATAATTAAATTTTCGAACTTTGTTTAATATGGCAATAAACCTTAGGGTTCCATAAGAGATTTTCTGAGACCAGCTATGTGAGTATCCGCTTTTCAAGAACAGCCCTGCTGCATGGAATTGGTAAATTATCGTCATGCGTTAGTGGTATGGCGAATGAATCTCACCGATTCACTGCCCTTCGATATTTTCTAGTATGTGTCCACTTGAGTATCGGCGACTTGGGACGAGGCGATCGTAGCTCCGCGTTGACTTTGCAGAGTTGGCCCGTATTATGTCTGCATTTCCAAACCTCGTGCTAAGCCTGAGAAACTAAACAAATTGAAAGCATTTAACGAAGTACATACACATTAATTCAGCCAAATGTCTGTAGAATGAGGAACGGGACCATTTGTCTCGCGCTTCTTTGTTTTACGTCAGGATTGGGCAGTTTCTTCTCGCAAAGCAGTTGACACATCTCTATCCAGCAGCTTCCAGAGGGCTACGGCGGATATGCATTGCAGAAGAGAGAGAGAAGTCTTGGCTGATGAATAAAACAATTTCACAAACCTTCTTCCTCCCCTCAAGCAGCAGTGCAACCCCACCATCCTGCGCTCAGAGGAATCTTCTTACACACACACGCACGCACACACACATACACATACATACATATATGTATTCCACATCCTCCACTCCAAACTTTCACCCTTTCTCAAGAAAACATCCAACATGTTACAGATTTCAAACCCCTATGGGCGAGTAAAAGGAATTGAAAAGATCTCGTCTTCTGTCAGTTTATAACAAGTAGCGGGTATCCAGGCTTCGAGGTTTTTTTTCTATCTATAACCAACAAACCGCATCAGCTTCACTTAACAACTCGCTACAGAAAACTTGTATATTTGCAGAGGATGTATTTCTTTGCCTTCAGTCCTACCGATAAGGTTTTACTTCACTGTGACCAGACTAACATTTCTGCATAGCTGATTTACAGTTTAAACAGTTTCTTTTAAATTTTATAACACATCGGCATCTGCCCTTATGTTGGGAAATAAAGTATTTGAGTCTGAACGTTGCCCTTTATAGCTATAGAATCTAGACCTCTTCGTCATACTTTAGCGTTTTATCCGTTGTCTTGTATATTTATGAACATAGTACCTTAAGACGTGTTGTGGAGCCCGGAGGTCTGTTATCATGTTTACAGAAGCCCACCGATAATTCCATTCTGGGCCAGTTAAACCCGCTCCACACCCTCATTCACTGCTCTAAGTGATTTGGTGTGCACGAGTGTGTTCCAAAGCAGTTATTCTATACTCGTATTTATGTCACTTTTTCCGTGGCTCTACATTCCTTGAAGAACCTTGGTCGCCTCACACATAGGATGTTTCTTAAGCTGTTTAAACATGCTTAGGTAATGTTTGGAAAATATTCCACAATTTTCTTTACCCTTTTTGGCATCGAAAAGAACGGCATGGATATGTCTTTCCGTGCTATGTTGCATTGTGTAAGTACAGGCCATGCAACGGGCTGATCACTCGTCCAAGGGATCTTCCAAAATTTCAGGTATGAAATCGCAAACTATTAAATACGTCCTCTGTTTAATGATGACATGCTTGTACTTCTTCATTCTTGCAGTTCTGAGTTTCTATCACTAGTAGCGGTTAGACGAGACAGAATCTTAAAGGAACGTTTCAGTGGGCATGAGATTATGACACTTTTGACGCAGAAATATTTTTTCTAATTGTGCAAGGCTTGTCAGAAAAATCAAGACGGATCTAAGAAAGAGCAGTTAATTAATTCACTGTCTCTGTATAAATTTAATTAACCTTGTGAGCCCGATTTTCTTAGCTTTTAGTCACATGCAGGTGGTTAATGTATCAATAATATAAATTTCAATATGTCCTTAAGGCTCTTTCATCTAACTGAGCATATATAACTGCATAAAAGTGACAATAATTGATCTGTAAATCTGTTTTCCGTGTCTAGAATATCTTACGTGAACTTGAACTTGTTCACGGCAAACTTCCTCACACTGATTATTGTAGTGTGCTGAGAGTTACATAAAGCTAAACCGTTCGAGTTATAAGCGTTGTAAGGGAGGCGACATTTGTGTCAAAATTGTGGTGCGTTGTGTTGTCAGCTGTGCCTATTTGAAATGGACCGAAGATTGGTCGCTTTACTTAACTTTAAATGTCGTACTTTTTCATTCACCATATGCAACGTCTTCGTAGTTTCCGTCATAATGCACGCTCTTCATCACATGCTTTTCTGCGTCATGAAACGGAGTCTGCCGAGTTATTTTCTACAAATGCAGTTTTATGCGAACTATGAAATGTAGGCGTACCTCTTTATTTTATGTGGCTATGAAATTAGGCCCCTCGCCTTATGATAAGAACGTAGATCGAAGAAAGTAAGATCACAGAGAAAATTACGCACTCAGGAACGTTACCAAATAGCCCGTTATTAGGGTGATGAGGTTGAGGAAGGTCAGTCTTGTCGCATGCATGGGGAATATGAGACATGCATACCAAATTTTATCCGCAGAAAATGAAGGGAAGGGATGATTTGGGAGGTCAAGGCGTAGATGTTAGGAAAATTTAATTTATATGGATCTTAAATATTGTGTGAACATGAGTACTCGTTTTAGCTGCTTCAGGAAATGGTTCCCGTTGCAGGCTCTTCGGAATGCATAGATGAAACTTAGGGTGCCATGGACGTTGGAAAATTCCGTGACCCCGCTGAGGTACTTTTTGCAAAAGAAGGACTTTACTCTATGCAGTTAATCATTATAAGACAATAGAAAGTCGGTCAGTAGCTTTATCTGACAGAGTTACGTATTGCTCCTTCCATTTTTCGCCACTTATCACTTATGTCTAAACACTTTCTATCCAGACAGAGCGATAATTTGAGTGGTCCAGGTTCTTAATCCGTAATAACTTTGGAAGAAGTCATAGAGTTGCAGTTAATTACATTTTAAGAAGGATCGAAATTCTAAATAAATTACATTTATTTGCTATATTCACTTTTGTGGTTCTTAATTGTAATGGTTTGTCAGCTTCAGAGATTTTTTAGTGTCGAATATGTATGGTAAATGATTTTGCGTGATTAACTGAAAAGAAACATGGAGGAGAGGGTACTGACCTCGTACAAATTACAGTCTTGGTGCTCGCCCGAAAGACTCAGGAAAACCATGGGACTTTTTAATGGAAATAGACGTTGCCTCGGCCACCATTTGAAGTGGTATCTCGAGAATACAACCCAGACATTTCACCACTTGAAGTACAGTCTTTGGGATTTCGGCGGTGTATAGTGTGTTTTGCAGTGTTAACGCGAATTTAATTGACGTTTATTGATGCTGCCATGTGACAGTCAGTGTCATAGGCCTAAAGTTCGATCAGTAACATCGACAGGTAGAAGCACAGTAGAAAGAAGGTGGAGTGAAAAATCATCTCAGCAATTTCATTTTTAAGCATATTGATATTCCTTACTGAAAATCATAATAAAGGCAATACCGTATTTAAGCACTATGTTTATGCTCTGCCGACTTCTAGAACAATGGTCAAATTATTAGAATTCTGTTAGCTTATGATGGGCACAGACAAATAAAAACTTGATGTCGCTGTAATGTGAAGAAAATACATTAGCACGCCTATTGCCTCTACACTTTATAAAGTAAAGGTTAGCTTACTGAATGTGCTCAGTGTGGCAGGGCACAGAGAGACCAAGCGACTCTTTTGAATAACATTGTGTCTTTAACCGAAAAAAATTCATCATCACTTACTCAGGTTTCAGGATTTCATAACGTCCCTGGAGTGTGCCATTGGGTAAAAGCCATTTTCTTGAAAACACAAATGTCTGAACGACTATTTCTCTTACCAAAGTGTTTTTTCTTGATCAGTTTTCAATTGCGACACTAGAGTGCTGGGCGCTTTTGAGAGGTCTGTAATGGGATCGTCGCATCAGGTTCATAACGAAATGTATTGAACGGTTCTATTATACAGCACCCAATACAAGTGATCTGAAACATCTTATTGCATTCCTGAATCAACCGCTTCTTAAATTGTGATGTCACTTTCTCTGACTTGTTATCGTAGTGGAATCAAACTATGAATTGTGAACACACTATTGTACCCTGGTTCAAGTGCTAGATTTGTGTTTTTGATCCATTGGTAATTGTCATTAACTTTCCATCCAGGTGTAATATTCTCCTCCATTGCAGACTTGATATTGTATCTGCTGTAATACAGAGCATATAATCGATGAATATTTCCATCTCTATCATTATGGTAATAATAATATGTAAGATTTGAGGTTTTCACAACGGTGAGTATGAAGATTTATGTCATCTGGGTTGTTGCGCCGTGTAGTCCGGACGATGTTTACCAACGTTTCAGAGGTCATACTGCCTCCGTCATCGCCCTGATGACGGAGGCAGTATGACCTCTGAAACGTTGTTAAACATCGACCAGACTACACAGCGCAACAACCCAGAAGGCAGATATCTTCGTAATAATATTACTTTTCTGTAACTGTTCTTAATTTTACACGGCACTGTTCTCCCCCGACATGTTTCGACTGACCATTTTCAACATTGTAAAGAAGGACAAGGTCACGCTAATTCACAACCTACGGCTGTTAGATGGTTTGGTTTAATTATGTAACATGTAGATGTTCCAGCGAGGTTGCATTTGAAGGACAAACTACTACTTATTTTCGTAATGAAAATTATTTAAAATTTATAAATTGTGCACTACATTATCATGAAATTCCTAGTTGTGTGATGAAATATATTTTGTGTGATACGAACGTACCCTAGTTATTCTCGTTTATTACGTTTCTGATAGACGATGAATTAATCTTGTCACTTCTGATTATTTCCATTTGTTGAAATGTGGTCGGAGGACGAGCTGGCAAGTCTTAGATCAGCGAAAGGTATTCAGACAGAACTTAAAGGAAGTAGGGAAATAAAAGAATTTTAGAGTTCAGTGGTAAGCTAAGTTGAGAGATACTGGACAAGTATTTTCATTTTGTTGTAGTCAAACGTGAAGGCTGGGCTGACGTGAGAATAAGGAAAGCTTGAAGCAGTATTCTCTGCGGAGGAAACTCTTGAAATCAGGTTAAACCTTCCTACTAAAACCGTCACTCCAAAACTTTTCCGGACAACGAATACTTTCCTTTTCCTGTGCCTCCAGCCACATCCAGCCATTCTACATCTTGTAACAAAAACTCTTTTACGAATAAAAATGAACACGACCAAGTACCCAAAGAATTTGTTATCTAATTTATGAACAACGTCTCTGCTGAAAGCCACTCCAATTTGTCTTACCTGAAAATAAAATCATGAATGTTTTAAGTTCAAATTTTCAAAAAGTTACAGCATTTCACAGGCTTCTTACAGTACGTACATAAGTAACTTTTGCGTATGCAAAGTCGAATTCTAAGCAGAAATTCTGTAAGTTATAAGGAAATACTTCCTCAGTTTGTTCCCAAAAACTTTATTTCCTCGGCGTTTTGTTGGGCTGAGTGGAGTAGACATGTTGTATTTCCTCTCCTTCTATTCGTAAATATGAAGACTTCACAATTCATGGTTCGCCATCCCATGGGTCCGCGGCATTTTTAAGTGACTGATATTTGTGATTCTCACGGCGATAAAGAAGCCAGTTGTGGTCTTCTGAGTTGTGACACCATGTAGTTTTGTAGGAAGTTACCAACGTTTTGAAGGAACATATCGCCTGAATTTTTGAAGTAGAAATTCTAACCTGGACTCTGAAGATGGAGACAGAACATTAGTTCGAAACATTATTAACCTAGTAAACACTTACAAAACTACACGGCCTCAGAACCCAGAATAATATTATAAATAATATAATATTTTTAAGTGGTCGAATTCTGGACTTCCTGAAGACGAATTAGGAATACAGATCACATTAATTGCAGTTTACAAAACTAATCCATATATTATAACAGTTATACTTGTTTAAAATAAGACCTTGAGAAAACGGGCATATACCTCAAATGTGGGTTGTGGTCTTCCGGGTTTTCATTCATCGTAGTTTTGTAGGTTGTTTCCGTCTATGCGAAAATACGTATCAGCACCGTCTTCGAGGTAGAAGACGTGGGCTATACTTTTTTCCGAAGCGGTTGCAACATATACTAAACGGGGTCATAACCCCAGACCCCACATTTTCATCGCAATGAAAATTCACTACCTTCACCTTTATAGATGGGCGTTTTAAATAATCCACATTTGTGTATACGTTAAATTGTGAAACATCATGTACGCGTTTTGAATTTATTGTGTTACTTCTGTGTGTGTGAACCATAGTGCGCTTCGGGCTTTACATTTTTATCAAGAGTAAGGCCACTTTTTGTGAACTGCAACTGGTGATGAACGATCAAAACGAGTCGTAATTTTACGTTTATGACTTGGATTCATGAATTTCATTGCGTCTGTAGACAGTGCCTTAACGATACATCTTGCACAGGCGATCTGTTGCAGAGGTAGTCACATTTGTCGTTGCCAGCCTGTATATAGTTTGCTCGAGGTAGATGTTAAACGATTCAACATCTGTTCCCAACTTTCAGGAACGTGTAATAAAATGTCTTAAATATAAGCACTATCTTTACGCCGTTTAACATGGTGAACCAGGATATAAAATAGTTTTATCACAGAACCAGTGCCCAATTTGAACGTTATATTTGTTACATTTTTCCGATACAACTTCACAGGATTCCTTTAGAACATGTTCGACTTTCATTCCAGTGATAAGAACCAAATCTTTCTTTTAAATTAATTTGTATACTGCAAAATGTCCATCATTAATGCAGTAGAATTTTAAAGTAACGTACAAATATTAAATGTGAAAATAAGAAAATAAGATTTTCTCAATTAATTTTAGTTGGGTTTTTAATTGATTTCTCACTTCATGTGTTAATTAGCTTTGAGGTAGCGTACACGTGGTTCAAACTGATGAATGAAATTCAGTTTATTGCTTCATGTAGAAGTTTTATAATGAAAATAGCCCATTTAAATGAAATTCATTTCATATTTTGCTTGTGACACTTTTCTCAAATAAGTCTGTAGACACATGTTAAATTAACACAGAAGAATGTTTTGTGTGTTTTTCATCGTCACGTGTTTACAGAATGAATTATACAGGCACAGAATTAACAGTTATTTAAACGATGCGTGAAAGTACTGAGTGATTTCAGCAGCTTCCGACATCAGTTTTTAACGTTACTTACATAAATGTACTTGTTTATGAATGGATATAATTCTAAATGCATTTCATTTCCTTCCTAAATCCATCAGAGGGCGACTAGTGGGCCCTTTCATCCAAATTGAACAAGTTTTTATGATTGTTCTGCCTTTAATGCCGTTTTGAATCGACTGAATGTTGTCAAAACGGGTTTTAATCTCGTTGCTATTTCGTTGTTGAATCTGGGGACAAAAGAAGAAAAACATAGTATTTTTGTGGCCCTGTGCTTTAATGTAGCTTTACAGGGAATTTAATGAAGTTCAGGGCACATCACAAAACACGTAAATATACTCTTTATAAAATAAAATAGTTGTTTTCATACAAGGACCCTGGACGCTTCCTAAATCACAATATTCTCCCTTCATGAGACTAAACATTATTCTGCCTCTGTCAGTGACAGCGGTAGGTTCACACTTCATGACGATATTAAATAGACATGCTTTTAATTAGAGAAGTTTTTGTTGGGCCACCAAACATGAAATATCGTGAGTAACAAAAGTGGTTGGTTTACTGTGCTTGTGGTGAATGATTTGTTTAAAGTCTTCGGGAGCATTGTGAACGATTCAGTACTCTAGACTGAAAGTCGTCGTCGGGTAGTTAGCACTCTTGCTTCGTATTCGGAAGGTTCCCGATTCAGATTTCGGGCTGTCATGGCGTGTTTTTTGTGGTTTTCCTCAGTCCCTTTAGTACCGTAAATTAGTCCTTCACGTCCTTTCCAAATCATTATTCAATATCATTATCTCATTTGACGCTATGTAGTCTGAGCAAATGGAGAAGCGTTAAATAAACAATAAATAAATAAATAAATAATATGGACTAGTATAGAAATTATTTAAGAGAGTAGAGGTCTCCTGGCTTTTAACACCTATTAATTAAAGTCGTTTGTTTTCTGTAATTCATATCTCTCCTAGTAACATCACTTTGTATTCAGTGCTAATATATTAACTGAAAATAGGAAATTGAAATTATCTCAGCAAGTAAGGTTTTGAGTTGTTGATTTAATTATTTTATTTTAAGGATATTCTTTCGTTAGTGCATTTCAGTTGTTAGAAAGTTGCAATTTTATGTCGAAACAAGATGGTAGATATTTTTTGACTGATGACAGCGTACACGAAAGCCACTAAAGGCTGAATAGATCGACTTAAGGGGAAAATATTCCGTTAACGACTTTTTACTCGCAAAAATTGAACTTCTCTCCTGATGCTAGAATTAAGGCATACTGAAACTAATTTAAACGAATCTGTAGCATGGAATTATTTTGTTTTCACACACAGCAATAGAAAACATTTTTAAGTTTTGTAAGTTTTTTTTTGCTTGGCGTATATTTTATTTTATTTTCTTGCCTGCGATGTTACAATTTTATTATATATTTTATGCAACACGGTGTAATTACCTATTCTGCTGTTTAATATATTCATAATTTGAAGTGAATTCACATATTCTGCCCCAAATTTAAATGCAAATACAAACTGCCCGCAGAATTGCATTGGTTTCAAATGGACCGATTCAATTAAAATCTCAGTTAATGTTGTTATTGCTCACTTTGGGTTGTTATGCGCTGCGTCTGTTTCCGACAATTGAGCTGCTGACTGATGAGTGTATTATATTTAATTATGTACAGTTAAAATTTTCTCGTTGATAACAACACAGTCCACAGATCCGATATAATAAGATGAACAACCATTGACCAAACAATATTACTAATATAAGTACGCACCGCAATGTAAGTTTTATGTGGCATGAAACCCTACCTCTGGATTTTAGCGCTCTGTATGCTGGTCGGTAGAAACCAGAGTCTACATCTTCAGCCCTGAAATGGATACATTACGTTTCTCCAAACCTTTGGCATCTACCGACCGTCGATGTTAACGAACGTTTCAGAGGTCATACTGCCTTCTTCATCAGGGTGATTCATCGCCCTGATGACGGAGGCAGTATGACCTCTGAAACGCTGGTAAACATCGACCAGACTACACAGCGCAACAACCCAGAAGACAGAAATTTTCATGTTTATTGTTATTTTTACGATTAATACTACCACTAGCACTTTTTCTATTACATTGTTTTATCACAGGATTCATTGGTTGGATGTTATTTTTTTCCATGACGTGAAACGGATAACACTCATAGAAAGATGTCCGAGCTGATGTGAACAATTAAAATTTGAGTTTATCAATGAAGACGCCTCCCATGTCAATTTCTGACAATTAAAGCTGTATGTTGTGGTGTTTTTTGTGCCAGGATATATATAAGTGAATAGTACCGTAGCAAATAGGCTTTATTGTTCTAAGGTAATTTAACATGGAAAAATGTGATGTATTCCGACTGAACGGTTCAGTAATTTATATTTCAGAGCAAGTAAAACATTTACATAATTTTATGATGTACGTCTAACGTCATTATTCGTAGATTCGGCTGGTGCTTAAGAAATTTAAATTTAGGAAAAAAAAAAGGCCTTTATGGGGTACAGACTTCAAATGTTGCTTAAATTAGTCCTTCTGTAGGCTTTAACATTTTCGGCATTCTGATATAAATATTTTGTAATTTGAAATGCCCAATGTCCATAGTTAAAACCAACACCCCAGCTTACTTACTTCATGGCACCTTAGAGGCCAACAGTCGCTCAGCCACTCAAGAATTTCTCAAAATATTATGGAACCCGAAGGTTTATTACCGTATCCACAAGAGTTCCCAGTGGTCTCTTTCATTCTGGTTTGCCCACCAAACTTCTGTATGCATTCCTCTTTTCTTCCACGCGGACTGCATGCCTTACTCATTTCATCCTCCTTGACTTGATAAGTCTGGTTTTAAACTCCTTATATTCCACGTGCCAAATCTCATAGCTATTTTTCTTCGCTTAGGTACCAAAGAATCCGTCCCAATCAGAGGCCTTCATAAAGAGTTATTATTTAACGAGGCGTTGTTAGCCTCACGCCCAACCCCCAGTCTAGAGGACCACACCTTGTCGGCTGTCCGGGTCTGCTTATTCAATATTGGTATTCGCGGTTGTCCTCCATATCTGAAGGCCGTTTCCTCCACCCGCAACCTGAGGATGCGCCATGCCGTGGTGATACGGGTTACACACTTTATGGAACATTCCATCTACGCAAGATAAGTTTAAGATGCATATACAGGCGCCCTGTTTCTACATAGTAATGACATCCTATCAGTGCTGTGGTGCATTTGGAGACATCCTACAGTCGGTGGTGATGGGTAATCAATTCTTAACTCTCACAGATTGGAGTAGAGGGTGTTCGTGCCGCGGGTAATTGAAGAACGTGGGAAACTGTCGCCCTAGAATCAGCCCTAAACACGTGCGTCCTTGTTGTTGTGTTTTGGTCTCGCCGCACATGAAGGAACTTGTTATTCAGATTGTACGGGGATCGAATGTCGTGACTGGCTTGTTCAGTCAGACCACGAACTCGCAAAATAGTGACAACGACACCTTGCAGGTCGTGTAGATGTTGCGGTGGGAATCTGTAATGTGGCACTAATTGTTATTACGTATTTAATATTCACCGTATCTTGTATGATCAGTGGTTGTGTTGCGAGGACGCGTTTCGAGCCGTGTCATTGGTCGGACGTTTTTCGTTTGGGTCTCCTAACATCTCTCCTTCCATCAGCAACCGTTTCTTGGCGAGGCCTTCGCCATCCAATCTTCTTGACATGCTTTCTATTTGGATCTGCAGTGGATCTAAATGAAAGGGGTTGCTGATAAAATTGCGAAGTGAGGAACTTCTTAATTTGTATTCTTGACCAAATATTATTTTTCTGATCAAATTAAGGAGGATGAGATATTGGCGCATATAACACGCATTTTAAAAATTATTAATTCTTACAAAATTTTGTTCGGGTAACGTGAAGGGAAGAGACCACGTGGGTGTATGTGGGAGGATAGTATTTAAATTTATCTTAGAGTGGTAGTGTATGTTAAAATGTACATATTTTATCTGATCCAGTAACCTTCGGCTGCATAGAAGGTGAAAATTTCTTGACTAGCTGAGTGACTGTTGTCTAATCAAGAAAGACTGTCGTCCGTGGTATTACATTTCCTATCGTGCTGGTTAACGCTGTTCTGCAATTTCTGGTTTCGCCCATCCCGTAGGTTAGAAACCAACGTGTGTACTGAAGCAGTAGATCCCAACCTTTTGCGCTGGCGGCCGGTAAGACATTATATGTTCATTTAGAGCAAGTCAGTGTAAAACATTAGGATTCACTGCTTCAGAACACTCATTGATTTTTCATCAAGGACCCTATGAGGGGGCCCTGTCTTTCCCGCACTGCACAGTATAAATCTTAAAATCTAGCTATTACTAGCGCTTATAATCCTAATTATCTGCAGTATAAAAGTTTATGCTTTATCTGGTATTAATGTGGAAGACGCTTGAGAATCATTTACACTGAACATTTGCGATATTGAAGTTGTGCTGGATGAAATATGAATTAAGAATTAGTTATATAAAACTGTGATAAATGTTCACAGTTCAGTATGCGTTTCATGAAATATTTGGCCTATTTCTATACATGTTAAATTAATTTCTTTTATAAACTATATTTTATGAAGAGAAGAGTGAATTTGTTGAAGTTCCTCCTTTTCGGAAACCTGATTTGTCTTCCTTTAAGATGTTTCATGTTCTAAATTATGTTCCTTAAAATATTTGTTTGTATCTTAGACTAAATATTTTTTCCAGCAAAACTGGGTATCTTTCTTTGGATTTTTTCTTTTCTTAATTTTATTGTCATTACTACTAGTAAAATTATTGGTTTTGTAATAAATGTTAACATTGACTGAAAGAAAATTCGGGTAAGTCCCCGTATTTATTTTTTCGGTTTTATATTTCTGTTCGTATGTTCCAAGAATGTAATAAAGCGATTGTGGTATTTTTTCAGCTTTTGTAATCGCTTTTTGACGTAAATACGTCTATAAGGAAGGGTCATTCGGCAAAAAAGTGTAACGAAAAAGGGAAACGAAAAATGTAACGAAAAAGGGAAACGAAAACCTGTAAGATCCGATAACAATGCTTGCCTAGGGAACGTCGTCTTCAATCGGCATTGTCATCTGTTTACTGTTTACTCGGCATTGTTGTTACCTAGGAAACGTTACATTGCATTACATTTCATTACATTACATTTCTTTACATTACATTCATCTATCACAGACCCATCCTAAGCGTAACTAATTCAAGTTAAATAAGCAATGTCTTAATCAAACTTTACGCAATTGTAAAGCATGTATGAAGGAAATATTTAGAATAAAGCCAATATATAAACTTCCTTTCCGTATAGACGTATTTACGTCAAATTCTTCGGAACCGTCGTTCCACTGTCACTTTTTCTTTCACATTGGAGTAAAGAACATGACTACAAACATATCTTCTGTTTTAGCTCTATTTTAGTTCTTAGTTTATATTCTGATTACTAAAAATGTATGAGAGTTTTTGAGAGGTGCTTGTGATACCAGAAGGGTTGGGAAGGGCTGGGGTCCACGGTACCTGAAAGATTGAAAACACTGTCTATAACCCATTCCTCTGTTATCTTATCTTTCAGATCTGTTCTGTTGTCCTGAAGTTCATTGTAATATAATTTCCATTTTCTTGAATTACTTGTGTGTCTTATTTGTGGTTCTTAAAATGAAACTAGTTTTAAAGCTGACCTTTGAGCACATGTAATGACGTTTCTGATCTCCACGAGGTATACTAAGGAGGTCTTTCTTTTTAATTTGATAATTTCGTGCAAATTGCCCCTGTTCATGCACGTTGTTCAACAGAGGTGGAGGAGTATGTGTTGACAGTCAGAGTCCTGTTATTCTGTAGTTACTATATAAAGCAGAGTCCTTCTGAGAAGCTATTAGTTGCTCATGTAATCACGAAGGTTTCTACCTTTTTTGGAGCTCGAATGTTCATAGCAGTGTTTACAGTAGAATGCCATGGTAATATTTTTTCAGTCTCCTGTTGACGTATTTATTTTCGCTGTAGGCTAATTAACTTTTAAGTTTGTCATGCTGAAGTTTCGCATTGTTGTCTCGTCGGCAGTGCTGTAATACTTAGCTAGGCATGAGTTCGAAACTATTCCTAGTAACATATAGTATTTACTTTCGAATTCAACTCACAGTTCTTCTAAATATATTGTGCCCATGTCTTACCCCGATAGTAAAATTTCGTAACTTGTTCATACTTGTTGTGACCTCCAAGTTCTCTCTTTATCATGAAAATGTTCGGATCTTCTATTCTTTTATTTTCTGTTCCTTTGTAGGAAGTTTAGTTTTCTTATGAGAAAATGTGTTGCTCACAGACGTGCACAGTGAATGCTGTGATGTGTGGCGGATGGAAAGAGCTGATACTGGACTATGCACAGACAGAACAGATTTTCCTGCTCGCTATGGGTGTGGCAGTTCTTCGGGTATTCAGTATTGGTCTTCTGGGTAGAAAGGCCCTGTGGAGTTGCAGGTAGATACGGACGTTTTGGGACTGAAGATGGATGCAGTATGTTCCTGCGATGCTCGTAGAATCTGTAAAATCAAGGATAATGCCCATGAGCAGAGAATATAACACTCTTCATAGCGATGAAAAATGTATACATTTTGTCAGGGAACGTGAAGGGAAAAGGCGAATTGTGAAAAGTAGTCGCAGGTGGGAGAATAATATTAAAATTGTTCTCAGAGAAATTGGATGTGACAGTGCTGACATGTCTGTCATAAGACAGGATTGAGTGCAGGTCTCGTGAATATGGTAATGAACAGGCGAATTATATAGAATACGTGGAATTTCATGACCAGCTGAGCTTAGCTTTGCAAGGATTGTGCTCCATGGAGTTGGTTATTTATAATTTGTTGCTGCTGTAAAAATATGTTTGTGTCTATTTGAATTGCCGTGGAAAATGTGAGTGTAACTGGGATTTGCGGTATACGAACCACTGTTTGTTATGTTAGCCATCACAATAAATCATGTGAGTTGAGCCCTGCTGTGCCGCTGCGAAACTTCTTCCCAGTTTTCTTATTATTTTTCATTGCGACGAAAAAGAAGTGGATGAAGAAGGGGCTTTTATTATTAGAGAACCATGGACCACAACAAAACAATTACAAAAGTTGTAGTATTGATTGATGGCTGCGATGAGTGAGCCGCCTGAGGATGCTACACACTGCTTTTCCTGGCTGCTCGCACACTGACGTGAAGTTACCCGGGGCTCTCTGTGTCCTTTATCCACTGCCAGTAGGATGACAGTGTAATGCTGCCCTGAGCAAAGCAGGAAACAACTGAAGGGATTGTTTTTTTTTGTGTTTTACACAGCACAGACGGAATTCCTGTGGCGGTTTTCATTTATTTTGTTACTGATCGTATTTTTGTCCCATGTCATGCGAAAATTACTACCACTGCCAAAGTTATTTTTTGGCCCCTTTTATACTATTCTTCAGTTTTGTGTCTTTGTGATACCATTACTTCTTTATCTGCGGAGAAAGGGCACAATTGCGGAAGTGCAATGGTTGAATTAAACGCCGACAGGAGTCCGCCCTTTTATCCGTACCTTGAGCTGGATAAGTTTCATTTAAATAAGAATATTATATTGACAAATTATTAACAAACGCACACGTCTACACATACAAACACACGTTTCTGGAAAGTAATATTTTATCACTGAAAGCTTTAAAGAACCAAGGGCCGCGTCTTGCCTTTTTGACACTACTGATTGTTTAGGAAAATAATTAAAATAAATCGCACAAGAATAGGCGTTCAAAATTTTATTTGTAGCTGTTAAGAATGAACTTTTCTCCTCACGCCGAAGTGTTGATTAGTATATTTGTATTGCATGCATATATAACTGCACCACGCAGGTGGTAATTTATTTCTGAGCCAGGTTTGCCCTTTTCTATGGGAGGTTCGAATTATTATTGAATGTGCCCTTGAAAATAGCCTGTTATATAGAACATTACTGTTTAAAAGGAAACATCTGAACTTGATAGGTTCCAATGGATACTTTTATTTTCTATACAAACCTTCGAAGCTATGCGGTGCATTCACTGACGAGTTCGCGCAACCGAGTGAACAGTGTCCATAACGCCAGTATAGCACCTAGAATTATTCCCTGAAGTCGTGTATTCTGGAAGCTTCTCAACTAAACAACATATTTAGCGAAGTATGATGTTTCTTTCTTGTAGTAGTCTGCAAATTATGTACAGAATACTTGCTATAGAGGTTTACTTGATGCCTCGCAAATGGAAGTGCCTGGTTTCGAACCCAGTAAAACTTAAAGTTTTGACATAGAGGCATAAAATATTATGCCTCTGTGACAATCCTCTAACAGCATTTGGAAACAGGCCGTGGGTCGTCGCTTAGATATATTTGTGCCTTTATTTATTAAACTTTATTGGGAATTTCTACAGCTCTCAGTGAATTTCGATAGGTGTTACAGATTATAAATTTTTTTGGCATTGAACTGTTACAGCACATTCACTTTTGGCTCGCTAGTCTGCCTTATATCCCGTCCTACGAAAAAGTCGTGTCTCCGACTGGACATATCCGAATGATCTGGTGGAAGCTGCCTCGATTTGATATGTTTTGTTAATAGGAAAAAGCTCTGAGAGTCGACAGTATGAAATGGGGATCGTCTCAAATATGATAAAATTCCAGAATTTCTCGCTAGAAGACACGAATCATGTATCACAATGAGAGCTGGAGAACACGACGGAAACGGATACGATCTTAGCTTTCTTCAGCCGTCCTGCATGTTTGTATGGACTGCCGAACACTACTGTGCATTCTGGGACCGATTCATCAAATAACTTTTGCAACTTATAAATAAGGTTATAAAAAACCTAGCGACACAGTGAAATTCATCGCATTGTGTAATCTTTTCCCGTTTGAGAAGCGATCTAATACAAGATATGTCGAACTCCAGAATGGATAGGTATGTTACACGTGTTTCAAAGATTGCCAACTGGCGCTGGCCAGTCGTTTGTCACTCTAAGAATTGATAACAATGCGAGAGATGAGTTGTTCCAACTTTATTCATGGCAATATCCAGCCAGATAAATAATATCTCTTTACCGCACTATAGGCAGCAACTTGACTGATACTTATCAGAGTCTGAAATGTAGCAAGAATTTAGATTGCTGTTTAAATTGGTCTCGGAAGTGCAACCCATACAACAAGTAGACGTACAACATATATCACGTCTGATTTGAATAATGAATGGTCTAAATAGCGATACATCGTTGGAGCCATGATCAGAATGTTTAAGCATGCACGGAAAAGATAATGGTAACATTGTGTGAATAATTAGGGTTTTCTACAGAGTTATATATGGAAGTGAAATTTATATAAAGAATAACTGGTACAAGCAGCGGAAATTAATTTTAAGAACTATCGAGGGTGGATATAGAGAAGAAACTGAATATCCACTCTGAAAATGGAATAAGAAGCTACTAGGTGGAACAGAGCCCTCTAGTAACATCCATACTAAAAAACTGATTTTTATAGAATGGAAGTTCACGCTACTGATACTCTGTTCACAACAGCCGGCCACTGAAGTTTATTCTGATTCAGTTGGATTTAATCTATACCTTCACATTCTGCAGAGTAATACAAAGAAGAACTTATCATTTCACTTAAATAGAATTTAAAATTCCAGATTTCCCAAACTTGATCTTCCTTTTTTATCGGAAAGATATTTAGGCAGTGGAGCATTCTTAAGTAGTTTAGAAATCCAAGACTGGTTGGAGGCATATTCTATGGGTTTTTTTCCCGCGTGACAGTGTTTTGCAGAGCAGAGATTACACTTCCTTGGAATTTAACTTTAATATTATTGTCGACTACAAACAATCCTTTGTAGTTGAAACGGCGTCATACTGTTCGAAAAGCAGAAAGTGTTTTCCTTTTTTCCGCAGATGACGTCGTTATATCTGCAGGAAGCAAACGGGAACTCGAGAGTCGAGGCAACGGGGCTTTCCCTCTGTGGCTTGGGGAACCTGCTAGTTAAATGTGCACACTTTTATAAAAATATTCTGTAATTTTCCACTTGAATAAATACTCTTGATTAAAAATCATCCTGTATTTTACCCAAAACATTTTCGATGTGGTTGTTTGTTTAAGGTGATAGTAGGGTCCAGGATGCTTCTAAGACTCGGCGTGTTGTAATGATTGGTCTCTCTTTACTTCTTATTCTTCCGCAAGAGTTGTGTGCTCCGATATTCATTCCGTGGTTTAGAAATTGAATTTGTCGTTCCATGTTGTCCAAGATTCTCCTTTATCTCTCTTCCTTCGGGTAGTGTACTCATACTGGTTTTGGAGTTCTGTCTTCCTGAATTCTGTCTACAAGCTGGCTCCAATTTCACTGCAAATTGCGAATGTCGTAAACCTTGTTTGCAGTTTCTAGTCCCTTTCTTAATTCTTCATCTTTATCGCTTTCATATGATTCTCAGAGTAAACATCGACCATTTCCTTGAATATCATTGACCGATTGATCTCTCTAATGGTTTTTGGTTTGTTTTCTTTGAGGTAAGGACTGTTTATTTAAACGTTATTAAGACGAGCTTCAGATTCAAAGGGTTAATCATCATTATCATCATCATCATCCTAAGATTTCGCAGTAGGAATGTAATAAATATCATGTGTATGCACTTCTCTGTTCCCTACCCGTACTTCACTTACCAAACCTAAACTCAGATTGGATACGTTATTATGTAATTTTATAAAATGTATCTTCTGATTTCGGTTTTGAATTGTTTTTTTCCTTTGTCCATTTCGTCAATTATATTAGTGCAATCGTTCATGCAGGTCACAGTGGCCACGCGGTGAGGGGCGTGGACCTCGTGCGCTTGGACACTGGGACCGTTGGTTCGAATCCCACTTTAGGCATGGAGGCTGTCCTGAGTACAGGTAGAGGCTTTGCGACGGGCTGATCCCTCGTCCAAGGAGTCCTGTCAAATGTCTAATAGATTAAATGAATGAATACCTTGACGCCTGCATGAGCCGGGATAGCTCAGTCAGTATAGTGACTAACTACGGGCTGGACGACCGGGGTTCGATCCCCGGCGGGGGCAGAGGATTTTTCCTCTAGCCTCTGCGTCCGACGCCTGCGGGTAGAAGAGGATCGACAAGAAAAGAAGATAATCGGTCATCTAAATGCCCATTAGCCGTAGTAATTAATTAACGTTCCATTATTTATCTTGCATATCCGTGTCAGCTGGTCTAGTCTCTGGACACTTGAGATAACATATCCGTACTGTTCCGACTGTTGTCTACTCCTGCAGGCATATTTTTTAGGCTCCTATTGTCATACGCAAATGTCTATAAGGATCATTTCTTATAAATTTAGACACGTTTCTCGTACATGTAGGTTTGTTGCAGCTGTTAAGACCGACCTCTGTGCGAGATGCGTTTTTCGAATATTTCGCTGATTGGTGATTCCCTGACGCCGTTATCTCATGGTACTGACAAGTCTTTTCAGACAGTTTACTGTACGGTAGCTCGAAATTCGCCATAACCACTTCCTCCTGCACATTTTTCATTTCGCCATTCACAAGTGTCATTATGTATTTAGTAGTCACATAACTCTGTAGCTGGTATACCATTGTAAAATGTCTTACCAAAGAACAATATTTGTGCGTGACATAGTAAACATGTTAAATTTCACTCCGATGCTTGGACGTTTGATGTGTCGTATTATTTATGTGGATATTAAACTTTTGAGCTCCAATTTGTTTGTTGGCATTGAGATTGAACAAAAGACTTGTTGAATACTGTGTCAGTGTCTTGTGAATTTGTATGGAGCCATCTGCAGCTTTAGCCGATAATTAGACTACCGTTTGATAAGAAATAGCCTACATCTCAATGACATTATATTTCTTGCTCCATAACTATTATATAGTTTAAAATAATCGATATCTAAGATTTCGTCTGTACACATTTCGATTAAAGTATTTATTCTGCCCAGTGGTCAAAATATGACGTACGGTTACTCTGTTTAATCGGCATTGAGAGAAAATTTCACTCCGCCTTTACGTCCATAACCGCAACTGATACCACTCTTTTCCCGGGTATAAAGCGCCAGGAACGTGAAGCCGACTACCCTACCCCGATGTTAAAAGCGCATGGATCTTTATTCCACCTTCGTTATCAATATATCTTTATGACATGGTTTTTATGCGCATGTATAGATTTAGTTTCACATTATCGTAAGTGGGCCAGAAGTAACACGATTTTGGCCGTGCCATAGTTCTGGCGGTTATTTGCTGACTTCGGATAGCGGAGGCCCGTGTTCACTTCCAGGTCAGTCCATTTGTGGTGAAGAGAGTGGCACCGAGTCCTAGGTTTACCCCTGCTAGTACAATTTCATCTCTGCTCCATGTTCACGTATATTGTGTGTGTGTGTGTGGGGGGGGGTTGTTGTTGTTGTTTGTTTGCTTCGAAGGCCCAGTTTTAGAGAGATGTAGTCTCACGCTATCGCAACATTAAAGACTTATGTAGCATAAAATTGGCGCTGGTTGGACGTCCAAATAACATGATGTCGTGGCAAATGCTGATCTAATTGCATGTTATGAATATGGTAACCAGTGTGCGTGTTTATGTGGAACTGGATGCATATTGGATTGTGCTGGTAGCTGCACTTTAAGTTAAACCCGGAAGTTTCCAGTATTTACGCGACATCCTGTAGCGAGTGTTATTCAGCATTACTATGCCTGCACATAAGCTCCAGACTTAGAGCGCTCCTAAACCCCATAAAATGTCGTCGTCGGGTGGAATCCTGCTGACGTCCGAATTCCGGCTCTGCGAATCATACGGACTTTAAATGAAACAAATGTTCTATTCTCTGAGTTCCATAATGTAGTAAGTTAGAGGGTAGCCAATGGCTTAGTGCAGCTCCATGAACATAGTTTTGCCTGCGTTATCTAGCGTGTGATTTGTATCAAGATATTACATATCTGATTGCGTGTGTAGCAAATGAGAAGCCGTTACATCCTTGCACTGCCTAACTTGATGTACATAAACTTCGTGTATACACGAATCTGAAATATCAGGATTTCCATGGAACAAGATATTGTATCATGTAACGAGTAAAAGAATGGGTTACAGGTAGAAATCATAAAGCCTACTTTCATCTTGCAAAGAATTACATTTTTTCATATTTTTGAGATTATAAATTTATAATCCAACAGAATGTATCTTAATGTGTTGTCGTGTTGGTGTCGTTCGTATATAGTTATTGGATCAGATCCTGCTGGGGGTCAGACTTTTTCATCATTGCACAGCTGGAAATGTGTTGTTTCTTATCTTTATTTATTTATTTTTATTTCTCAACTGACAAGAATTTGTCTGTTAGATTTGGAGGTAATTATCTGAACATTTGTAAACAGGTATGATATTATAGAGTACGAGTGAATACAAATAATATTTAAAAAATTGGCTAAACGTATTCTGTGTGAATTAACTTATTCGTTTTTGCTAGTAGCTACTAAACTTTTTTCAGGACTTTTGAGGTTAAATAATTTAAAGAAAAGTACTAGCCAAAATCTGAACTAGCAGAAATTATGCAGAGGAATATGCCTATATAAATATGTTGTACAATTATAAATTTTACTTTTGTTAGGAGTCTCAACGTATAGGCCGATATTTAGACATTGGGTAGAAGCAGATTTCATTATTTCCTTCCAGAACATGTCCTTCATATGCTTTACATCACGGAGCAAAATCCCATCAGTATGAAAATGCCATACCAATCCGTTTTGAAGTGTCTACTAGTAAGAACAAGAATACGGAAAGGCAGAAGAGAACTAATTATGTTTCCGTCTAATATTACATGTAAAACAATTAATGTGCTTTGGTAGATTAACAAGTGAGCTGAAAGTTATGTTCGATAAATTAAGAAGTCAACTGAAAGTTGTGTTTGTAGATTAGCAAGTGAGCTGAAAGTTGTATTTGGCAGATTAACAAGTTTGCTGAGAGATGTGTTACACCAGTGCTTTGCAGTTCCAACTATGCAGTGACTTTGGAGGTTAATAAGAACCTAAAGATGAACCCGTGGCACAGTGGGATAGATTGCGAATCTAGACGGAAAAAAATAATTTTTCTCACATTTAAATATGTCAGAATTTTTGCTTGGATTCTAATAATATAGATCCCTTCTTTAAGAAAATGGCAAGAATACACGTTTTAAAGAAGAATAGCGCACCCCAGGTTCTCTTATCTGTTAATGTTGAAGGAGGAAGAGATGTTTATGTTAGTAGTCACGTCCAGACAGCTTGGAAGCAAGACCCTTGTAGCAGAAGACGAAAGGAAAATCTTTTGATATTTTAAATGGAAGTTATTGAGGAAGGTATGTAGTATATTTTGTAGTAGGTTTTGTATAAATATCTGTATTATTTTTATACATATGCCACGCTAACTTAATTATGGCGCTTTTAGTGATCATTTTTCATCTTTCCGATGTTCACATAGACTTTTAGTTGCTAGAGTCATCGAGAGTCACGACCAAATTCACTTAAAAATATAGATTAGAGTATGCACTTTAAGATGAGGCCTGTTTCGATTGCTAGTTTTTGCTAATGTGAGTGTCGTGAATTTCTTCCAGAATTAGGAGCACCTCCGCCAATCTCGCGCCGAGACATATTTCCGTTATTGTGCAAAAGGAATACAGATTGTTATGAACTTTATGGTTATATTCTCAAAAGATTAGATATTGTAGAATGTTCTTCCGAAAATAGAAACCGTTTAAGAGTGATTTTGAAGAATCTGCGTAGCAATTTTAATAAAAAGTGGGTACAGTGACTCCGCAATAAGAATTTCTTTTTAGATAAGAATTCTAACTGGTTAGATGTGAATCTAAATTTGCCAGAAACATTAGTAGAGCAGATAAAACAAAGTAAGAGGGATGAGCCATCGACAAGTGGGGTCAGGGGTAGGCGAAGAAAACTTTTTCAAGAATGTAGTGATAGAGGAAAACGGAAAAAATTCAGCCTTTAGTGGAAAATCATGAAGAATCGGCGAATATTTCTGGAATTAATGAAGATCTTATTTGCCGATTTTCTATAATTTTGTGCACCTTGTCCTGTGGAATCACAGTGATTGTTGAGGCATTTGATAAATATGCCATGGAAACAGCAAATTTATATGTTAATTTATATCCATGGTACTACATGCCAGCAAGTGTCCACAAGATACTGTTTCATGGCGGAAAAATTATAGAATCTGCCATTCTGCCTATCGGATTGTTATCTGAAGATGGCCAGGCACAAAGATGTGCGAAGATACAGACTCGATCCCGCCAGGAAATGTTCGCGCCAACGAAATTTAGAAGATGTCCTGCACATGTTACTAGTTTCTTCTGATCCTTTAATATCGCAGATTAAACAGCCCTCGAGAGCAAGGAAGCCACATTTACCTTCTGAAGTACTCATATTATTGAAGGAACCGGATGTTGATACTGATAAGCAACGACACATATGTATATCGCCCTTTTTACACAAAACTATTTAATATTTATTATAAACTAATGTATCACACTTTTTGCTGTCAGAATTTTCATTTTCAATATTCAGATTAAAAAAAATCAGATTTCGATTTTTTCCGGCTAGAATCGCAATCTGACCCACGCGTGGGTCCGAGACATAGCGTGAGAAATCAGATGTGAAGACATGAGTGGGTATTTTAAAGTTGTGTCAAGACGGTCAACAATAAGGAAACCAGCAACGATTCGTTTCTTTCCAGTTAGTTACATGTCAAATAGAATGACTGCTCTTGTACATGCTAATGTCGTATTGTAACTCTGCTGTCAAATAAATGTGCAAATAATTTACCGACCAGTCTCATTGAAATCATCCTATTTGGCCAGTTTTCGGCTGAAATTTATTGACAGTAATTTTTTTTCTTTTCGTGATTTTTGGGCGACTTTGCAAGTAAACGTTGCAAACATGCGTCTGTCAAAATCGCCAACCAGAGAAACTCTGAGTGGATGATAATGTATCTCAATTTTTGCGACACACACTTGTTTTTTGTTGAAATCTTACTTTACACGAGCAACGACTAACTTTCATGGGCGCGGAAGTGAATGGGTGACGATTCCACTACCAACTGAAAACAATCCACGTGTTCAATTGCCTTTATGACTGCATTGCTGTTAGACAAGCGCCAGACAACCAGCTCACGTGAAGATCGTTAACCACAGCAAATGACGCCAGTGACGACACTGGCGTCATTTGCGAAGGTCAGATGTCAGGTTAATAATATTATGTTCCCCGAAGTTTCTACAGGGTGAGCACAAAAGAAATGTAAAATATTAAAGTGACACAGAAAACAAATTCGGCGTACTTCGAACTTCACACTCGCACCGGTCCATTGAGAACTCGTAAAGCTTTGTTGCAAATTTTGTTGCGCGCCTCCGCTAGAGGACACTAGTTTTGCAAATGGCTACCCCGCATCAAAGGCGTTGTTGTTGCCTACAGATAGCTAAGAAAAAGCCCATTACGGCTGTGTAACGTGCATTTCACACACAATTCCACATGGAATCACCAGTAGAATATCCATTTAAGGCGCAATAATTGCCAGAATCGAGGCAGCGCATCACAACTGTCATACCTTTCATCACTAGGGACACTGCATAAAGTGTGGGATAAGTTTGATTGTCGTCTTTACATCCTCCCCGTAACTCACGGGGCACATATTGAGTCTCTGTGATATATATACAAAACTTTGATAGTTTTTATATCTATTGGTGTAGGTATGTAGTTCTCAGTAGGCCGCATTTGTTTTATTTATCATTTTTGAAGTGTAAAGTTTTTTTGTGTTCACCCATTACATTTATAATTTAACCCTTCGTTTTTTTCTGCTAACATTTTTATCGCAGAGGTGGGTGGTGAATTCTTCACATAGTGTTCAGGCCGATCAATAACGTCAAATACGTCTTACGAAAAGTGTCTAGATGTAATTAATGTTTTCAATAAATGGCGAATTGTTATAATTTATTTCGTCTGGCGTTGGTATTAGAAATCGAGACGAACTCTGGAATTTTGTGCTGCTGGCAGCTGTTGTAGATCCAAATATGTGAGATCGAGAATGAATGGAAGCAGACTCTTTTCCTCTCCTCAGGGCTGTCAATAGTAAATTAAAGAAACAATAATTTTTAGACTTTAAACTAAAAACGTCACTTGTTTCTCAGTTGGAGAGAAATTGTTTTAATACAGGGGAACCTCGATATATCGCAGCTGTGATCATGTTCCCCGATAGGATTACATATGTTTTACGTCGTATAAATTTATATGAAATAATTTATTTACATTATAAGACTGTATTCCAACATTCCTTGCTGTAGTGTGCGGGTACAGAGGGTAAAGTTCGTAGTCCGCTATGAATAGATATGTTTCTGATTTCTCTAACCTTGGGGTTATTTCGTTCAAACAGCCAAATTTATTGAACACCGCTTTCGGTTGGGACAGGAAGAGTTGCATTGTTCTGATGCTAACGGTCTGTGTTAGTAGAATTGGTGAAATATAGGTTTGAAATGTACCTTGAATTTCATTTATTTTAGTCACTGGATAAATATACATAATATCGGTGATTCAAAAAATAAATAAATGTCAATTTCACATATAACGCAGGTACTGAGGCTGTCTCCCGAAATCCGCTTTATATCGAGGTTCCACTGTAAAGCATTTAGTTTTATTTGCCTTCTAGTTGATAGCGCTGTATGGAACGTCGTGACTAAATGGTCAGCTTCGAATTCCGGACGTGAGCCAAATGTCTCTCCTGAATCGGATGTGGTGACTGACGTTTGTATTGATATTTCTCAGCCGTTACATGAATATCCGGGATTGCGTTTACATGTAGGTCACGACCACTTCGTTTCGTGTCCTTTTTCTAATTCAATTTTCAAAAATATTCCTGGCATTCGATGCTACATGACGTAGACAGTTGAATATGACGCCCTTTCATCAAAAATCATTGTCAATCTGTAACGTACTGCTGTTACGCTGGTTTGTATAGTAGCTTTGGATTGGGTAGTTATTGAAATATCATTTAATTCTGATAAATTTACGATAATTCCCAACCGAATTATATCATTGTTTGACATATCTGTTTGAAGCGTGTGATGAGTGATTGGGCAATTATGAATTTTATTTTCCAGGTCAAAATTACAATACTGATGTAAAATTGCGGGTCACAAACGTGTTTTGAGAACATGGACAAGTATCTGAATTCTCCGCTACACAAATGCAATCATCTATCAACATATCAATGAAGGTTAATGAGTTTGACCATTAGGGTAATATGTAGTACAAACGAAAGTTTATAGTTTGATGGAACCATTACAGTTGTGTGTTACGAAATGTGTTTCACAGTTGCAGCCCACTGCGATATTGATGTGTGATTTAGGTCAAGTATTGTCAGCTTTAGCCACTCTAACGAAAATTAATTTTGTGATTTCAATTCTGAAATAACAGTGAACATTGCCAAGAGGTTATATTACTAAAAAATGAGACAGTGTTATATAAATCTCTCATTGAATAGGCTTATTGAGTTCTACTTATTTTGATTCATGTTTTAGGACACGACATTTATATATAGCTTTGGCGGTGAGTTTTCACGTGGACCTGCATTGTTCCACGAATTTATGACACCAAGTTTAAAAACCGTTGTTTTAAACTGAAAGAGCTTCTAATTCCATTCTTCAAATAGGGAGAACTGGGTCACTCGGAAGCAGATTTTAAATCAATATAGTCAACTCGTTGTACTTGGTTAATGCGGGTACCATTTCACAGTGACGAAACCTTTACTTTCATTGTTCAGTCTAGATTTACACGCTGTTTGGTAATTTTTCCTAAATTTTGCTTTCCATGTTCTCATAGCAGATCAAAGAGCACTGTTGATTCACGCGAATACATTGGTTTGTATAAATAAATACGTATATTTAAATCATGCCCTTTAATATTAAAGCGGTAGTTGGAAATTTTGCTGAGGTTTGGTACTATTCCATGCTTGTGTCGTATTTATTTGCTGTAACATTTATTCCGTTTACAATGTAAACAAACATATGTGCAATTCTGATAATTATGTTATTATATTATGAGTTTAGTTTAACTTGTCGTTTGCTTGAAAATTTCAGACACAAATTATATGAAGTTTCCAATTATGTTCATATAACTATTCTTTGTGAATGACTCGTGTCTTCAAAAGATGCGGGAGAGTGTGCTGAATTTCTGTCCATTACCTCTGCCTCCGAGCAAGCTTTTTACGTCAAAACGTCATTCTTACAGTCAAGCTGTACCGGTTGAATCTCGGTTCATTTAACGGTTCTCTGACGGGAGTTCATGATTTCCTCAGTTTGCGCAGGTTATACCCATATAGTACCTTCAAACAGATTACGGCTTCTTGGGTTTTTTTTTTAAATTTTCATTTCATTCGATATAATACAAAAAACAGCAGATGAAAAAGCATCGTTAAATAACCTGATGCCGAATCAGTTGTTCTCCGCCATTCTTGCCAAATGATTGAGCGTATTTATCCTCTTATCTTATTCAGTACTCAGCGGTATCTCATATAATGAGGTGTCCTAAAACAAATTAAACATCGTGTTGATTTATATACATTATTATATATATTATACACTACTTATACAGATTTCAGTTGACTCATATCATTGTAATGTTTAAAAAATTTTAACTCCGTCCCTTGTTGAGCTACTCTTAACTGGTGTATTTTTCTTTACAGGTAAGCTTCAGTTCATCGGCGTGGTGTATTATTATGAAACCCCTTAATAGGTAAGCGTATTTATTTATTTTAAATCACAGTTGGATCGTAAAAAGACCCGAGTTTCAAAGCTCAGATGCAGAACGCTCTTAGTGTTACATCTCGACCCGTCCCACTCTAACCATGGTGGATATGTTTGGGATAACTACTATATCTGAGTGCCAAAACACTGTCTTAGCACTTCAGCAAATCTTTGCATTTAAGAGTGTATTAGCATTAATGTGAAGAGTCCATAAGAACAGTTCATAACATAGTATTCAGGCAGTGTTATATCAGCAGACTTCCTGATAATGTTAGAACACAAACCATTATAACTGTAACGGTATTGGTGTTCACAGTGGCTATAACTGACCTTTTCTTCACGTCGTAATACGCGTCTACTTTCCTTCACCGAGGCCCACAGTTCTGTACGCGCTAGCTCCAAACAACGTAATACCCTGAACTGTTCTTGTGCTCGACGTTATATAGACATTGCAGTTTGTCTGGAACAGAGTTGTTCCCAGTTCTTTCAGCCAGAAGCTAGGAGGAATGTCAAAAACTCAGCTGACGACAGTTGAAGCGGGCTGGACTGCCTTGAATCACGCTACCGAGGGGAAGGGGACCGCGTAGTCATCCGGACTGCAGCAGCGAGCTCCTGTAGCATTATAAAATTCTAGTAATTCTTAACATTTAATGTTGAGGAATGTAAGAATGTTTTTGTTCCGGATCCTGTTAATGGCGGGATATTGTTAATACTTGTGATGAACTTGAGTCTCTTGTTATAGTTTTCCGTGCGTAAATACCATTTAGTTTAACGAGAATCTTATTTTATGTACTACTCGTATGCTTTTCTTCAATTTGTATTGCTCGTGTGTGTTTGTAATTCCTGTATATTTTACGGAGGATTAGCGATTTTTTAATGTCATATAACTGAAACACCGAACAATTTGTATTTGGGTTATATGTTGAATTCGCGTAGACTAACCTGATTACGTTCCGATGAAGCATTCAACAAATTGGTAGTAGACAGTCTGTGCAGATTTGTGCTCTCATCTCGATACCAGGACAATTGACTGAATTTTACTTTACACTTGCAACTCATTTAATGTCAGACAGTGCAAAACATTTATTTAATAGTAAACACATGAAAAATGAATATCTTTAACGAATGAATTTCTTACACCTACAAATTGTGTAGTTACGTTGTAAAACGTATGACCAGCACAATAATAAAGTTATTGTGAATAATTTTGTTGAAAATAATTCACTCAATTTATTAGAGTATTGAAAATAGGCAAGGACCAGAAATCTTAAAGTAATATGAATGGTGTTAGGTCGCGAATGGGGTCGTCTTAGGAAAATGACCGATGGATGGCAAACAAGCAAGGCTTTCGCCGGTGCTGCAACCTATGTTAACAAGCTAAGTGTCCCATGATATCTTACAACAAAAAAGTGTAGTGAAAGCCGTTTGTGTGTGCGACAGAGAAAATAGTTTCATTTCATGCGAAGTACGAACGCATTTAAATGTGCTGGTTCGTATTTTTAAGTTTCAGTAATCATTCATTCATTCATTCGTGTCTACTTGAAAACAGCAACTTCATACTATCAACGTGCCCGTCGTATTTTAAGCAACCAGCGTTGTTAGAATTTAAATGATAATCAGTATATAGTGTTGCCAACATGGCAAGTGAAGTAAAACACCTTCCAGTTTCTTTCCGGGCGAACAGGATGATATTTCTTGCTTAAACGCCCATATAATGTAATAAATTTCTATCCCATATAAAAATTGGCAGATACGTGTGGAAGACCAAGCCTGAGTACCCACATTGCCGTTCAGGAGCCTGTGCAGGCCAGTAAAGAGAAATGTTGATCAATTCGCAGATCGCCTTGGGCCTTCAGAGAAGAATGCAATGAATTAAAATGAAGAAATGTTTGAAGAAATGTTTTGGTCAGTCTGTTCTTTTATGTGGAAGGGAGAAAGAGTTTGCGGGCAGTTCGTAATACTGTCAAAGTTTGGGTTCCCTGTTGTTTCCACCGATGTCAGGGTAGTTGCTTTCCTGTTGCAAATAATGTGAACCATACATTTCCTTTCCAAAAACAAATGAGTAGAGAATATTTCTTAATTGGTTTTAAAGACCTACAACCTAAAATTTTTCGCTCATTGCAGATGACGTGGCAAGGGTGATGTGTCAGGGTATCTTCACCTGCTCCGTAAGGAATTTGCGTGACGAACTAGATTATGTGTACGATGTATAAATGCGGCTTTGAGTACGAATATGGCTACTTTCTGGGTTTTAGCTGCAACCAACGTTCACAATGATGACGAAAGAGGGTTTTATTCTCAATATTTAGCCACCAGACAAGGCTTTTGCCGAAAAAGGAGCTTAGATTATTAAAGCGCCAAACTTGTGTGTGGTGAAAATATTACAACCATCACATTACACGGTTGCGATCGGGAACCTCATTCCTCCGTGTGCTATTTTGAAGGGGAAAAGTGACAATAAATATATTTCTGAAAATTTTTCAACATTTGTTACGGTAATATCTAGCCTATACATTTTATACAGTGTGAACTGACGTGGCAGTGGTGTAAATTTGCAAAGTGAGACCGGCATTTAATATTGGGTTGAAGAATCTGGAGTGGCAGTAAGCGTAAATTTGAAAAATCTGCAAAGCTGGAAAAAGTTCTTTCGTGGTGGGAAAGGAGTAATTTTAAACAACAGCGCGACGGTTGCACGAAAACTGTACTTTATTGCAGCAACTAATTAGCCGTTTGAGCTAAGCGAGTGATATAGTATCGAATTTTGAAGGTGGCTGACGATTGTACGAGACATTGTGTATAACTGTTTTTCATTTAACTGTGTTTTAAAGCCAGCAACATTTCATATATCAGATGAAATGGTGACAAGATCTGTGGGTCAAGGTTTGAGATTAGGATTAGGCTCTTGTCCTCATTTTATCTGATGAAGGAAGTAAAACAGTCTTCTGAAACGCCTTGGTTTTAAAGCAGGTGGTCGAGTCCGAAACGAATTTTACACACTGACACGCTGAAAATGGACTATAAGCATACTTACAAATTATTATGGCCACTTGTTTCAATTTTAACAGTTGTAAGCTTGGCAACACTGTTACACTTGTGTTAACTTTGATGTATTATGTATTATTCATTACACTATTCACTATCAGTAGTTTTGTTAGTTGGCATGATGTGTGAGAGCAAGAAGTGTATCAGGCGCGTAAATTTGTTTGATCGTGAAGAGAATGACAGAGAAGGGATATTTATGTTGGTCTTCCTTTGTAATTCATGATCTGTAATGGTTGCTTTATCATTTGGTTTAAACAATGTTTCGTTTGAGCTTACAGTCGCTGTTTAGGAATTTTTAGTTTTACGAGAATTTTAATCCGGTCTTGGAAGTGCTTATTAACTTTCCGCATGTATTTTTTGTTCGTCTGTGTTCAGCTGTACTGTGTTTATATACGTTCTCATAAAGGTTGGGATTGAGACCTGTTACCGAAAGTAAGCCCATAGCGATACTTCGGCATGTCTTCTACCCATTAAACTGCTGTCACTTTACTTAAAAGCCCCGTTGGATGGCTGCAGGAGGAAGACTGTCTTGAGGTGGCGACATGGCTGGAGACGTTGACGAGTTACACGGGTCTAATGTAGAATACTGCAGACATTTGTAATTTAATAGGTATTTCAAACAGAATTCAGATGGGTAGCAGACTGTGCATGATTGTACCAACTTGCTTTAAATTCGAGTGTTCTCCGCATTACGGTTTACGTTCCTTTCCATATGCGATCATTTTTTATCTTGTACATTAGTTTTCCACAGATGTTGCCACTCAGATTTCTGCAGTACGGGAAACGTTTTCTGTTCACCGATAAACTTATTTCGACATGAATTTTTACCGAACGAAATTGGGATATTATAGCGAATTTTGAACAGTCCTAGAATATAATATTCTCGTCTTCCACGAAAAATATTTGACTGCGTATAGACGACTTTCTCCAACTGCACATTTTATCACAGTTACTTGCAGCTTTTAACCCTTTCTTTTGAAAGATCTCTACTACTTATATTGATTTAGGTGACTATATTGGAATGTTATATAAACAATATCATTCTTAATTATCTAACTCCGTGGAATAGAGTCCTTCATGAGAAGCTAATGGTTACTGAGCTAGCCAGAAAATTTTGTCTTGTATGCAACCCAAAGGGTTTGTATCCTAAGCCAGGTGATTCCAGTCCAAGTCCTTAAAACCTGTTTCTTGATCCATTTTAATATTATTCTCTCATCTGCGTCGTTTGCAAAGTGGTGTCCTCTCTTAAGGTTTACACATATAAATGACTTCTATAACTTATGTTTCTTGTCCTCTATAATCTCATTTGCTGAGCAGTACATATTATGAATTTCCTCGTTTTATAGCCTTGTGTTAATTCCCTGTCATATCCCGTTCTCAGACATTTGAATCTGTCAGTCAGTTCACATATTTGCATATAATCCTGAAATGAAATTCATGTTCTTTAATCCATCTACTGTTATGATTTATTTAGGTCATATCCAAAAACGTGTTTATATAATGAATTAACACATTATCCTTAACCATATATGTTGGTGTCGTTAAATATGAAGGGAATAATTGGACAATCCTGTTTACTTATCCTAACAGTTTCATTATGTATACAGTGTGATGGGACCTGCGTACTATGAATAGAAATTATATTGTTCGCTTTGGCAAAATAAGCCAGGATTAAACATCGCTGTGTAGGCCTAATTATTTATAGTGAATAGTTATACAGTTCAACATTTCCTTCATTTCTATTTTTGGTGTCAACTAATAGTCGCGCCTGAGTGGTGTGTATTCGGAGGTGCAATTTCAAATCTCGGCCCCAATACCGGCTATCCTTACAATTTTATTTTCTGGTTTTCCCTACTCCTTTTAAGGAAATGCAGAAAATAGTAATCTGAAACAGGGCATGACAAATTTATTCCACATGCTTTCAAGTTCTTTGTTTATTGATCGCTTACAGCGTTTTTAAATAAACTCCAATTAGGTATGCCGTAAACGTACCAGTTATGTTTCCGCCACACAACAGTATTCAATTTGTTGATGCTTTGGCCTGATTGGTTAACCTCAGGCTCTTAACAGTATATTAATATCCCATTTTCACCACTACTAGGAACCTAAAAGCTTAGCTGTAATCAAATATTCTGTATTTTTCGTAGTCTTATACGTGTTTCCACGCAGTACGTTATTTAGTGTATTGTTTGCCAAAATTTCGTAATTCCTAAAGAGTATAATTTACTCTCACAAATGTGTTTCTTTGACAAATTAATGCACTTAGAAGAAATTATATGAATATTACACACCTCCAATAAAAATGTATGTAGTCGCAGTGGACACCAGTGACCGAAATGCTACAGATACCAGCCTCGCTATATATATACTTTCCTTGTTGTGTGTCACCCCATCACGGAAATAGAATAATACAGTTCATATCAATGCTATAAAATACACATGTCACTAGAAACTGCAACATATTTAATCTAGACGACTGAAAAAAATAATTTTACACGTATTGTTAGCTCCAGGAGTTGTCTGCACATCATACATATATAAACAGTATGAACGATATTAATGTTACACTAACGGGTATTTCAAAACTATAATACGTTTTGTCCAGTCAACACAGAAAAAGAATGTTTTCAATTTTGGTGTTAATGCCACAGGTATTATTAGACGATTTTGAGATGCCCAGTAGTTTTTGCGAGAGGCGGATAGATCTTTGCCCACTGACGAAATCGTTGAGTCACATCTAGTGCGAGCACGGGCTGGAGAATTTTCGAAGTGAAAATATGTAGACCAGAATCAGGGAAGTAAAATTTCTTATTCCTGAGGCCGGTCGCAAGAATTAGCTAATTTCGAAGCGCACAGTATACGTCACAGTGGCCGCGAGATACCCACACTGGGTTGTAGAGCCATAGATTATGATACCATACAGTTTAAATAATAACAGTAAGTGATTGCTGCCGCAGAGATGCGCCCGTCCGTCCGTAGACCTCAATGTGTCGGCAAGAGAACGAGGCAGTCGGAAAAAACACATCACACTATGATGCCCACGATAATTCTGTGTCGTCCGGCATCTTCGGTAAAGAAAAGAATGATGAGTTGACGTTTTTGTAATTTGTGGTTGCGTAGAGGGGACATCTGCACGTGCAGCTTGTGTGGGAATCCTTAGATGTTTCTTCTTTGAATCCTTGACAGTCAGAAACGTTTTCTACCATTTTAAAATCCGAGTTTGTACTAGATGAATGCTGTTGTAGTTTAGTATACTAAAGCTCAAACCATCGCCTCCAAAATTTAAGGGTGATATTTTTTATATTTATAAAACTTGTTGTATATCATTTCTGTCGACAATACATATTTTTCATTAATGAGAGTTCTTCCAGACGAAATAACTTGACTAGTGCTGAAAAATAAATGTAGTTTTGTTGTTTAAATTAATCTTCTTGTTCAACCCATGTTTGGTCTGATTTAAAAGTCGACGGTTATGTGTATTCGGGTAGATATTACACCTTTCCAGTGTTGTCTTGTCTTGCACTTAAAAATATGTACACTTATTCATCGGCATCATCACTAAATATATTAAAAAAAATTCTGGAAGTGCAGCTAATAGTGTAAAGCCTCCTATAATACGATTCAGTGTGACTGCTCTCAAAGCAGCAAGGCCGCTTTGAGACAAATCTCCAGGGCCAATCAATGTGACCAATTCGCATAAGGATACTTCTTCAAGCATGAAAGAATGTTTATATTACTTTCCTTTCTTTACAAAAAAAAAAAATAATCACATGCTGTCACCATGTTTCCTTTGTGTGTTTGTGAGGCTCTTTCTGTTATAAGCGATTCCCCACCAAAGAATCTTGCTAAAGTGTTTATAAAGGTAACTAGAATGGCAGAGAACTATCGACAAATGAGGGAAAAGAAATCGACTTTCTCCTCCGAAACGTCGGTAACCACCTACAAGACAACACAGTTTCGAACCCCAGAAGACCACAGTCGAAATACTTGCCGCTGTGACAACATTGTAACTCGTATATTCGCCTGTTTTGTGAGGCTTCTGATAATTAAAGCATGGCTTACGTCTTGAGTGCCTGATTCTCCAGATGTATTGTTTCCCATTGCCAAGACTCCTTCGCCGGGGTTCACCGGTTTGTAATTAATAAAGCCGGGTAAATGGAGCACATGGTATGGAAGGTTGTATTTCCATATTACTCGCGCCAGCACCTATTTTTAATTCACTGTGTTCGCAACATACTTGTTGCTACATAAAGGTGGTACGTAAATTGTTGGCTGGACTGTGGTATATAAGCTTTAATATGCGAAGAAACGTAGTATTAAAAGTTGTGCTGATTTTAGTGAAGGAAAGGAATTGATTGAATTATACTGTCATAATTATACTTGTAAGATTTGAGGTTTTCACAGCGGTGAGTATGAATATTTCTGTCTTCTGGGTTGTTACGCCGTGTAGTATGGTAGAAGTTTACCAACGTTTCTGAGGTCATACTGCCTCCGTCATCGCCCTGATGACGGAGGCAGTATGACCTCTGAAACGTTGGAAAACATCGACCAGACTACACAGCGCAACAACCCAGAGGACAGAAATCTTCATATTTATACTTTGTATGAAAATAGTGTCGTGCTAGGGGACCACGCCGTTACTTCATAACCTATAATCTAGGCTTTAGAGTTTCGATGTCCGACGCAGTCCGACTCAAAAGCGTCGAATCCTCTTTTATGGTTACCATTATCAATTTTTTGTGAATATGGCGACAGGTTTCTGTTCTACATCAGGAACCATCATATTTAGAATGTTATGTCTCTTGTTTGTTTCCTCCGTCTTTATCCTCCACATGGACGAGTATTGTTGTTCCCTGCTCTTTTGCTCTGGTCGCACAACAAATAAATGATCGTCTGGTGGGTTTCACGCATTGAGTGGGAAACTCCTTATCTCCCGCGACCCGAGTTTTACAGCCTCCGGGAGCCACGATAGGGAATTACAGAGCGTAATTCTTCTGGAAAGTCGGCGCTAACATCAGTGCCATCGAGGTGGACTTGGACTACTGTATCAGCATCTTACATGATGCGGCCAGAATGGACGGAATTATTTAAGAGGCTGGTCAGAGCTGACCGAGAGATATTCTGTCTTGTTAGAGGAGTTCTCTTTTCAGTAGTCACAACGTTTGTGTGCAGATGGGCTGAATTCTTAAAGATATTGACGACGGTCGAACAGTTTAACAGGATAAGGTTGTGATAGTTTTATTATTTTCAACAAATGTTATTATGAGCAAAGTTCAAGAACGAGAATGAATGTCAGTTTCGATACATGTTCCCTCGACCTTATTGAGTGTATAATATGATTCAGAATTGCCTTTCATAAATTTATGGATATGTCCATAAACAAGTAAAAGATGTCTATATACATTGTTCTGGAAACGTCTTTGTTTTGATTTACAACACGTTGACACTGATACGTGTTGCAGATTTCTTGAATGGTGCTTACAGCGCATGTAACTACATATGTGTACTCTTCACGAAGCTGTCAATGACGGGTAGCTATGTTAGGGGTTATTCTTCTACTCGATGAAAGTGATTCCTTCGTAACACCATCGTCGTACATTAACATGACTCTGGAAACTGAATTGTTATTAAGTGCTACAAGTAATTACTACAACATCATTCTCCGTTCTGGAGTCGTGGATGGATGTTATGTCTACATTTCATATTAAATTCTTTTTACGTTTGTAGAACACAGGTGCTGCATTAAGTAATAAAACTGAAGATAACGTAATTTTTCTAATTAATAAGGAAATAGGCAAATAATTACAAATGCACTCATTTAAGCTGGTGTTCGAAAAGAACGATTGGGTGTTCGGCATTTGGGGAACCTAGAACCGTTCTGCCTCATCTGAATTTCCGCACTTTTCACAAAGTGTAAGATAGCTGTCTGATACTTCTTCGCTTGATGTTCATTTTGCAAGCTGAACATGGAATCACCTGTAATAAAACGAATTTACTCCCTTCCTGATAGAGTAACTTCCCGGTGTCAGAAATCACAATAAACCACTCCTAGTTGGAATACTACCAATACAGGCAAGTGGCATACTGACGAAGAAAGTTCCAACCGGGAATCTCTCAACACGTGTATAGGTATAAACTTCCAAATCAATGTATATAGAAAGACGCACGTTTCCAGACCAGTTTATATTTGCATTTTGTACTTTTGTTCTCATTCAACACATCCTCCAATTTATGAAAGTCAATACTGAGTCATGCTGTATAATTTTAGCTTTGCATATGTTTATTACTGGAAACGTTAATAATGAAAGATTCGTTTAAAACTAATAGAAAATGTAATAACACATTTATGTCTGTCATTACGTTTTGCTAAAATTTCGATCATTGGCACACACAAAATGGTCTTAACGTTTAGCATCTACACATACTTGATGATACCAAATATTACACATTTGGCAACAAATGCAGAAACCCGTTTTATAGATATCGGATAAAATAATATTTATTTGAGTGAAATCCAGATTTATTATCCTGTCCTGCTGATCTCTTTTGTGCACTTGTGAACCAGCGTCTGTTTACCTTTTCGTGTTTTTGCTAGAAAATAAATATTTATATTCAAACTCGCCTCCTGACGATAATTTTTTGAACTAAGCTGCACCAAACAAACTATCCCATGAAAGGCGGGTAATTTCTTGACTAACTTTGCTCCCATCAGGTTATCAGGGAGGACCCTGCTCCAATCACTTAGTTGACTATAGACTATTAGTTATGTTGTCTGCTTTGTTGTATATGCATAGTAGTTTATAGGATATTATTATTGTAGGTAATATAATATTGTTATATCAGGTAGAATGATATTAGTTGCTAGTTGCAGCATATGAATATTAAGTCTTGTATGTGAACACTGTTGCCCAATTCTGCAACTCGGACTTTCACCGATGTTATCCTCGTTCGATAATTGGGTTGTTTATCAAGGAAACGGTGACACTGTCACCCCAAAAATATACCATTTCAAAATAATTAATAAGCATCAGCCAAGTCCGGGAGTGAGGAAAGTATCAGAGGACACACTCACAAAAACTTTAGAACATTCTAGAACATTCTTATCGATACAGAGTACGGAGTACACATATTGTACCCGAGCTACGCCCTTGCTGACCAATATATATAGCAGCAAGATTATTACAAGACGCCTTTTTATCTGTTACAAGTTTAGTCTTGACGACGGTACTTCGTTCAGTCAGAGTCGGCCACTGCTAAAGCCTTAAACAGCAACCTGTTGTATTTATTACTATTTATTAGTAATAAAGCCTTTGTACAAGTCTATTCTCAGTAGCTCTTATTACATTCGGCGACGAATAATCAGTCACGAAAATCCGCTCGACCAACGTTATCGAACCCACACAGTACTTTACACGGTTTTCCCGTGTCTGGTACACAACAGTATCTCAGTCATAGCGCAAGGAAACTAACAAGAAAGCAGGCACCCATATCGGACCCTGCCGACGCTGTGTCTTGTAACATAAATACTCAAATGGGTGAAGTGGAGTGCTGCTTAATTTATTCTCAGGAAAGAGAAATTGTGTATTTCATCCGTGTTTGTATTTGACGTTAGTTAAGGTTCCGTATAAATGTTCTGGTCATTTCAGTCTATCACAGGTCAAAGTTTGACATGTCTAGATTGATTGCATTCCTGTCCGCTGTAATATTACACAAAATTGTTCGTTACATGTGTGTCTTAACACGCCATGGTTCAATGATAAAACATGTGTTTCTAACTTCATACAACATTGCCTTTCTACGGTAGCTGATTGTCGCTTACTTGATCAAGAATTTTTCCGGCTCTTACTTAATCCGAAGATTCACAATTACCGTATTTACAAGAGCCCGCCACGGGATCCGATTTTAAGTCAGGTGAATCAAATTCACGTCATTCCATACTTATATGAGATTCATGTTATTTTTCTACTCTTTTGCAAGTGGCTTCTTTCTTTCAGGTTCCTCAATTACAGTTTTTCACACACTGTTGTTCTACTCCGTGTGTGTGCTACATGTCCGACCCAGCAATTTTTTATGTGTTAGACGTAAAGTTCGGCCCGTGGGTTATGAAGTTATTCGTAACATACTCCCTGCAATGCATATGATCTTATTATTTCTGCCTCGTTCTTACGTCTTAATATTCTGCTCAGCGGTAGGCTATGTTCTCCGTGAAACTTCGGTCTGAATTACTGCCACGAAATTTAGAAGATGGTTTACAGGCCTGGGGTTCAAAAAAAAGGTAAAACATGCATTCTTGACGATCCATGGCCATATGGAATACAGAAATTAGTTTTAAAATGTTCAAATGTTCACTTGTGCTGCTTGTTGCTTCACACACCATTCATTGTGTCGACTGTTAAATGAATCCACATCACAGCTTCGCTGCAGTTGGAATTTTGTTTCTGCTGTTCTGAATGTCTACGTCCTGTCAGTCCTCAATATCCGCTTCGTAATGCATGCTCCAGTTCGTGTTGAAATTAGACCGCGGGCAATTAATGAAGTAAATTGACAGTTGGCTTCCGCGAGATTGACAGTACTGCGATTCGGTTTATTGGTCACAAGGTGGAATTCGGAGAACAGTGACGAGTTATTTATTAGCTGTAGGGGCAAGTTACATGTGTTATTGGAAAGCCAACTAAACAGTCCCCTTTTAGTGAAAATACCTCGATGGCAGCAGTTTCCGATCCACGCTTTTAATTAACAGAAAATATTGTGTGCTTTTATGTATTAGAGACCGAAATAATATAACTTGATGTATTATTGTGTATAGGTTACAGTATTTCATTTATCTTTCGTACTTGGTGTCTACACGTTTCATGTCCCTGGCATGCTACAAGGTCTCTAAATTAAGATGGACGGTGCGGCTTTGATAGACTTTCCCCCAAAATAAGTTATTTATTTATTGGTATTAATTTCATCAGATATTTTAGGCATTCAGACTGAGGACACGAAATAAAAATATGATTTCACCATTTAGTATTTTCTGTTCTGATTGGGTTTTCCTCGTAAGAAACTCCCGACGTTCCAAATGATCATACTATTTCCATCCATAGAACAGTATTACTCTGTGTTCGCTTGGAGGAACAGGATAGAAAAGTTAAAAAAGTAAGGCTGTCCCGCTACACGCCGTGTAGGCCCGTAGAGGGAGCGGTGTGTAGGTTCTTCTCATTCTTAACCTCAGCACTAGATAGACTTGAGTGATCAGCTTCACGCTCCGGCCGCGCTTAACCCCCGGTAAAGAACCTCGGTACGTATTGGACAGGAGGCTAGGTGGACCCCAGAGTCTTTCTGGACTCAGAGACTAGAGGAGAAATCCTCTGTCCGTGTCGGAAATCGAACTTCGGTCGTCCAGTCCGTAGTACTGAGCTACAGGATAGAGTCGGAGCTAGACTTTCATCACCAAGTTCAGAAAAGCCTGCCACTGGAGTTCGTCTTTGGCCACTTGAATCTGGTTCTCATATCCACATTCTGTATCGCTGAAATTGATTTTAATATTGGGATACCAAACTTTCCCTGTTGTAATAGTTTTGGAGATAAAATCATGAGGTCTAATTATAGGAGCATCCACAAATTTGATGTTTACACATTAATTGCAGGCACCTATAAGGTTTAAGTCTGAAATGTGTTTGCGGCTTTAGAAATAAGACATACACAGGCTTACTAAATTTTAGTCCGAAAATTTTAAGAGTCCATTCGAGAGACCTAGGTTATGAAAATGGACGTTAGAAGATGAGGCCTGGGCGCTGAATAGGGTTGCGATAATGAATCTGTGTGCTTGCGGCCTTCATCATCAGGAACCATAAATATCCGACACTGACGCCGCGAGAACCTGAAATCTTGATTGTTAGCTTTCATGAAAACTCTGCACCTTGAATTAACTAATCACCGCGCAAAGTCAACGCACGCGTTTGACTTGGTTATGCACCATTACTCTGTAATTTCCTTATTGTCGGAGGCGCTCTGATTGACAATAAGATCGCAAGACTTTTTGTATGTCTAAAGGGATTGCTTTTGTAATTAATGACGTCTTCAGCGCGTTTGTTTCTTGTTTCTGTTGCAAACATATCTGCAGATGGCAGCACCACCAGGACGAGCTGTGTGAGACACGAAGCTTTCTGCTACACGACTCGAGCTTGTGAACTCGTGTGATGGTACCGTCATTTGCTAACACCCCCGACCTGTTAATTAAGTCCACCGTAGTCCTCTGCAAAATGTTCACCGAATCTTGCTTTCATATTTAATACACTTAGGGGCAGAGTCGTGAAATGAAATCAGTCTGTGCATCCAGATGATCTGTCGCTTGCAGTTTTTGAATGTTTAAAGGCGAGGAGTTGCTTGACTAGCTGATCTTCTGAAGTAGAAGTTTTTTTTTATTTCATTGATCACGGAGATCAGAAAAAAAATTACATAGGCCTACTTATAGCCGAAGTAAAATACCGAATTGAAGAATGAATCTGCTTAATGCAGTCAGTTGGTGACTGTTACGGGATTTTTTCTTTAGGATGTTTGTGCATGGATGATTGATTATTTTGGTGTGTTGTCGTTCTCATATATTTCAACTTTGCCATTGTTTCAAAGGACTTGTTAAAATTTATTTTATTGTCCTTTTGTCATGCACTCTTATAAAGACACATGAACATGTCCTCAATTTTCTATATTTCTTGTAATCTTGGGGTTTCGGGTTCGATTCCCGGCGGTGCCCGAATTTATAACTTGTGTTGGGCAAGGCCGTGGTCTAGGCAACACGGAGTTTTCCTCCGGGGGCTTCCCCGGTTTCTCCGTGGCATCCCAACAATTACTCCATTCACACACAGAAGAAGGCAATGGCAAACCACTTCTGGATCATCTGCCAAGAACGTATATGAACAGGTCCCAGTCCGGGAAAAGGATGGAAGGATCCTATTCATATAGACCTGTCCTCAGACAGAACACTAAATAAATAAATAAGTTTTGTGTATGTTCTCTTATTAGGTAAAGTTTTTCGCCCTAAATACTAGGGATTGGCTCGCCTACAGGTTAAGTGTGCCACAAATCAGTGCGAAGTTCCAAGCAGAATAGCGCGTTTATAATTCGACAAACTAACAGGCCTTTCTCTTGAGTCACAATTCGATTTCGGACGCATGTATGGACATCATGCCCCGCATGTAAGTGATCATAGAACATAGAATATGTGAAGTGGACAAGTGTACTGAATGTATATGCATTGTGAAGGAATATATCCACTCAAACGTACGCTCAGAAGATATGAAAATGAACTTAATTTGCTTCGACATGTTCAACCAGTTTTGTTTCGCAGCTGCCCTGAGGATGAGAGCAGAGGTGGCTCTCGAAACGCTGGCGGGAGAAATGGTTCATTCACCATTCAGCCATCTGACACGGCTTGTCACCCGAGAGTCTTTCATCATCAGATTCGAAATAATGTTTACTAATACCAGTTAACATAATTTATTGCTTAGGAGTATCGGACACCATTCCCCGAAACGTATTAAAGTTAGTTTTCTGATACGGTCTCAAATTTTTTTTATAAAATAGTTGTTCTGGTTTTAATGTATTATTATTTTTGGCCATTTGGAGATTTCCTTTCGTTGTTTCAGATTTGTTCTCTTTGCGAGGGACTGAATTATTTCTGTTCGTGATATCTTTTTACTCAAAACCAGTGTCTGTAATGAACATTGATTTTGTTCCCGCAGGTACAGTTTCATATTTACTGCTCCAGGGTCATGTGTTGTGGGGTGGCTATTTGTGTTGGCCTATAAATACAACTTAACTCTCCTCTATCTGGCTTCCACAGCAAGCTCCTATATAGCTTTATATGAGAGGAATGGCACATTTTTATTGGGAGCTATCAATCATTTTTTTCCTGACTGGCGACGATTACACTTTTATGTGTGTGGATGATGATGGATGGAAGAATGGTTAGCTGTGATGCCTGAAGGAGCGAAATTTAGATCGGTACAGGGAAATTTCGCTTCCTATTGAAAGATGGTCTAGGAAAATAATATACATTGTTGTCTACCATATTGATGTTTATAAATATTGAGAACTGAACATCTGGCATTTTTCGGTCGAATGAGTTTATGATTGTATCCCACAGGCAGTTGTAAGATTTTTTAGTTTGCTAATCGGGAGTATTAATGCTATGTTTACGAGCGACTTCCTGTAAACGAATTGAAATGTACCATACTTTTTGCGATATTGGAACCAATAAAGAAATAAAATTAACCGGTACTACAAACTTCATAACCAGTGTGAGCTGTAAATTGCATGAAAGTTTTCCTGTTCGCGATGCGACTTCTGATCCTCAGATTTGTAGCATCTGTCTTGCATATTACGAGGACTGTTGATTATTTTGAATATTCAGCTAAAAGTTGTCCTTTTCTTTAAGAATTAAACAACTTATGATGTATACCGGCCTCAGAATCAATTTTTGAGCGTATATTTGGTCTTCGTCTAATCCTCCGTCCTGTAGGATAAAGTCAATTCTGTATTCTGCAACCTGCCTTCACAATTTCCTGCCTTTTCTATCTCTTTCAGTACCATATAGCGGCCTCTTAATTATGTGTATTATCGATCTCCAGTCCTCTGTGTATCAATATTTTTTTCATTTTCTCGTCGTGTTCGGGATTTAACTAGGGACTCTTGTTCGGAGTTTGTATAATTCCTTATGGAAATTGATGTCCAAGACATGAATACGATGTAAGACTGCAGATTCTCATCAACGTTTCGTCACCTCTGTTGCTTGTACCGGTGTTAGGGGGAGAGAGCCGGAAAAAATTAAATGAGTGTATAAGTGATTGAACTTATAAATCAGTGATAAAAGAACTTTCCTGGACGGAAATTGTTGTGCTTATTTGGTAGATTAATGGACAGCAATAAAGTGAACAGGTTTAAGTGAACTACACTTACAGTATGGCACACTGAGATATTACTGAATCCAGCAGAATTTACTGTCACATGCTAAACGTAGCTTCCATCCAGGAATTTTAAAAATTCGAAGTTCTCAGTACAGTTAACATTTGTGTCGTATTCTGTAGCAGTTCTGGTAGTTTATGCTGCTGTTCTGAGGACGGTGATGTGTTGTGTACTGAGCAGCATTCCCATGGGTAATCGCAGCTACCAAATGCGTTCTCTGCTGTTGTGACAAGCCATGCTGATGTAATTGCCAATCGCTTTACCGATACCAACGCGCGGGACTGACCGGGAGAGGAATGGTCTTGGGTTCTGAACTGTGAGCTACAGGTCCGCTGTCAGGCTAATCGATCTTAGATCTTAGGCCTTTTGTTCGGAAGCGAGGTTCAGTCCGTTACATACTTGGGCCAGTACGTAGGTTGCGGCACATTTGGCCAAAATATCTTATTTTCGGAACGCATCGAAGGCGAGATTACGTTCGGATATTTTCGCGACACGCATTAAGAACACTAGTGCTAATCCCATTATACATTTCATTGTATTTTAGAAAAATTCGGAATAGCCCAGCCAGGGTATTGACTTTTACGAGCTAGATGACCGGTGTTCGAATCCCCGCTCTGACATTACCCTTTCTCTACATCACTATTTCGAGACCGGCTATGGTATCCACATAGCCTCCTGTCAGGGGTAAAGTGGCTGGAGCCTACAGCTGTCTGTTCCGGACCTCCAGATGGTGTCATGTTAGATCTATCCTTCCACCATTAAAGGCGTGATGGTAAGGGACACTTTTATTTTTGCATATTACCTGTACTTGGTTGTTCGTTCTTAGCAGATGTCATTAACTGCTTACAACTTCAAGAGTGTGCAAGCGTTGTTTCAATTACAACAAACAAGTTCTTTAACACCATGCCTCAGTTATCATCAACATTGAGTAACTCAGTTATTATGCATATTATACATACTGCATTGTGTTACTTAGAGATGGCAGTATAATATATAATTTGTTGTCGAAATTTAAATCGCCATTACCGGGTTGATAAGCTTCTTCGTATATGTATTGATGTTTTATAGAATGATAGTAAGCTTAATACATGAAAATAACTTTATTGTGAACGTCCTTGATTCTTCCGTCGGATTACAGTGGATTCCGATTAATTGGGACACACCGGGACTAGAACACTTTGGCCCGATTAAGCGCGTGCCCCAATTATGCGATGTTCCACGTAGAGTTAAAAGGGTTTGTTCTTTAAAATTTTTTTCAAATAAACGGCTGCCTCGATTAGCCGATGACCCAATTGACCGGAATCCGCTGTATTGTATCGAAACATGACTTCTACATCGCCTATACAATACTTTCTCGGAATGACCGTCCTCTATTCTGGCAATAAGAAAGTGGCTCTTAACGAAGAAATTAAACAGAAAATTTAGTAGGATATGTGGTTTTCATGGCTGTAAGTCCGAACATGGCTTTCATCATGGCACTCTTCGCACTGGTGATGAAGGTAGGAAGGACCTCTGAAACTTTGGTAAACTTCTACCAGACTACACGGCGCTACAGCCCAGAAGACAGTCATCCTCACTTATAAAATTCATCGAGAACCTCTTTGATTAATTGTTTTAAAGTGTTTCCACATGACGTATAGTCCCTAAGCCACTCGTAAATGGTGAGTCTGACATCAAGTATAGGCCTGTATTAAATTATAGAACATTCCGTGTAGTGTTTACAATTCTTGCATAATTTACAATTATGCATATTCTCACAGCTTAAAATTTGTAAAATATGATCTGATCGTTTCTCTCCGACGCCATGTTTTCGTACTGTCGCCATGGTGTTGGCTTAAACTTTGCAAAAGAATCACCATAACAGAAGTTTCTTTTTTCGAAGATCTATTACCACAAAACATTTCTGTATAATTCCGTTTCTGCCTCAATTTCGCATGCCTGTTAGTTACTCTGTCAGTGGTAGAAAGATTTAAAGTACAAGACTGGAATGTCCTTGTGCTTGCGTGATGTTCATATCTTAGGTACGGTGATAAGATCTTTCCTTACAAATGAAGGAAAGTAATAGAAATGCATTTTAATTAAAGCGTTTGCTTTTGAACAGTTCGATACGTAGTGCATACCTGAATTATGACAATTGTAGAGGAGTTCAACAAAAATTAGAGGGTCTGTGAGTACGAGAAGTAAGATTTTTACGATTAAGTAGCCTACCTAACTCTTTTATTTAGTAATTCTGATGTGATCTTCGTTCACTTTGTCTCAGAAGATGACACACCGTTGGAGGATTCTTACCTCGAGTCGGTATAGGTCATCCGTTCCCTATGTTGAGTTATGTTTGAACTAAAACTGTACACATACTCAAACAGCCGTAGACACTGGCGTACCCTTCAAAACAGGCTTGGAACATCGACGCTGTTACAGTTTGACTGACTTATTTAAGAAAACTCTGTACTTTTCGGTTGAATGTTGACCACGTTATTTAGATAGTGTCTTAATTTCCATCGAATTTCTTTGGTGTGTTATATTTTTACACCTTTTGAAGTAAATGCCATGTTTGAAGAAATAAAGGAAAGTGGCATTTGTTTTCTTTGAAGATGTGCTGTGAAGGAAGATATTTCAGGCAATGGAGATGTCGATGTTGATCTTCTGTGTGGTAACTTCGTGTGAACTTGTAGGTAGAGACCAATGCATCGGAGGAACGAATTGCCTCATATTCAGTAGTAAATATGGATGCTGTACGTTCCCCTTGGAACGTTGATATCTACAGAAGACAAATCCGTGCCGTGTCAGCCTAGTGGAGCAACATCGATGATTTTTAAAGTTTTCTTGATAGGGTTGGTTAGATATGTATGTGCGTTTATGCGTTTTACCGTCGTCTCTAACGATCCTGTACATCCACTTTTAAATTTTGAGGGGTTTTCATGAGCTTAATCACATTTCGGGTGATCATCATTAGAATTTAATTCCGTCAAGTCTGGATCTGGCCAACAAACCTACTCCTTCTTATCCTCATGAACACGGGTCAGACAGTTTCTAATCCTTGTACAGAAACAAAATATGCTTACTTAAGAATTATGAAAATATCTTCTTCTTCTTTAGCATTTGTCCCGTGATACATGATATATTTGGTTCAGAACTATATACACCGCTTTGGCAGGGTCTGTTTTTTTCCTTCCTTGGAGGTTTGCTTGATTTATGGACATTCGGTAGGACTTCTTGGACGGGAGATCGGCCCGTCGCAAGGCCTCAACCTGTACACAGGACAGCACAACACAGAAAGAGGCGGACAAACATCCATGGCTTGAGTGGGATTCGAACCCACGGTCGCAGTGTCCGAGCGGCACAAGGCCCACGCCTCAGACCGCGCGACCACTGTGACGGCGAATTATGGAAATATGATTTTATTAATATGTGCATTTCTGCTTTTGGTGCCTGCAATGCTTGTGATCGGAATCCGCACATCTTGATATCGAAGCTGGCAGTGCCGTGTGTTTCTCCGAAGTGGGATATCGATTTTTTTATTTCCATGGCAATTGATCTCTCCGTCTTCTTACTCTTCACTTTTTGCTACCCCTTTCTTCTTTCTCAGTGTCGTTAATTAACCCTTCAACTCGGGTTGGCAGCGTCTGTCTCTCACCCTTTTTCTTTTTCCCATCTCCTTTTATCTTCATTTCCATCTTTTCATTGCTTCATTTGCGTCAGAGCATGCAACTGCCTGCTCCTCATTTTTCCGTGAAAATTAAACTTGATAGCTCTTAGACAGCGCGTCTGTCTTTTTTCTTTTTCGGAAATAATAAACGGCCCTCCTCTGGCCCTTCCCTCGTCTTTGAGTTGTCCTCTGTGTAGCAGGCGTTTCGTTTTACTACCCATTCACTTCCTTTGTTGTGCGGACACTGCACGTTTACAAATAAGACATCAGACATTACGTTGGGCAGAAATCCCACCGCGACGTCATGAATAAATGACACATTTTACGACAAAATGGCCGCTTAATTTCCGTGATATTCCATCGTAAAGAAATATTTATTTAGGGTGTTTATAACCACATATAAATATTAAGAGTACGAGAAACACGGTACCTGAATACCAGATTAATGTTAATTCACGAATAGTGATACAGATTTGGTTTCAAATACGCCTCCAGTAGGTGGAAGATTGTTTTGACTTCTTGAGGCCTTTAGGAAGTTTTAAAAGGTCTGTATAACCATACTAGTCCCGCAGTGCGTTTAAATCTTCGCCATTAATTTTAAAATAAAATTAATAAAAGCTATCGTAACTAATTACAGTAACTTGAAGACGTGAGTAGAGCCAACTTTCTAAACAACATTTGTTCTGTAAGTCTATTAAAGTGTGTATAGCTCAGAGAGCGCCAGTGTCAAACGTAATTTTGGTACAAATATTATTTTTACAAATTAAATCGTTTCCACAAGTTATGAAGCAAAGTCGTTGTATGTGAGACAGAAAATTAAAAGCCGCCGTATAGGATACTGTGCTGCGTGAAGGGAAATACTGGATTTTAGTAATTCACAAATATGAATTGGAAGCTAGCCTTTTTTTCATTTTATCCGTAAGTGGACGATATGTTCAGCCCATCGCTCAGTCTGTAATTATCATGTGATACGTTTTGCAATTATCATTCGCTGAAACGTTCTTATGTCCACATTATTAACTAATACTACTGATTAGCATTGAAAGATTACCTTGAAGTTTACCTCCAAGTGTGAACGTTAATTATGCTTAAATTTACTCCACACACTTGAAATTTTATAAGCATAAGTAGGTCTGTAAAATATTTAGCGTTTAGACGACAAAAGTTTATTGCCAACCACTAGACTCTATCTTTATCCACCTGAAAAAATTGACGCCTTTGCATCCTACTTATCTCAGATAATTTTAATGTTATCCTATCATCTATGCCTAAATTTCGTAAATGGTCCGGTCCTTCACGCTTTCCGAATGCAGTTTTGAATATATTTCTTGTCTTCATCATGCACAGGACTTACACATAGATAAGGTACACATTTTTGGATGTTCTTATGTCACTATAGCAGACGTTTGTTAAATGGTACCTACCTAACCCAAATAAGTTATGATTTAAGATGCTTTTAATAATAACATGCACATAATTTCTTCAGTAAGAAACATTGCTAAATTCATCTTTTGTACTATCATCTTTCGATGCCCAGTCGGCTTGTGACACTTCCACCTCTGTTGATATTTGCTTTAAATGAGCACATGCTGAATCAATTGTTTTCTTCTTGCCGGCTTCAGATCTTCATTTCAACAGTACACGGGTGGTCTGCAGTTACGTAACACACTCAGTTTACGAAATTTTCTTCCCCTAGAGAATCGTACACTAATCGCTAACTGAAATTGTGCCTTATTAACCAATCTTCCACGAAGATAATAGAAAGAGATTAGCAGTAGGCTTTGGGAAAAACCAAGAGTAGCGTTTTTTTTGAGTCTTGGTAAGAATTTCTATCTCTGATGTTAAGAATGACACTAATATCAACAACTGTACCTTAACTCAATTTAGTCTTATTTGACGTATTATAGACGTATGATGCTTCTTACTGAGAAGTCAGAAATGCATGCAGAATTTCAGCTGGGATTTGATCTGAGGATGTTACTAAATTGATATCAAAGAATTGTGCTATGGGTGTATGGACTAAATACATTTAGCTCAATACAGGCGACATTGACGGGTTGTTATGGACGTGACATTGAAACTTTGGTATCACGTGAAAGATCAAAGCCACTCTTAGGTTTTCAAGATTCTCTGTACTCTATTGCTTTATTTAGTTCCGCAATATTCAGTTTCTGTTTCACCGTTTCCGTGCTGAATTAGGCACTTAAAATAGTCTCTTCGAAACCCAAAATTTCTCGGTTACTCTGTATACGTCTTTTGCTTCACTCATTTGTTTTGTAGGGTGGAATCGCCCATCGCGTTATTGGGTGTATATTAGGGTTTGGCCATTTTCTCGTACACTTCATTGAATCTGATAGATCCTCATTTTTCGTCACCTATCAAGTTTCTCTTTTTGTAGGTGGACTAGAAAACCTTCGTTAGATGAAAGATCTTTAATGACCGTCCGCAGTCTGTCGTAAAACATAGAAATGTTTCTGCAGTAGCTGCGAAATTACTGCATGAAAAAAGTCGACTTCCTGGTCTCCGGATTTCTATGAGTTCTTCTTCGTTTTTAGCCGACTTTTCATTCTCAAGGAAAGGAAGTAGGTTTATCTGATTACGGTGTTGTACAGAGTGCCCCACGAAACATCTGCCAAAGTTTAGATGGTTATTTATTGGCTTACTTTTAGTGAAACGTTTTCTATCAGTATGAGCCGAAATTTCAGCAGTTGCGTAGTTAGGTATGTGATAAACATGTTCCCGTTACTGTTCTATTCTTATGTCCATTACCATCCTTTAGAGCTCTTGTTACTCCTGGTCGTATCGACAATCATTCTTTAGGGACATATCATAGCAGACTAATTCCAGCATTTGCTACAAGACGCGCTGACGTCTTCGGAGGAAGTTATTCTTCAGGCGCTCCACCTCGTTTCGGTATACAAGTGACATAATTAAGTCGGCCTTAAGGGAATATTTGGATTGACCTTGGGAATTCGTATGCCTGTCAGTAAGTACATGCAAGGCGCTGATGTTGAGAACCCGTAGTGTAAACTATACTTAGCAGGCAGTTTATAAACAGCTGTCTTTATACATCCTCTTTCTACAAAGTTTTGGTCTGAGGTTTATTACGAATCGCTTCCACTCTTATTTTGACTGGGCGAGCTTTGACTATGGACAGGCTTCCTCCTGGCCATTCTGTAGAACAGAGTTTTAATAGGTTACCAAGAAATGTAGGCCAGTCTTTTTACTTCATCAGACAATTCTCTTGAGGGATCAGTTGACTCGCGTTTCCTACTGCTCCATTTTTAGGAACACTAATCCTTTGACCAAAGGAGATGGCTACTTCCGTTCCAGACGATATTTCTCTGTGGCTATATACGTAGCCTTCCTTAAACATTAGTTTCTTTTGTTCTTTGTATTAACTTCGTCACATGCATTCCGTAACCAATATTATAAAGTAAATTTTGTAGCAAATGAAATGCAGTAAGATATAACGTTTATCAATGGTGCGTGTCGATCTGGCTTTTGATTGTTCTGGTTTTATTGTTAGGTGAATTCAGTTTTGAGTTCTGTTTTATTATATGTAATATTAATTTAATTTTAAAATTGAATTCGATTTGGTTGTTCCACAGTGAAGTAATGATGTGTAATTATGAATTCCTTGGTACTAACTTTTCTCTGATTTAAGTTGTTTAAGAAATACTGTAGTGTGGAGAAAGGTAAAACTGTTGGTAATTTTCTTAATAAAGGTACTTCCTAAAGCGATCCCTGAAATGTATTTATTGGGAAGACTGTAACCTCACCTAGAAAAAACCTCATATTATGTAAGTTAAATATTACTGAAACCTAAATTTCCACGTTGAGTGTAATTTAGTAATTGAATTCAAACAAACTGGAAAAGGAAACAAACGAAAACTCTGGCGAGGCTTAAGTTGCATCTGAAGAACAAACATTCTAACTAACGCACGGCTTTATGATGGCGACGGCGCTCTTCGTGACATTTTCTCACCTGGCACTTCCAGAATGTTTATTTTATATTGCTTTGGGGCCTGACTTCTTCGATCCTCGTACACGAAATAATATTTTCCCAGGAATTTTGTGCACCTTAAATCTGGACGGGGCGTGACGATTTGGCGATGATTCGATCACAGTACCTGCCGAATATAAACCTACAGCATTACTGCTGCACTAGCATCCTCTGTTTGCTGATAAAATTTTGAGATGGGCGGAAATATGCAGTTGTGCAGTTATACAGTATGTACCCCACCCGAACCTTGCCCGAGTTATCGGTTGTCTTGAGAGCTTTGTTTCTCTTTAGTTTTTAAGGCATTGCCAATATATTACTTCAAAAATGTCATGATATCCTTCCAGATTCATACATACTCACTATTCACAATCATTTTCTCATCCACTCGATTCGATTCAGTATGGATCTCAGTGTGGACTATAGACAGTGTCGTTAAATATAATCAGTGAGTCAACTATCTTTCTCATGTGGTCATTTGTTAGCCATCATCTGCTAGTTCGTTCCTTCATTGTGTCTAGCTGTAGTTAACTCTTTTTGTTTTGAGCTTTGTCCTAAGTTTCTTTTCTATTAAAATGACAAAGAAAGCTGAAAACCTTAAAAAAATATATTTCGGAGAATGGATCTACCTTAGTTTTTACATACAAAGGGAGACCTATTCTGTTGGAAACTGTAGACCAATATATGCCTCCCTTTTACCTGAGGACGAAAGACTATTGTTTGGAAAGAAGTGAATTTTCTGTATTTTCAGGACTTAAAAAGACAGACGGTGGATAAAGCCCAAAACAAAGGAAGTAGTAATATAAAACTATCGCGAAAGACGTTCAGGGAATTGAAACTAACCTGTTCCACAATTTTAGAACCGCTGTTGTATGTCTGAACTGCCAGGGACACGAAGATCTCATGAAACAAGAAGCAAGTTTAAATGCAATCAATTGAAGAGCATGTGAAGACTAAGATTTCCGTCTTCTTTCAGGGACAAAAGTCTTGTAACGAAATATGTGTCCTTTGTACCTGGGAAACCAGGTCATGTAGGGTGTTAGGTAGCATGAAGATGAAACAATTCTTCGACTCCGGAAAGTTATTGGCTGTCAGCAATAGCGGTTTCGAATACGGGGAAAGGCGTCTACGATATCCTTGGGACTGTTACTGGCGCGGAGAATTCCGAACCTCGACACTGGGTGTCGAAACTTGGCTGGTGAGGCCATAGCCCACAGGGAATACCCGAGGAGAATTCGGTGGCACGATGCAAGTCTTGTGATACTGAAATGGGTTTTGCCACGTCACATGACGTAAAGAAGAGCTCAAATGGCACGTCTCTATGCCTGGAGGAGGTTTCGGTAACAATCTGTTTTTCAAAGAATCGATATTTGTGTACTGAATTACGTGTCCAGTGAACTCCTTTTCACTGTATCATGACGCGGCTTTAGGCTTCGGCTTTCAAATAGACTGTCTGCTCCAAATACGTTACATGAGCAGTCGCATAGAGCTGACAACGGGTGGTCCTTCAGTTTGGAGTTTGATTGATGGAAATTACCATCATTGTAGCTAAATATCACATATTACATTCAATAAAATCTTGGGCAATCAGCCGTGTTCATTGGTTACCGTAGTAAACCGACGTTTCGGGAACCAACTCTGTCCCCTTCATCAAGGTTCTGATGTGACTGGATACCTCGGAGGTAACTACGGTAACCAGCTAACGCGGCTGATTGCCCGAGAAGATTTTAAAGATTGTACTCGCCGCGAAAGTCTCAAATCCTATAACATATTACATTATTAAATATCACAGATGATCAAGGAAGATGAGATGGTCATGCTGTGTTGCAAGTAATGGGGAGATCATAACAAATTAAAACCTGAATGTAAGAGACCGCTTGGGAGATCGAGACGAAGATGGTTCGTCTAATTTAGATGTGGGTCCAGGAACGGTCTCTTTTGAACATGATAATGATCCTTGAGGTTCCGTTAACAGCGAGAATTTCGTCACCTGCGGAGCACCTGTCTGATTCTCAATAAGGAGTGTGGAGTCAGTTACGTTATTTAACGACGTCCAATCAGGTGATGTGATTATCTAGCTTTGACTGAGGTGAAATGCGGTAATGATTGGATGGTCGTTGGATCATGTGTCAATAATTAACGTCATTCCACTAACGCACTTCAAGAGCTAAGCAGGTTCCGGAATTTATTTTAATAATTATTAATGCAGAATTATATTACATTTCGATTCTGTATAGTCGATTCAGTCAACCGCCTTCGTTATATAAACCAAATAAACAAAAACAAGAACAATAATTTTTGAAGGACTGGATGCATAGTTTTCTTTACACGCAGTAGAAACCGTACAGACAGTCAGCTTAAGTGTTAGGTATTCCAAGTTTCCGAATACCATATAACTTTTACTAATGCGATTCACCTTAGATTTTTTGAACAATAATAGGGTTAAAATGCGACCTCCAGCCCATTCTTATCCTGTAATACTTCTTACAAAATTGATGTAAATATGGAATTCAAATATTTCAATCTGAATGCTTCGAAGTTATCATAAATTCCGTATTATATTGCGTATGTTATCCAGTAGATTAACAATCTGTAAGTTCTTGCTGTCACGCTGCACAGTCGTCAAAGTAGCTAATGATTTCTGAACCCATGGGCATCTCGCAGCCGGTATGCTAGTGCGTTAAAAGTTAATGATTCATCTGTTCCGCACGATAA
>NW_019059608.1:4558290-4597215 GCF_000696155.1 Zootermopsis nevadensis
AGGCGTACAAAGTGTTTTAGTGCCTGGGCCACGGAGCACAGTACGATAATTTTAATTGCCCTACTCAGAATGCGAGGATTTTTGCATTATTTTAAATGAGTACATAGTAACGTATGAGCCGGGATAACTCAGTCAGTATAGTGACTAGCTACGGGTTGGACGGCCGGGGTTCGATCCCCGGCGGGGGCAGAGGATTTTTCCTCTAGCCTCTGCGTCCAGACCGGCTCTGGGGCCCACCCAGCCTCCTCTACAATGGGTACCGGGGTTCTTTCCCGGGGGTAAAGCCGGCCGGGGCGTGATGCTGACCACTCACCCCCATCTAATGCCCAGGTCAAGAAAGAGAGGAGCCATACCTCCACTCACCCCAAACGCCTACATGGCGTATAGTGGGACAAAATTTACTTTACTTTACTTTACATAGTAACGTAGGCCTACTTGGAAATCCTGAAATCAGCATTCATATTATATTGCAGCCATTTCATTCTTAGTAGACGTATGTAAGTCTGTAGAGTATAGGATTTGAGACTTCGCGGCGAGTACAATCAATAAATCTTCTCGGGCAATCAGCCGCGTCAGCTGGTTACCGTAGTAAACAAACTCTGTCCCCATCTTCAGGGTTCGACCCAGTCACATCAGAACCCTGAGGATGGGGACAGAGTTTGTTCCCGAAACGTCGGTTTACTACGTATTATTGAAAAATGAAGATAAATCCTGAATGTGATATTTGAGGGTTTGCTTTTGGAATGATTATAATATAATTGCTCATAGTGCATTGACAATGCTTCTGGACAGACTTGAGAAAAGAAGGGAAATTTCGATCAGTCCACAGAATCTCCAAACTGCTCGGAGATCCCACAAATGAAAGTGAAGACCGATGACTGTGTAGTTTCTTTTCTTGGGCGGAATGCTTGAATTTATTTAAAATATAGCCAAAAGGATTGAATCGTCTAAGTATAAAATCTGAATATTGTTCATTATAAAATTTACCACGTTTCATTGAAACATAGCATTGTTTTCAAGTTTCCTTTAGTAATTATATTCCATGTTATGTGAATATACAGACAGACGTTTGTAACTAGAAAGTCAGAAGCTTTCTGTAACACGTAACAGGTAGCATCAAATTATTCGTAGTTGTTTGACGTGATAGTTTTTTGTATTTGCAAGCAGTACAAGCAGCGCCCTATCGCTGTCTAGTGCCATATTTATTGACATAACTTGTAGATGCTTTAGTCTGAATGGTGAGGAGAGACGCACAGCCCATTTTGATTAGCTCTTGAGGCTCAGTTATTGGGAACTGCGCGTGAGTTTGCATCTTAATCGAGTTTCAGTAAGCCAGGTGCGACCCGGGTCTGAGTTGTTACTGCACGCAATTGAAATTCTGACATAAGCCCTAAACCTCAACTTTGAACTCTTAGTGGTAATCATTTTAGGTTTTATTTACTGTCTGTTCTATTTATTTTTAATTTATTAAGCATTACTATTGATGTTTTAGTCTAATACTGTTATCAGACACTAAAACTTGTTTTACTCGGTTAATTTAACATTTTTAAATGTGACTTTTATGATACTGCCTTCTCACTTGATTTCCATGAATCGTTTTTTTTAATACATTGTGTGCGTTACAGGCAAATACGAACTGTGAAATTGTAAAGTCTCGCGAACCTTTTTAAATTTTCACAATATCAATACTATCGAAACTTTCCTTGAACAGAGAGGTTCTGGCAGGTGCATGGACTCGACTTCTGCCATGTCTTTCTATCGCATTTTCAACTCCCGTGTGCTAAGAACAACCGGTTGCCGTTACTGATAATATTCATCTTGTCTCTCTTTTTGTCTGAGGGAATACGTGGCACAGACCACATCATCTGTTTTATTAATGAATTCGTATTTTGTCAGCGCCGTGTCGTCTCCGTCAGACGAGTGTTAGCAAGAAAAATCTTAGACTCCTTCCTGCCTTCAAAAATTTTCTTTTGTACAGAGATCCTCTCGAGACTACAGATTAATTATATTTCTTGTGAAATATCTGTGCATGATCTCGCATTAGTAGACTCTAGGTTTAGAGTACTTCAGAGTCGTTAAACTTAAATATTTCACACCTCCGCCTCGTTTCCAATCTTCAGCGCAAGAAATTTCATGTAGAACTTTTTAAAGTTATTTTACTGTCGGCACATAATTATTATAGGTTCATAATTTTAGCTACGTAAGAAAATTGATTCATAACTTCAGACTATCGTTTTCTGTGTTGCGACACAAAGTATTCTTGTAGACGTTTACCAGCATTTCGGATGAACTTGCCTCGATCTTCAGGATAAAAGTTATAACGCAGTGTAGCAGTTTAAAAGACCAAAATAAAAACTTTCACCGCCGCGAAAACCTCAAATCGCTTAACAAATTATCTGTTATTGTTAGACAGAACAGTAAATTTATAATTTGCATAGTTGCTATGATGGTATTGCTCATATGTAGTAGGGAATTACATGTACAAAGGTGAGATGGAATGACATTCAAATTAGTCTTCATGAAAGTTGATTCCCATATTCAGACACGCACATCCATAAACACAAACACACATTGGCATAATGCTACTCTAAACTTGACTTACTTTAATAAGATAACTGTGGATTGTGGTTTTATGTGTTTTTACTCCATGTGGTCCTGTAGGTGGTTACCGATGTTTTGAGGGATAGCATAGCCCCCGTATTCAGGGATATGGGGATGCGGTTTACAAGTGCGCACTGGATCACAACCCAGAACACAATCCACACCTTCACTCAGTAAGAAAACGAATTTAACAAGGAGTATATTAATTATAATAAGGAACGAATGAAGTGTTCAGTTTATTTTAAAATGTGAATCCTAATGCACCCTGAAGTTAAGAATATATTACGTAATATATAACGTAGGAAGATTTTATATTGGAAAAGTTCTTTTAAGAAATTGGATATAAGTCGCTTAATCGCCCATAAGAAAACTTTTTTCATTGAAGTATAATCGCTCGGTGCTTCTGAGGAAAGTTAATGAGATGATATAACTCATATAGTTTTCAGATAGTCTTATTTTCGATGGCTATTTGCTCTATTAAACGACTAGATTATCATTGTCCTTATTGCCTAAATCAGTAGTGTATAGGAAATACATGTCAGTACTGAAGTGCGTCGTTATTAGACATTTAATAATAATTTCAAGGAATTCTGAAATAATCGATTTACGTTGCTAATATTATCCTTTCTTGTCTCGCGTATTTAATACTTCCTTTATGATTCTTGCTGTGATGTAAGGAAGCGTTATAACATTCTAGTTTGTTCAGTATTGCTTGCTTCATTGGATTTGTTTGGGTATTATTCCACTGGGAATTATAATGACTTGATTATATTGGCCACCACAGATTCTAGTTTCTTTTTGTGCATTATCTTGCGCTAGCAAAATGTGAGCGTCTGTCTCGAAGAAAGTCATTAGTCTCAAGACAATTTTCAGCCTTATGCCTTGGCAGATTTTTTAGTGTCGTGTGTGATGATAAATATAAAGCCATAACAATGATGTTTAACCTTTTTGCTTTCAAACAAAGTAATTTTTCCTCCCATGCTAGATGCTGCTAGTCCGTGTGTTCCTGGAGGTAAATCGCAGACATTTTATTTAATAAACATCTTCTCTTTAAGGTCAGCTCCTCGGGTGTACTTAAGATGCTCCTACAATATAAAATCTTGATAGCACTGGCATTTTCAACAAAGAATATGTTTTGTTTGCTGATATTATTCACTGTTTTAGGGACTAAATGTGTATGGTATAACGTTTCTGTTATCCAACATCTCGGGGTTTTATACTTGGCTGTAATTCACTTTCTGCCTGCTGTTGACTTTGGTATATTAATTTATTGGAATTATTAATATATGAATACGTCTTACGATCTCCGCATTCTGTGCTTTCATTAACTTTTATATGGTAGCTATAAATTAAAAGCAAATTGTTCTGGAAACAACACTGAGTAGGGCCTGTTTTAGCTGGTTAGAAGAAGTACACCCTTATTCTGCTGGCAAATGACCCTATATCCAGAACACAAATACGTGCTCCTGTTATTCTAGGTTCACTGTAGCCGACCGCATGATAGTAACATTTACATTTGTACAAGAGCGAAGTCGCAAGGCGAGGGAGAGACAGCAGTACAAACGCTTGGCGATATTCCTGTGGTAGTAAGTCAGCAAGGATCAGACTGTTGAGCCGTTCCGAATGATCCTGACGACTAAAAAGAATAGTACGCGCCTTTCCCTCCTGGGAGGATCAGGTCCTTTTTACTCCGTCTAACTGCTGGACCAGAAAACGCCGCTACATCGCTGTGACATTTATTATTCGAACACGCGCTGTAGCTCTAATTTCTATGCTTATCTTTCGTGTTGTGGTTCTCAAAATTACCGGAAACAGAATTAACTTCAAGTAAGTTTAAATTCAACAATATAACCAACTGGTGCGGGGCTAGAAGTCTGTGGAAGAAACAAAGAAGCTGTTTCGTTCTTTTTCCTTAGTATTTTTACGGTTTTTAGATACTTTCTAGAAATTATAAAACTGCTTTCTTTTTATACTTTCCTTTCCATGGAGAAAAGTTTTCTTCCGAGATCATCATACTTTCTGTGTGTGCATCTTTGTGAATCAACTGGCCATTTTTCACGAAATTTGGTACGACTATAACGTTTCCACTGGAAACCACAACAGTAAAATACTTTTCAGTTTCCCACGGTCGCTAGTAACGACATGGTCGACCCACTGAAATGATGTATAATAAAAGATTATTGGGAAATAAGCAATGTCGTTCTTTTGTTAAGGTAATGTTTTGTTGACTCTGCTGCTTAAAGTCTAATATTTAGCTTTGGATTTGATGGCATAACTCAGCACCTAATAGACTAAAGTTGTGTCGTACATATTTAACATAGACAAAATCTACGGGTTCTAAATACAACATCCATAAAAATAAAATAATAATTATTATTATTATAATCCTTCCGCCCTTCGTTATTTACCCCCTCTTAACAGAAGAAATTGTCTGTTAATGTATAAATTACATTCATCTGCTTTAGGATATATCAGGTGGACCAATGTGCTGTTGTGAACACGATAATGAACGTTTACGTTCTTTAAGGGCCTGGTAATTTGTCATTCAACTTAGTGACTGTCTGCTTTGTAAGGAAGGCTTTTCGGTATGGGATTAGTTAGTTAGTAGCCGTATTAGCTTTTAGTTAATACAATTGAAAAGACTGTGAGCGTTGGATTAGTTTAAATTACATATGAACCTTTCAGCGTATAATTAAAATTATTCGGTTACTATAACAAATAGTCTTTCCGTTTACTCCGGTTTATGAGGCAACCCAGAAATGTAGGTTTTGAGGCCGAATTTTTTAACGTAATTCAGATTTTTTCAAAATGTGTTGTGATATTTAATATAAATCCTTGTTAAATTCAGCGGGGAATTTTCTTGTCCTTAGGTTTCTGTGGTTGGTATTCCTTTTCTTTTGATTTTTTCTTTCTTTCATTCCTTCTTCCGTCTCTGTGTCTTCCCTCACCAATATTATTTTCCATTTCCTTTAATATCTCGCTACTTGTTCACACATCACATCATGTTTATTTCGTTGCAGTATGTTTTGGTTACCAATAAAGTCAGTCGTTGAAACCGGTTGCCTGAATACAAACAGGCGTACCAGATATTTCGTAGGTAACTTTACAGACTCACATAAAGGATAATTAGACCTATGTGTACACTTAGTTTCTTAAACAAATAGGTTTACATTATCCATTACAGCGGTATTAGTCTAGTATACAGTATATCGTATCGAAGTCTGCAAAATCAAAGAACTTCACTGCAGTTGCTGTTTGGGACTTTTTACAAATAATACGTTGTCATCTAGTGGCATTACTGAGAAATTCTCATATTAGTCGTTTTACGTGTTTATTTTACGGCATCTCCTCTATGACTACGTCTTTAAACACTGATATTAACCTGTGCAATTATTTATTCTAAACAAGTTAAATTAATATCTTGCGCCTTGAAGTGAACCTGTGACCATTTCCCTTTCCCCCATGAGCACCAAACCTCGTTCTCTGCTTTACCATGACCTTGTCATGTAACATTACCGTCGACTGACATATTTCTTCAGCTTTTAGTGCCACACTTTCACAACGATGCTTTTAGGGCATGTAATTGCCTTAGTCATTAGCATTCTAACAAAAGAAAAGTGGTACTACATTTAAAAATGGACAGGCAATAAACTACACGCCACCGATACAATCGCTTCAATTCATAAAACGCATCGAGGCTTTATTGAAAGTGAATATATCGTGACATTGCGGTGACACGTCACTATATTACCGGGAGACAGGTCACTCGTCATGTCACAGAATGAAGTATGACAGTGCCTACCACACCTGACACTTCCTTTATAGCAAACACCTGCATGCACGATATATCTTGTGAGCTCCACGAATGAGCTTGTTTAATTAAAGTCTAGGCTGTCCTTCACGTTCACACATGTTGGGGTTCAAGCCGTGACGCTCTGAACATTCACAAAGAGGACCTAATTCGCCATTATCTTATTTGTTACTTAATTACAAATTAATCTCGCCCTTGTTTTGGTTCTTCGTTCAACAAGAGGTCTGCTGCCTGCGACCCACGGGCCATATATGGTCCACTGATAAATATAATGTTAATGTAAGGTAAAGAGAGAAAATCGAAAGAATTATTTTATCGAAACAAATAACATTTTTTGTATATGTAGACCAAAATCTTATGGGCCGGTGTAGCTCAGTCAGTATAGTGACTGGCTACAGACTGGACGACCGAGGTTCGATCCCCGACTGAAGCACAGGATATTTAATGTATCCTCTGCGTCCAGACCGGTTCTGGGGCCCACCCAGCCTCCTATCCAATGGGTACCGGGATCCTTTCTCAGGGGCAAAGCGCTGCCGGGGCGTGATACTGACCACTCACCCCCATCTAGTGCCGTGGTCAAGAATGAGTAGGAGCAATATTACCTCTCCCCCCAAGCGCCTATATGGTGTATAGTGGGACAGCTTTACTCTTTTTTAGATCAAAACGTTAAAATCGTATTATTGCGTAATGGTAAATTGTTCCGTTGTTCAAACCACAGGAAGCTAAAATATGAAAACTAATGTTGTATAAATTGACAGTGACTTGAGATCGTAAGTTTTTGGAAGCTAACGAACAGGATCATAAGAGCAAACTCCGTTGTTTAGAGAAATACAGCTATTATCCGTTTTCAAGTGAATAAGTTCTAGAAATACAGTTCCGCTTCCTACCCACGACATCATTTTTTTGTGCGGCCTTCGACAGAGAATTGAATAGCCAGTGTGGTATGGGGTAATAGTATTTTTGCCGACCCTTGCTTGAAACTTTAGGTGACCAAATTTACGATGCTTCTCAAGTAATATCTCCACGCGCCTCTACTGTAAGTTCTTTGGACATATTGTTCGTATTCTGCACTGGTATATTAACCCTTAGTTTCCCCATATTTGATAGTAGTTTCAGGAATTTTGACAGAAACAGACATCATATTTTACCAACACCGAGACCGAGTGTTTTGCTTCGAATTCAAATCCAGGCCTGGGCGTAGATTTCGCCACTGACATTATTTCGAGGCTTTCCTCAGCCCCTCAGGGCAAATGACGGCGTAGTATTACATTAGATTAGGCCACCACCGCTTCACTCGGTGCTGTATAGCTTGCGATACTGACAGTTCTTTAAATAGGCCATTTTAATTTTTAATAATAATTTATACGTAGGCATAAAGGGTGCATTTTTAATGTCCCCATATTTGTTCTGCAGTGCCGCACAACCTTATTAAAAAGACTGTTGTGCTAATGATGGCTGTCTTTTGGGTTGTTGCACGAGTGAAGATGATTTGAGGTTTTCAAGGTGGCAGTCTGGAAGAAGTTTACCAACGCTTACGAGGTACTTGCTGCCTCCAATATCAGGGCGATGAGTGACGATGGACCTCTGAAACGTTGGTAAACTTCTACCAGACTGCCACCTTGAAAACCTGAAATCATATTCACTTGTGCTGGTGTTCTTTCAAGTTTTTGATATAGAAATATAGCGCTACCGGTGTGCATTAACCGACTAAGAGCCAACTGTTAGTTGCATTCTTTACGGCATTTGTAAAAATGGAGTGGTCACGTTCAGAAATTAAGATTTTGAATAAGGCAGAGGATGGCTGAGGAAAGCAAGAAGGAAAGAAGGGAAGGAAGAAGAAAACATTCTGTGGAATAAATACTGATGTTTTCAAGTAAGGGTGTATAATGGTTGGTTGTAGACTGAAGGAGATTAAGTAAAGCTTCACAAGCATTTGGCTTCCAGTTTCTCGTGAAGCTTCTTTGGTATTGACTGCCCGTGAACCGCCTACTTGAGAAACGAGTATTCGTGAACTCGTATTGACTGCAGATTACTGTACTTCATGGTTTCAATCAATTTAATAATCTTATAATGGATTGCACAATTAAAAGTTAAATTACATTTGATATTATTTGCAATTATTTTATAAATTCATTAATTCTTGTGTTGTCATTCTAAATGTGAATAGTACATTTCATTAAACATAACCGATTCACATAACAGAAGCACTAGTAAATTACTAAAATCAAAAGTTTTCGCAACGAAACTTTACCTGGTTTACGATACCACATGTAGGCACATTTAGGTCTGATTATTTAATACCACATGTAATTAACTTGCTACATTTTCATCCCCTAGATGTCGACGCAGCAGGTCACTTCCTGTTCTTGATATTCTTGCTATACAGACTTTGTGTTCGAGAACTGATTCTAGATGCTTGAGATACTGGCTACAAAGTCGTCATAGGCTAGAACATCCACAAACATTGTTGGCAAACACTGTTTCACGTACAGACATGAAACTGATCTGCCAGTTCAAACAGTTACTTCTCATGCCAAAATGAAGCGACCATTTTTGGAGAAGTTCCGCTTTCCTTGGAAACAGCCAGTTTTCTGTGTTTCTTGCGAAATTTTGTCTTTAGTGCCTGTACTTTCTTCCCTGCTTCCACTTCACTAACACTGTCTTTGTTAGCCAGAGTATCAAAAGCGTGAACAATCTTAATACTGATTGTACATCCCACAAACGGGGCAGCGAATGCAGTTCTTCAATAAGCTTCAACATATTCTCGATTGGCCATATTCTGAACATTTATCTTGGCGGTAGCTCATGTTAGAGTGATTCTGTGTTTCGAAACACGTGCATATTTGCAAACATTTTCAACGGGAAACAAGAAAAACGGGCCAAACTTTTGTACATACGGTTTGCCGACTGTGAGTGTGCAGTTGTGTACTAGCAGCCCTCTGCCGCATTCGGCATAAAGCCTGTGGTGAAGTAATCTTCAACACTGTCCTTGAGCAACAGCTGTCTCTTCCTTCATCTTGTCGTAAATGCATGAGTACTGCTGCGGTGACCGCCTCCAAATGGTGCAGCGGAGAAATCTAGAACTAAAAAACTCAGCATCGAATGTTGCCGAATGGAAGATTTGGTAGCCGATCATACGTAACAAACCAGACAGGCTTCTTTACGCCGCTTCAGCGACATGCGGTCTTATCTTCGTTTGGCAGAGATGTCCTCTATTTTGTGGGTCGATTATTGTCAAATTATTACTGCAGTGTTGAATATAGTCAGACCTCAACTTGTTGCTTAATCTAAAATTTGGACTTTACAATTATGAAATAAATCAAATTCCTTGAGGTATGGTCGAGCACATCGGTGATGATAAATAAATGATTTATAAAGTGAAGCTTTCGACGCGACCGAAGTTGATGAAAGACTCTCGGGGTTCCCATCGGCGAGCGCGCTACATAGGACCAGTTTCGTTTCGCAGCTGCCCTGACGATGAGAGCAGAGATGGCTCTCGAAACGTAGGTGGAAGAAATGGTTCATTCACCATTCAGCCACCTGACGCGGCTTGTTACCCGAGAGTCTTTCATCAACAAATGAGTTGGAAGTCGGGTTAAGAGGTGTGGATTGGATTCAACTGATCCATAATGGGTTCTGCTGCATAATTTAAAGTACCAAGGGTGAGCTAGCTTATAATGCTTCATAAGCTGTACAATCAGTATTGACGTACAGTGGTTAGGTATGTGAATGCCTCGTATCTGAAGGTCTATAGATTGTGCAAGTACAGAACGATATTTAAATAGAAGAGGTAGGAAGTAACAGGAAACTAGAAAAAACTTCATGAGTTTCATCATCTGCACTGTTCACTTGATATTGTTCAAATCAAGGAGGGTAATGTGAGTGGGGGTATGTAACTCTCATACGGGCGATGATAAGTGCACAAACAATCTAGTAGGAAATTAGAAAGGAATAAGACTGTTTTGAATGCGTAGGAATAGGTGGAAGAATAATGTTAAAATGGATCGATACGGTGAATGTGTATGAACTGTAATCTTTTGGCTCAAGATAGGGACTGGCGGTGGGCGGTAATGAATATTTCTGGTTCCATAAACGAAGGTGAAATTCTAGTTTAGTTGAACGATTTTTAACAACTCCATAGTGAATCTGCTCCATATAGTTGGGAATGATTTGGTTGTTTCAAGATCGAGAGGTATTATAATCCATTTATATAAGTACCTTTCGTACCATTTTAGGCACTGATAAACGTGGATAAAATGAGTATAGTCAGTTTACTACATATTAGGTGTAGAGTATCGAGGGTATCTTTCCAGAAGGGTGTATCAACATAATGATTAACTTAGAGGAGGCTAAATTCTTAATCTTACCTCATGTGCCAAGTGTGTGTTATTAGTGTTCATACGCCCAAATGTGTCTTTGTATGGTTGTGTCTCCATATAGATCACCATCACAATATTTGATGTTGTTAGATCAAACATGCCTGCTTTTGAAAATATGTAGATATGTCCTTCTGGCATGATGCCCTCAATATCGAATTGACATGGAATTTTTTTTATAAATTTTGTGTGAAGATTGCGGTCATGCACGTTATGAGAAAATTGTCGTGGTGAAACAAGGCATTTTTAATTTGGTGCTTTGGTGTGACCCTGCTTTCTGCCATAGGCTTAGTGTTCGTGAGTCACAAATGTTGTGTCAGCCCACCTCAGAATCAGCTTTTATGTCCCGTTTTAATTAAACAGGCCGCTTTCGACCTAATATTTTTCTGTAAACATTTAATTTCACTTTCTGAAACATTGTTTTACATTATGTGGTTTTTAATGTTACACGTCCGCAGAATTGTTAGCTGAGTAGTATTTATATTCCCGGATATTCTTCAAAAGTTTGTGCATCATTTTTTTTACCTTTCTCTTCACTGTCAGGTATAATTTTATTAGTTTCACGTGATTTTACAATAAAGTTCTTCTAACAGGAAGTATGTTCAGTGTTACATGCGACATAATATCATAGACATGTATGAGTTAGTATTGAAAATTATATTGTGAAGTGTAACCTATTTCAGCAGTCTTACACGTTCCATTTCCTAATGATTGCAAGTGAAGATATGAGTGTGAATGTGTCATTTCTTTTTGTCCGCTTAACATGAAAACGTAGTCTGAATGATCATTTAGAGCAGCGGGTGGAATTCTGTTGAATGATACTCCCTGCACAGTGTTTAATTAACAGGAGACACTGTTTTCGTTAGAGTGAGAAGCGATAAGTGTTATATTGCCGTTCATGTTGATTCTTAGGTTCTTTCATCTTGACACTTTCTATCATATCAGATTGGAAACTGTTCCGTGTCTGTCAGTGTAAGGTAACCTTTACATTTTCTGGAATAATAATATAGATGTGTTGAGAATTCATTAGTTCGTAGGTACAGTATTGAATGTAGTGATACAAAAGGTTGTGATTTTGTGATATTACTATTGGAAAGGCGACCGAAACAAGATTTTCGTCGTTTTGATATGTTTCAAGTTCGTGACTAATGTGTGTAAATAATGCTGTTCGAATTCCGATGGAATATCATTTCATTACAAATACATGTTCCAAAACTACACATTTAAAATCAATCTAAACAGCTCAAAGCGGCAGGCACTTTCAGCTTCTGGGAGACAATACGCGACTTGTATTCTAGATTTCTTCAAGTTAATACTACTGTTCTATCTCATGAGACGACAACTTTGTTTAATGCGTTAATGAAAATAGTCTAGCTGGATTCTATTAGCTCACTGACACGCGAATGTAAGCTTGTTCTTAAAGGTTGCGAAGTCCAATAAATAAATACACTTGTGCAACATCTTATTGCTTTATTATCTGACTATGCAGAACGCGAAATCAAATCGAGAACACAATTATTTTCGGTTTCCTTGTTTTTAAGTAAATGTTTTTGCAGTAGGACCTCAGGATTCTTCTAGCTACACATTCCGGTAGGAAACTTTTATCCATTCTAATGTTAACATTAATAATACAATAACTAAGCGGTACCAGCCGTGTCAGAACCAGCGTCTACTTGCGTGTATTCAGTGTTAGTGTGATAAAACTTTTATATATGTTTCTGTTATTTTACGTAAATGCTCATAATGGCAGAAAGTTACATGTGCATGACACAGACTTTTTTATTTCATACTTGTGGATCCATGTATATGTTTTGCTATTTAAAAAGTTGTCCGTGAAAGGACAACTAATTTCGTTCTGCTGAGGCTACAAAAACATAATTTTGTTCTTCACTGTCGGTTGAGTAAATATTCACGTATGTCTCGACAGATTCACCGAACTTTTTTGTGAAGCTACTCACCACAAAGACTTGGGATTGTCATGTTTTACCGACCGAATAATTGGTGCTTTTCATTGTTGTTACATACCTTATTTAAGTATTAAGGCATTAAACATAAATGCACAGTAATTACTTCAAGCACATAACTTTGTCCAGGTGTTCTTACACGTGGGATAAACCTCATGAATGAAATTTGTGATTAAACTCAACATTACGTCATGAAGTACTGTTTTATTGTTGCTGTAAGTAAGGAGCTTGTCATATAAGAGAGATATTTTTTTATTCACTTTATTTGATTTCATTTTTGTTTAGTTGTCTAAATCAGGGGTTGTCAAACTTCTAAGAGCTGATGCCAAATTCAGTCTTTCTCACGTCGTTTATTAAATTTATTAAAGGTGACACTTCTTTGCTATTGCAAGTTAACATATTCATCAACAGTGTTTTAAAGAAATTAATCTTTACTGATACTGGTTTTACTTAACTGATCGTTTAATCTCTCATCATTAAGCTGATCTGTTTCTTTCACTGCTAGATGTTTACTACATCAACAGAAGTGTTGTCTGATGTAAGTATATCATTTTTCTCCACATAGAACGACACGTATTATGGAATCATGTACACGGGCTGCAGGAATCATCGACGGGCCGTGGGCCTTGCTCTAAATAGTCGTAGGATTAAATGTCTACTTTGATTTCCTTGTCCTTTACTTTTTTATTTTTTTGTGGGCCGGTGTGTACAGATCTTTCTCCACGTTCTGTGAAGTGAACTCAGAAAGGACAGCGGTGCGTTCACATTTAATTATTTTCTGCTGTGAATATAAACACAGTTTTCTGAAACGTAAATGTGATGCTTGTGGTTTCGTGGATAGAATCATTAGAAAAGGTCGAGTTATTATTTTGATAAGTCGCATCCGTTTGGGGGATTTTCAGGATTCTGTGGTGGGAGATTTCTGAGTTTTGGTGGTGAACCAATTAGTTCGTCTAATTGAAGGGCATCCATTAAATGACCCCAAAGCCGTACGCGTGTTAGTTATCTGTCAGGACGCCCAAGTTCTCACAGTTCCGTTTGTCACGTTTCGTGGCCTGTGGAAACAGAACATATATTTTTTATTACGTGTTATTTTGCCTCACTATCACCGAACTTGTGTTGAAACCTCGTGCGTGCAATAGAGGTCATGCGTGTTAAAATATCATAACTGTTGAAACGTTTTCTCTAAAGGTTTTTGACGGAGGCGTGTCGTTAAACTAGTGCATAGTATTCTTCGATGTTTTTCTTCTTAATGTAAAACGTAAAAGTTTTCAAAAACACACTGCATTTCGGAAGACTTCTCTGCCCTTGTCATCGGCATAAACATTTCAGTGTAATCAGTTGAGTCCACTGGAAGGAGCTGATCTAAATCCCCATTGGGCCGAATTGACTAAGTTGTATGGTTTTACATTATATCGGAATCAGAGCCAGCTTCCGAAACGTCGTGTAAAAACTTTTAACCAGCAGACGAAGGAAAATGTCTTATTATACCCATCAGTTTGTTGAAAAGCTCTTGATACTGTTTCTAGTACCTTGGCCACAGTCTCAGCCTACAAAACTTGCTCCTGACGTCCATAATTCTGTAATTAGGTCTTTCTAAAGTCGTTAAAGTTCGTAAAGTCGTTACGTAGAAGTGTTAAAGGAAGCACTGTTCAGTTCGTAGTTACTAAATGAATATTCTTTTTCTGTTCTGCCATTAGTTGGAAATAAATTTTGCTGTGAACGCTTGAACTGGTCATTGGCTTTGTGTTTATAAGCGGATATGTAGTAAGAAATTTTATAATTTCTTTTGAATCAGACATTATAAATTTAAAAAAGGTTACAGAATACGGTTCGCGCGTATTTTACACAGAGATAAAATACCTGTGTTTATTAGGTACATAGTCCGGTAAAATAATTCGTGAATTTTATTAACACTCATTGTCCGTGTTCAAGAAGGCATTCCATTGTACAATATACGACCCTAACATGCATCGTGTGTGTGTGTGGCATATTGCTTCATGAAAAATCTCGGAGGATAATCATGAAGGGGACTTCATCAGCGTACTGTTGGACAGGATGGCAAATGCGGTTTTGTTATACTCTGGACACGTGTCTCATAATTTATATATGCCCTGTGACTGCCCCGGTTTTAAGCTACTCAGTTCATAATCAGTCATCTGCTGCACTTGTCAGGAATCCTGTGCGTATCCATGTCATTTACTTTTAACTATTTCTGTTAGTTGCTTAATGAAGCAGATCGCCTGCTTCTTGTTACACATGACAGTGTGTGCCCTCTGCCGTGTTCCTTCTTCAAAAGGCATTGTTCTGGAAATAAATTATTTAATCACAATAATATACATTATTATTTTTGTTACCATTATTCCAAAACTCTGTGTGGGGTAGGTTTAGAAGTAAATTTATATAAAATTAAGTAACTTTTCCGTCCATGTGTCGTCCTCACAATGGGGGTCAAAACAAAATATATAAAATAGGTAATAAATCTTTTAAAAAAGTGGCATAGTTAAAATATTCTGGCTAAAAATACAAATTTTATTCACGATGAAAGTAAGAGCAAATTGCATTCAGGGAATATTTGCAGAGTCGGAAACCGGAAAGGACTACTTTGGAGACCCAGGCGTAGATAGGGAAGTTTTATTAGACTGGACTTTAAGGGCATTGAGAGGGTGTTGTTTGAATTAATGTAGCATAGAATGGGGTTCGGTTGTGGGCTTTTGTGAACACAGTAAACCCCAATATATCTTGAGGTTTCATAAAATGGGTGTAATTTCTGAGCATCTGAGTTAATGGTGGCTTCTGAAGAGGGACTCTGCTCCGTGTAGTTGGTGTTGTACCAGTTGAATGTACCGCAGGCTCTGATTTCTAGGCATTTGATCTTGAAAGAGAATTCGGAGATAGTTGGATAGACGGCCGCACAGTGTCATTGAGACAAGGTGTTTGTTGTTGGCAGCAGAGCAACTCAACAGTAGAATACAAAGTTTTAACGAGCTGGCTTAAATTAGCAGACGGTTTGGTAAGCACAATTATGTCTTCCTTATTTGTCTAATTATTTATCTTCACTCTCATGAAAGCCTTCACTGCAGTTTTGTCAGTTCCATTTCAGAATTTTGTACTTTTTGCGACTCTCACAATAGTTTCCCTTACATAAGTTTGTGACACTTCAGCTTGAATTAATGTCGCTGGCGTCTTCTTGCGATGTGAAATGACGCATGCGCATGGAAGTGAGATGTAGATAAGAAACTCAGGAAGATTTAACTTTTTTGTAATTATAATAGAATTTGGAGTGGACTGTTGACGTTTTCTGTTAGCATTTATGTGCTGAGACGTGTTCAGGAAATCCCAGTGTCAGAATTTTCAGAAAGTAATAATAAATTTTAAAGCTAGGTTCAAGAAGTTCTTATCGCTACCATTTGCGTACCAGTGGTGAAGGAAGTTCTAGGTCTTACGTAGTATCACGTAAATCACAGTGTATGCTTTGGCCTCCAGTTAAATGGTGAGTGAATATTATGCGTGGTAATTTTGTTAAGGCGCCTTCAGATATAATCTCTGCTAACTACTTGTGCAGTCATTTCTTGGTTTTTCGGACATCTAAGTCTTCGACATGTGGTAACTACTGGTCCTGCTTTTTTTCTTAGACTTTCTGTCCAGTTTTAAATCCCGTGTATGAAAGTTTGCTGTTTTCCAGGCCTTGTAACGTTCTACCAACCGCAGTACATTATTGTTGATTCTTCCACCCCTTACAGTTCTGTTATGAAACTGTGAAATACCTTAGGGTAATTATCGTAAAGTGTTTATTGTGGAAGTAGTGAAGAAAGACCATTTTGCAGGAACACTTGCTTAGAGGACACAGTGAAATCACGAGATACAGTAATCAGGATATACGAACTTGGATCCTTCCAGTGTGATCCATACTCTGCTCGCTGAATATTTGCCCACTTACTCCATTGTAACAGAAATAAGATTTAAGAGTTTTGTAATCGCCAACATTTCAGGGAATATAACACGATAATTAACTCTGCGCCACTGTTATTTTATTTTATTTGAATTTTGTTTAATTAGTATTTGTTTTTTTAAGTTCTGTTCAATTGTTGGAAGTAAATGCACATATATGTAGGCTACTGAATATTCTTATCATTAATTTACCCAACTAATATAAATTATAGTCATAACTGTAAAACTAATGCATTACGACTTTCTTATACAAATACAAAGTATAATTATACCCGATGTTGATATACTTGTGAAAATCGGTCCCTCGTCGTAATGGAAGGACACAGGTTGTTGCATTCTGAAAGACTGCTGAGGAGAATTTTTGTGCCTAAGAGAGTAGAAGTCAATCACAGATTGAGGAAAATACGTAATGAACACTTTCATAATTTGTACTCTTCACTAAACACCGTTAGGATCATTAAATAAATGAGGTTATTGTGGGCATAACATTAGTGTATAACATACATCATGGACCTTAAAAAAGCAGGGTGTGAAAATGTGGGTCGTATTCATCCGCGGCAGGATAGGACCCAGTCGCGCGCTCTTGTGCACACCTTAGCAAACAATCGGGCTCGTGCAAGAAGGAAGTTTCTTGAACACTGAGCGACTTTCAGATTCTCTAGAAGTGTTCTGCTGCGTGGAGTTAATGACTTCAAATTTGTGTTATTATTTTTGTTAGTTGTACTGCATTTAAACATCACACCACTATTTCGAATTTTCAAAGCTAGTAACATTTAATACGTATTTTAGGTAAACATTACTACATTAGGACAGAGTGAATCATGAAACGTGTTATATTTTAACTTGGAGGTCCGTGTTTCGAACATTTTGGAACCATAAACTCTTACTGGAGAAACTATATGGTGGTATACTTTAATGTACATATATCTTAAAGAAAATATTTTAAATGCTCGTAGAAATTATTTGAAGGTTGTATAACTTTATATAATTTAGACGCATTATGAGCGTAGATAAATTAAACACAAGATACACGAAAGAAATGGAGAACGTACAAGTGACATCCCCAAACGTAGTTTGTGATTCGAAAGCTTAGATATTCATCTAAATGCCAATATAAGAAAGAAGGACCTAGTAGTGAATGAAATTCGTCACTCACTTATTCTGCGGAATATTATTTGAAAAAGTCGATGTTATACTCGGCTTATCAAAGAATGACCCACTTTCTTTATGGAACCCGAAGGTTCATCATCGTGATTACAAAAGCCCGCCACTGGACTCTGCCGTACGCTAGCTTTATCCAGTTTGCTCCATCGATTCCTCTCTCCCTAAGGTCCATCTTAAGTTTTCCTCCCACTTTCGCCAGAGTCGTCGTAGGGGTCTCCTACCCCCTGCTTGCCGCATGTTCCGCCCACCTCATCCTCTATTTAATCACCCTAATATTATCAGGTGAGGAGTACAGGCCTTTAAGCTTAATTTTCTCCATGATCCATCTCCCTCCGTCCTAGGTCCAAATATCTTTCTCAGCACTCTGTTCTGAAAGACCCTCAATCTATGTTCCTCCCTCCAATTGATACACCCATACAGCACAATTACACTTTTGTATATTTTAATCTTTAGTTTTTTTGCTCTCGATTCCGTCTTGACTGTCATTCTGACTTGTTGCTGTCGTCCCCAGGCACTTGAATATTGTCACTTTTTTGATCGGTTCATTAGCTCGTGTACTTATATTCTGATGCCGAAACATCATCATATACTTTGTCTTTTCTGCATTTATTTCTAGACCTGTATCCCTACCAGCCCTTAAGAGTGTTTCTATGTTCGCTTTTATATTATTAATATTATCAATCAGTAGACTAATATCATCAGCATAGACCAAAAGCTGATGTGTCCCATTGAATTCCAAACTGCCCTGATTTTCTTGGACTTTCCTGATGGCATATTTTAAGGCAATATTGGAAAGTAGTGGCGATAGAGCATCTTCCTGTTTCAGGCCCTTCTGAATAGGATATGTATTGAACAAATGTTTACCTACACGAATTTTGCTATAGGTTTTACTTAAACACATTTTAATTAATCTGACTAGGATCTTAGTTACACAAAATTCAAGCATATTATTGTAAAGAACTACTATGTTAACTGAGTCATAGGGTTTGTTGAAGTCCATAAATAGTTTATGTACTGTTCCATTGTACTCCGACCTTTTCCCTAGCAATTGTAAAAAAATTGATCTCTTGTAGACCTATTACGACGGATCGCACACTGATGATCCCCAGTAATATTTATTAATATGGAGTCAGCCTCGCCAGAAGAATTCTGGATAAGATTTTATAGGCAGTACCTCGATAATTATTACAGTCAGTCTTATAACCCTACTTATGAACTGGTACAATCATAGATTTCTTCCGCTGCTGTGGCATTTCCTCTTTTTCCATGTAGACCAAATAAGTTTATCTCGAAACGCAACGTTTTGTCTCCTACTTCGATCAATCCGAGTGAAAATCGGAGGGACTTAAAATTCGCCATTCAGGCCTCCCAACCTGTACCCTCCCCCCTGCTTGCCGCATGTTCCGCCCACTCTTCCGCTGCTGTGGCATTTCCTCTTTTTCCATGTAGACCAAATAAGTTTATCTCGAAACGCAACGTTTTGTCTCCTACTTCGATCAATCCGAGTGAAAATCGGAGGGACTTAAAATTCGCCAATCGATTAAGTCGTAATTACAGGATACAAACTCCCGAAACGTCGTGCAGGTTTAGTTAGCCTGTACCTCAGGCAATGGACAGTGTCGAACATTGCACATCAGCAGATTAACCATTGTTATAGACCTTTAGTAACTAATTCTGCAGTATATTTGTTTGTCATTCTCAATTTCTCTTTCAAGTATAATTTTTTTTTTATTTCCGTGACTCCAGAAATAAATACTGCAGCTTCTCAACTCGTTTCGTGTGATTACCAGATCCTTTCGCGCGTTGCTCATAATTGTCTTTCTAAAGACTGACTCTTCAACAGTGATAATTAAGTGAAGTATAACTTTTTGTTATTGAATTTGAAATTAAAGTAGCTTGGACGATGGTAAAATGAAGATATGGTAGGAGTCTGAAGGGCGCCAATCGACTTTCGATTAGACGCCCCTTGAGGTAGAAATAAAGGATGCCAGCGACTGAAGGAACTAGAAAAATCCATCAAGCCTTTTCTTCTAGCACTCGCCGTGTAACCTTGTTTTCCCCGCCGCTTTGAATCGCTCGGCGCCTCGGAGACTGCGAAGTGCAAGTCCGGCAATGTGTATAACTTCCGTGGTATCCCACAGGAGTACATTAACAGGGTGACGCTTAATTCTGCTTGCAACCCTCAAACTAATAGAAGGGAGTCAACGAAACGCCTCTAGATTTCGTTTGCAATTTGCTGAGGTCTGACCTTTTAAAAATCTGTATCTATAGATATATGACTGTGTATGATTTGAGGTTTTCACAGCGGTGAGTATGAAAATTCCTGTCTTCTGGGTTGTTACGCTGTGTAGCGCAACAGAAATCTTCAGATATACAGCTTATTGCAAATCATATCCAGTATACGACAAACGCTGGGTCTGCATCTTTAATAACACGAACCTGTTCCTTGAAGAAGGAATAGTGATTGAAATGCTTGAACTAGGCTATAGGTAGGCAAGTGATAAAGTTATACAAAAGCCAGAAGTGCTGTCGTCTCTGGGAAACCTGTGAAAATTAATATTTGACTTAACATGGAGTTACACTCAGAGAAGTGAATGACTGTCCGATGGACGACTAGGGTTCGATTCCTGGATGTACAAGGACCTGTGAACATAACCTGTGTTGAACGAACCACCCTTTGCACATATTATTTTTTGATAGACATAACGCTTTTCGATCCGCAGACCATTATCAACTTCTTTAAGTAACCACCACTGTGGATCCCAAAAGGCATAAACGAACAAAGAAAATAGACGACATTTATTCCCGAAGAAATAAACAACGTCCGAAACCAGGAACTCACACGTCGATCAGCACTAAACAGATTTAGAACCAAAGTGAGGGGGATATGTGCGTTACATTCAGTGCTTAGCGCACATAACAACATCAACACAAGCATATGAGTGAGTGTGCCTACTAGTAACGACGATGATGTCAACAGACACAAGGACTAATTTTATGTATCCACTGCAATTTCACACATAGGGGTGTCCCAAAGAAGTTTTATAAACACAAGGTTAATATTCCTTATTATGTGTATGCATAATTTGGGACACTCTGTATTAATGTATTTTAGATTATTTTTCTAGCATCACCCTTCTTTCTAATTTATTTTATCAGTGAATCATGTTATAGTTCGATACAGAGTGCTTTTGACGAACACATCCCTAAAGGTGCGTCCAGTTTACTTGTTGCATGTTGGTGTAACAAATTGCGGAAAGTCACTAAATATGGTTTAGAGACTTAGACGCTTTTGTCTATCCTAAATGAATACGTAGTTGGTTAAATGCAGTATATATATACACACATGAATAAACAGCATGAAATGTGGAAGGATGTAAAAAGGAGGAAGGATGTTTCCCTGATCCACCGTGTCCAGCAAGGCGACATTTTAGACTGAATATTTTCATACTATTTCCAAGTCTGCACAAAATTCGCCAGAATATTTCTTTGTTTTGAATTTCTGTAGTTGATAGTAGCATTGTTAACTAGATTATGAAATGTTAAATAAAGAATGTACAGCGAGGTTACCTCATTCGGAAGTCTGTAGCCAAATTTGGTGAACACCATTTCTTGTCGCGGCTTATTTCAGTAAGGTTCCTGCATGAATTACGATTATGAGATTTTGTATTTCTTATTGGTCTTGACTTTCATTTATTTTAGAATCATATTTATTGTAGCAACGCCAGTCATAACACAAAGTTATGAAAATTATTTCCATATATTTTGATAACTATTAAATATACTGAAAAATGTTTCATATAAAATATTACATCTTAATCAAGTATCCACATAACGTTATGTTATGCACCATTTTTGTTCTACTTTGAACCATTTGAGAACATCAGGTAAGTTTGATTTGAACTTCATGTAATGTTCGATTCAAAATTAAATTCGCTCGAAAATTTTATAATCCCGTAGTCCCAATACCAAATCTCATCCATATCCTTTCAGCTTACTTTCAGAGAGGGAGCATGTGGGTAGGCAGACGAACTGAAGGTTCTTAGCCTACACACACGCGCGCGAGCACGCACGCACACATTTCAGTCCTTCAGATTTGTGCAAAGAAAGCGGAACGCACAATTAAGTAATTCTCTTAGCAGAGTCTTCATAAGCCTTGTACCAGATTGTGGGACGTAAAGCTATAGACGTGTAGAGGGTTCAATTCTGTGTCCTGAAAAGGAGCAAACTGTCTCGATTATTTGATGCATCGTTTTAGGTTTTGCTTTGTGGTAAGTCTATTTACCCGGAATGCGCTAAACCACGAAACGTCCAATCAGAATAGGATTCGTTACTAAACATCTTGTTCATGCGATGCAGATTCCTAAATCTGAGAGTTTATCCTAGGCGCAAAGAAGTGCGATGGGGCTCTGTAGAGTAAATTACTGCCTGCAGTTTCCAGAAAACGAAGCAAAGAAGGTCTCTCCGTGCGTCGTCTGCTCTTGATACTAATGCCGCTGCAGCTCCAGGTCTGGTGACAAAAAAATAAGATTCTTATCTTCATATAATATCTATAATCATTAAATTTAATATTCAGTGCTGCTAACCGTTCATTTTTCTGCAAAACAATAGCGATTAATGACGACAAGAGTTATACTGTTAATTAGAATGGCATGGACTGAATTTAACAGTTCGTATAATGCATTCATCCTGAAAACAGCTACAGGTTTATATTTGCTCTTTTACAATGTAGTTTAGTTTTTATTTTATAGTAGTTCTGCTTTTAAAATGAATCGTGGTTTTGTGTTCTCTTTGAAACATGGTCTCTAATCTGAGGGTTTGCAGGTATCTGAAACCAAAGTGCTGAACAATATACTCCGACATAAAGAGGGTAAATTAGACGTAAGTGAGCAATTGGGACATTACACTAGCAAGGAACTAACTGGTTTTGCAAAAGTCTTCTACTATTTCTTGTAATAGAACCTGGAAGCTTGGTGGTTAGGATTGAGGAGACAAGGCGTGCATGTAGATGATGAAATTTGTTCAAAAACGTGCACTTGAAAGACCAAAAGAAATATAGATAACATTAAGATGCATTCTTGGGATGTACTTTGTGAGGATGAGAGACAGTTCAGATTACACTAGGGTCGTATCTAGTGGTAGGATTTAGAATAAGTGATCTTGAACTTTCGGATTCCGTTTTGATACTCCATCTAAAGTGTGCAGTACAGTGTATTGTATTGTTTGTAGCTTATTGTATTCTGGGTTCAGATGCCGTGTATTCTTTTAGGTGGGTATCAATTTTCGAAATAGCATTCTGCCTCTATCTTCAGGAATGACGGCTGTTAACTACTTATAAGTCCACACGATCAATAGAAGCAAACAAAACCACGATCGGCATTTCATCGCCGTGAAAACCTCAAATCACATACTTCAGTATAGACGGTTTTCCGTCTGCATAGTTTAAACCGCGCTCACTGGATCGTTTTTGGATGAAACATAGTGCGAGAAGTCTGTACTGAACATCATTGAACGATTTTAATTCCGATTCGTACTGATCCGTTGGAGCACTTATTTTCGTGTGCCTAAGGATATAAATTCCTACGTTATGTATTAAATCATTTATTTCAGTTACCAAATTGCATTGAGAATACGCCACGCAGGACACTGGGTCATATAAAAGCTCCTTCTGTTAATGAAATACGTAACTTAAATCCCTAATTATTTTAGTCCTTGAAATAAGATCTGTTATTAGAGAACGCTGATATACAACTGCTTGAAACTTTCTGCATCTTTTTAAATGTTTGTTACTTAAAAAATTGAAATCCTTAAAGTTAGATATGCATTATTTATTTGGCCTTCATAAATGGATATGCGCTTTATATAGCACATGTTTCCAAGGAAAAAAGGTATCTCTGAATAGCCATCGATAAATTAGTTTATAATATTCTACACGATTTGCGAATTTATGTACGCTTCTTTCAGAAGTGCTCACTAGAGCGTAATTAGTAGACTGAAACGGATTGCTTCAGTCCTTCATGTTGAACCCGCTTTATGCAGCTGTTTTAGAGCATTCTCTCATTAGATTCTTGCGTCGCCGTTATAAATAACAGGACTGCTTTGCATATAATTCAAGTTCGTTCAGAAAATGCCACTTGCATTCAGATACCCATATTCGTATGCACCGTGACTGAAGGTTGTTGAGGTTTCTTCCACTCCCTCTAGTTTTGTGGCTGGTTTGAATATTCTCGACCAGTTCTTTTTATTCACATCTCACCGTAATCCGGCCTTCATCAAGCCTTGCAACAACACCGTGCAATTGTGCACTGTAGATATAAGCGCTTATTCCACGGACGATGATTATTATTGAAGCTCACTAATGTTGGAGAAACAGGCCTGGTCTCTGACGCGAGGTTATGTCGAGAAACGTGCAGTGTACGTCGAAAAGCGTCTCTCGTTTCCTGCAGAGTGAATTAAACCCCCGCTGGTCCCTGCGAGCTAATTTCAAAGAGAAGAAGAAGTCGCTAACAACAAGGTACAAGATGTTCCTGTTGTTTTTGTCTGCCGGCTGGCCAGTTAGACCGCAGCATCAAGCGCCTGCTGACACACCGACGCCACCCGTCGCGCATCGAATTGCAGTTTGTTATAACCACCTATAGAATATTCCCCGTTGCAAGTCACTTAATACCCAAGTACCGAATTAATCGAATATCGAATAATGGCGAAAATGGTGAAAAACTAACTATACACCAATTCCACACTGACCGAGAGGGTGTCGAACGCGATTATTGTTTGTCAGAGATCTCTACAATGATCAATAGGAAAATGTAATATTTTTCAAATACGTTTCATTGCCTAATATTATTTGCGTAAGGTTGAGTCATCTGAAAACCTCACACTTTCTTTATTTCTTGCTCAACATGAACAGAAAGTCAGTAACGAATATCACCGGCGAGCAAAAATAAGATCTATACTGGATACTGGGTGCCTGAGCACTGCGGGTCCCAACTTTTCGTTGTCTTGATCTATAGACATTTTGGTAGGACTCTTTGGACGAGGGATCGGCCCGTCGCAAGGCCTCTACCTGTACACAGGACAGCACAACACAGAAAAACGCGAACAAACAACCATGGCTTGAGTGGGATTCGAACCCACGGTCCCAGCGACCAAGCGGCACAAGGCCCACTCCTCAGACCGAGCGGCCACTGCGGACCACAAAAATAAGATCTATACTCTCATTAATCACAAATGAAAGTATCCTTAAGAGAGCAAACGAAAAAGTAAAGGTACTAGAAGGAAATGTGACCATGCTAAACGTCACTATTTCTTTGATGGAATTAAAATTATTTAAAAAATCGCGGTTTATACACCCACTACAGGACTCATTTAGCTGTATCAAAAATAATGCGATCTTCTGGGTGCCAGAAAAGAACTAATCTCTGAAAGGTGTGCTTTTTGATATATTACCTGCACAGTGTTGATAATGTGGCCAACCAAAATCTTACTTCTATAAAACATGTAAATTAAAACGCAAAAGAAAATGTTACGACATATGACGTATGGTACTGCAGTTCCCATTGCGTTTCCACATGAAACTACTGAACTTTTCTCCTCCCATGTTCGTGGGCAACATTGCCTCCCATTTGACCTAGTACTTTGGACTCTTTGTTGAGACGTAACCTGAATCACTTTTCGTCGACATTGTAAATCCAGACAGGCTTGTCCATATCTAATAGCGTTAGTAATTCTTTGGGTTTATCAGATAAATCTTCAACAGTGAATCGGTTTAGTTTCTTTAACAAGGTTGGCGATATAGCCTGCACTTGTTATTTCCTTTTATCTCTTCCAAAACGAGACCTGACAAAGAATGGCATTAAATCCAGTTATACCACATAAAAGTACATAAATTTCCCTTTCGATTAAGCTGTAAGAAAATATATGCACTGCTTTAAAGATTAATGACACTTTTGTCTTGAAAGTTAGATGTACTTTGTTTCCTTTCTTCTTGTGACACGTAAGTGGCGTCTGACAACACGCACCGCCGCGCCGTTGGCGACTGTCTAGTTAAACACAACTTGGCCGACGTTTGTGACCAAACAGTGCTGATTTCTTTTGACAATCTCTGAAACTATAAGTATGGCAGCGACTTTGCCATATTTCCTTCAAGTGCCTTATAAATTATTATACTACAATGTAGTTATAAACTTACCAAGAAACTTCAGACATTTATTGCTCTGGGTTTGTTGTAGACAGGAATATGAAGGATATACGAAGTGACAGATTTTATCCTCTGTTTCTTTTATGTGTCTTGTATAAGTAAATTGCACCTTCTGTAACACAGCACGTGTCTCAACGTCAGTCACGTTCTGCACAAATACTGCTTAGCATACATTCCCTTGCTGTTAGTACCGTGCAATCCGAATCGTTAACTCTTGAGCGTTTTTTAACATCGGTGGCACAGAGTCCAAAAAAGAGAAGTTTGGAGATGTTTACCTAGAATTCCATTTCAGCCATTTACCGGGATTATGTCATCAAGAATCTTCACTTGCAGATCAAAGATCTCACAAACGCTCCACAGCTACAAGATATCCTCACTGAAGACAATACTAAGTGTTGTATGTCAGTTGTAACAAACTCAGTGCAACTTTCTTTTTATTTATGGATATGTATTACCCTGCGTGTGTGTGTGTGTGTACGTACGTATGTATGTGTCTATGCATGTATGTATGTATGTATGTATCTATCTATGTATCTATCTATGTATGTATGTATGTATCTATGTATGTATCTATGTATGTATGTATCTATCTATCTATGTATGTATGTATGTATCTATGTATGTATGCATGCATGCATCTGAGCATGCGTTGGTGGTGTGTTGTAGCCTACATGCGCCTGCCAATTTTCTTTCACTTTTGTGTGGGTAAGTTTCGTGATTTCGAAACTCGTCTTTAACTCATTTAACGTCGTCTTTATTTTATCTGACGTCTATCAAAAATGTATATACCAGTGAGAGCAAAACCAAAACATCTCGTTGAAGCAGATTTTTGTTTCTCCGTAAGCACTTTTTTATTTTACAGAAACACAGTGTATCTTTAATTTAGATTCCAGTTTGTTGAGATTTCCATGACATTTCCAGAGGCTATATTTGTGTCCATTAGAAGTTACTTCTGTTGGAGAGTCTACTATAATGAACACAATGAAGTGAGTGAAATTACATGCGATTTTATTTAAAAATATGCAGAAAGTGTTGTCGTCTTCTTCCATTTTTATACAAGTCAGTAAGAATAGTTTCCTTGATTTACTTTTAAGTGGCATTTAGGTCTATGTAGTTCTTCGCTCAGTTGTCATATTTCCTTAAAGGTACTTAATTTGCCTTTTTTTTTATTTCTCTTTACTTTGATTTTAGGAAACAAATAAGAAGAGCTTCCGCAGGCTTAACAGACGATGACAACCGCCTTGACTTATTACAAACAGGGAATTATTGTATATAATAGCTTTATAGCAATGACCTTCCTAGCATATTTATGCCAAACAGAACATGGAAGAACTTGCGAGTCTGCGTACTTGTAGGAAGATGCATGTATCCTCATACAGAGACCAGATTAAAGTTATAAATTAATATTATTCAAATGTTGATGTTTACAACTTTCTAGTTCCCCAGCGTCTTAATGTCGGCAGTGGATGAGGGCAAGTGGCCCACTTCACAATTCGGTCGCTCTACTTCAGGAGAAGAGTCCCTGGTACCCATTCGTAACATGCTTGGGAAAGAAAAATCCCTGTTCCCGCCGCGAATAGAATCCTGGGCTCCGGTACCCTACTAACTCATCAGTTTCGGCTCATCATTATCAAGCCATTTATGATTTTGAGGTGTATTTTGCATTTTCAGTGCAGCTGGCTACGATACAGCGCCATGCATGTTGATAGTACGTCTAGCATCAGTCTTATGATGAATATGTGTGAGGAACGTGTTGAACGTGTTTGCACTTGACTGCAATGTAAAATGTTGCACTGGCGTTAGTATGTGTCACTTTTATGTAGCATTACAAGAGACAGCTTGTCTTCAGCACTCTGGTTTCTTGTCTGCTGCAAGCTTCGCTAGTGAAGGGGAGGAGAGATGGGATGAATAAATAGGTACTGCAACAGGATTCTATCTTGAATCTATTCCACATAAACGTCGAGGTACGTCGTATCATTATAGAAGTCGTAACGTAACAAGAATAAAAAGAATAACGCTTACAACGTTCACTGATGTTTTTTACAACCGATTTTTTATAAACTCGATAAATTTATGGTGTCCTGTACCATGGTACACGTTGCTCTCACAGGAAGTAAAACGGCCGGAGCGTGGACCTTTGCCTCCAATCCTCTATACGTCTGTTTGACTTTGTGCTGAGGACTTATCGTTAATTACATAAATTACAACATATAAAAGATTTGTTACATTTGAATAGCGTGAAACGTGACAGAGGAGAACATAGTACATTGAAAGACCAGCATATCTCAGCTGGTTTTAAAGTTCACAGTCTGTGGAGAAAGTATAAGAGTGAGATATGAGCCATACAAAGGTGTTTCGGTCTAGTGGATGTTAACTACTTACATTAAAGTGCCGTTTCCTTGTGTAAGATATGAATTCTGTCGGACGATTATGTCTAAGAATATGATCCATCCGGTTGTTATGTAGATCTGTCGTTCCACATCCCATCCAAAGCCATCAGTGTGTTTCATGTTGTAACGTAAAGAGTGCTTGGAAGGAGCTCTCGTTTAGAAGGTCGTATATGAGTTGCCGAAGGGCTCTACAGAATGATCGAAAAACCACGCTTTACATTTCTGATGCGTGCTCTATTTGTCAATAAATAATTACAATTAAATCAGATCATTATATTATCTATTGTAAGTGTCGATCGCCTTCAGCAATGCACCCAATCACTATAAGTTTCCCTCTAATAAATAATCCTGTATGTTTATGTACTCATTCCCAGGTTGTTGTTAATGGATACCACTTTGACCTTTTGTCTATTTGTCAATGATATTCGCCAAAATATATTAAGATACTGAATTATAAATTGGAAGTTGTAACATTTGGTCAAATATTATATATATATATATATATATTAAATTAATTATTGGAATATGGTTTCTGTATAAAGGCGGACTCAATTTATCTTCTAATGTTTGATTTTAACTTTTCATGTTACTAAATTCAAGACCTTAATACACACTGAAAACAATAAATAAGTGTGTTTGTTTGCTACAGGCTACCTTTACATGTCATGTAACACTCTATTACTAGAGTATACGTAATATATAGCCGGAACATGATCCATTGTGGCTGGTACATGCTCAGAATTTATCAGTAAACTTGTCAACATTGTTATGCGTGACGGAAATATACTAGCTACTAAAGAACTTTCATATATCGATTCTGTTCTTTAATAAACACCAGAAGAGATCGATAATTAACTAATTACGAGTTGTATTTTGTTTGTACGTTGATTAGTCGCAATGCTACTGAACACTTATTGGGTCAGAGACCCAAACATTGTATGATTGATTGGATTACTGAATATTGTATTCCTTCGCGTGAAGTGCAGTATGATTGATGATCGTGTCTCTTATCTGCAAGACTGCTTTGACTGTCGTGCGGAGTACAGGCACCAAAGCCTTCTGACATTCTGCAATGCCGGAGATACATCCTTGGAGTAATATCTTAAAAATCACATGTACCACCTGCTTCAACAGGCCATAGCTCTGCAAATTCCACACTGAATGCGTTATTGGTTTTGTGTGATTCTCGGAATAAATTATTATTTCCTTAAACAGCAATTATCCAGTTGGTCATTATAATGGCAAAGCTTGATGTTTTATTTGAGGTAGGAACTGAATATGTCACCATTATTTAGATGGTCTTTGTACTTACAAGTTGTGAGTAATGGGTATCGAGTGGTATCGACTGATTTATAATTAGAGAGACAGTTGGTTAAGAATAAAGTTACTTGCTGAGTTGGTGTAAGCTGTGCCAAAGAATAATAATATATTTTAGCATTCTCTTGTGGTGTGATATAGGAGAATGTGTATGAATATTAACCCTTATTAAAGACTGAAAATAATTTTATTTTCTTAATGAGTTTATGTAGTTAAATCAATTATTTACGTCTGAACTTTATATTCTGGCATTAGGTTTTTTATAACCTACAATTTTATTAAAACAATGCATTTTCTTATAACTTTTAACTACTTTAAGGAATGTCGTATCATACTTGCGTAATTATAGAACAAATTTTCAGACCGGTTATGATTTTAAATAATAAAAATGAAATGAAATTATATATCTAGATCCAACCTGTAAGTGATGTACAATTTGAATGGCCTGTATGACATTTCAAGTTCTGTCATTTTTGCTTTTAACAGCCATCATAGTTGTGACCTGAACCGACAGAAGACTGACAAATATCGAAATATGCTAAGGACTAGTTTTCGTCCGTCCAGTTTAGATCTGCAGGAATTTTGAAAGTAAACTTCTGTCAGTATAATTTACCACTGTGCTTAAAATTAGTTGTTACAGCTGTAGCCTAACGAGCTTGAAAGGTTTGTCACTGCCCTTAAAAGTGCTGAGAACTTGGGAGAATTTTTTTTATATTATATGGCACTCTTTTCCTTTCATTCAGCGATTTGAATCCTTGTCTATGAAACTTAATCTTTGTGTTTGTTGTTGCAGGTATGAATCTCTCATCACTTTACTTATGTCAGCATGTGGTAAGTTACGTAAACATTTTCATTATCAATAGTGTGTGATACAGATTCGTGTACATTTTAACGTCGTTCTCCATCTTATATTTATTTGCATTTAATTAATAAATATATGTAGCTAATCGGCTGAGCAACTCGTTGTTGCGTTCATTGTGCATGAAATATCGTTAAATCAATGCGATATTAGCGGCACGCCACAAATTAGGAATCCCTGGGGTTGAAGTCAATTTATAAACTCCTAATCGGAGCTGAATTAAGTTCTTTGTAGGTAATAAGGTGGAGGTAACCTAACATTTTCTTGGGTTCGTGTACTCTTGGGGTTTCACGGTCTAATTCTAGTCTTTAGTCACGAGACGAGAAATACTGCCTACATTTAATTTATATAATGATTGTGTACTTATTTCAAGCACTCTACAGGTGAGCTCCTGAAGTAGCGCAATTTTATTAACGCACCGTGTGGCCATCTAGGTGAACACAAAGACTGAAATCTCTTGTAATGGGGTTCCTCCATAAAACTGAGGCTAATTAATTCTAAATTTAAAGAAATTGCCTCATTCATAAGTGCCCCTTTAGAAGTAAATTATACGAATTCAAATAATTAATACTGAATGTGATAAACCTTAAACTTTTCGAGGTTTCTCGCATTTATACCCGTTTTTATGAACACCGAAGAGAGGAAAATACGATTATCAACTCTTACTGGTTAGACCCTGTGGCCAGTTCATTTAATGGAGGGAAAAAATACGTTTGACTGCCAGTTGGAATAGTAGAACTGATCTTGTCAGTCCTTCGGGGAATAAGAGGCTGATGAAAACTCGGGTTTGTTTCATGGCGCACTGTTTTTATGCAAGGTATGGTACAACAGAATGATCGGGAGCATGGTACATTCTTTCGGGAATTTTCTATGTTTAAAAGGCTTTTTACGTTATCTGCATGTTTTATATCGTGTAGCATGAGAGCTTAAACATGTGACGTTCGTTAGGTTTAATTGGAATTTAGACGTATAACATTGTGCGAGATTATATTTATGAGCACTATGCAACAAAAAATAAAGCCGAGATCGGAATTTAAGTAAGCGGGCAGCCGGCGGCTTCATTCCTGTTATTCATATTCTCCTGATGTTTCTCCATATGTGGCTCTTGTATGCGTTAGATTAATTTAAAGTATTGATGCCAGATGCCTGTTAAGCTAAGATAGCGGTATGTGTGCATAATTTAAAGCGAAACTCGAAATGCTTGTAACTGTTTTCATGGTACAATGAAGATGAATACAAAATTTTCAGGTGGGCTAGTGTGTTCGCTGGTAGCCTGGTTGGCAACGTTGTGGTTTAGCGTTATGCGGAGGCCATATACGCAGGTTTGGGTCCTCGCATTAGTGCGCGTTTTTTTTAAATACATGTGTTATATTTGCACAAATACTAATTTAAAATGTGTATTGTTTATTATTCAATTACATGCTTCAGAATTTCCATGCATACCAAGATAAATAGGAAACGGACTCTGAAATATGTAGATTGCGATATTCGAAAGTAAATATGATGAGTGTATAGATCATTCGCAGTTCATTTTCTTTCTGTTGTAAAGTAAAAATGAATCGTCAGTAGCATTTTTACTGTATTATTTGTGCTCCATTGGCGAGGCTAGAAATGCCATGGAATCGGGTATAATTTTATTTTTCCCTAATTTATTGTTGGCATTCTGATTTGAAGGCTTCCTGTTCGAATATGGCTGCTGACATAATTCTGTGTACAAAACCATGTACTTCAGAATCGTTTATATTTAATAAAATATAGCAGTTACTTATACAAAATACGAATCAGCTGTTTTAAAATCCTGGTGTTAAAATCTGTGAACCACGAATGCTGTTTATTCATTCTCTATTTGAGTCCATGCCGGGACGAGATCTTCATAAGAAAGATTCTGCACGATGGAATTAGTTAGTTTCTGCATCACATGAAGACTTTGTCGGGGTTTCGCCTTTTAATGCGCATATTCGCCGTTATTTATTAATGCCCCGTGTGACACATTGCGGCTACATACAAAATACTCTAATTCAGATATCGAAACATCTATCACCGGTGGTAGAACCCGAATCCTGAACGCCGCTACGAACAATGTTCGCAATTAGACACGAGTAAGTTGCACAAATATTCCATATCTTTCTCCCTCCGTCTTCGAAGTGGACATTATTCAGGAGATTTCCCACCAAAAGTCTTTATACGTTTCATGTCTTCCCCACTTTAGCCACTTGCGAAGCCTCCACATTTTACCATCTTTAAAATATCAAGTGACCTGCGTAAGTCACCAAGTCGATATGTCGCCCTTCTATCGTGACTTTCTCCCTTCCTGCTTGTTATATCCAAACATTTTACTGGTCAGTTTATTTCCAAATACTTTAAATTTATATTCTTACCTCAAGGACAACATTTCACTCGAAAAGGGGCGAAACTATTGTTTCTTACGTCCTGGGATTCCGCATTTTGGAAATTAGACAGTTTTCGAACTGAGTGCTAAGAAGAATTATCAAAATGTGCTCTTCTGCTTTAATTCATAGGTGCTGGTCCGAGATATTTACATTTTGATTTACTACATATATAGACTCATAATTTCTTCCTCGGCCTGAGACATTATTTTTTAATTCTAACACTAGTAATATGAACAAAGAACCGAAATAGGCCATTCATTTCCAGCCATTCCTGATATACTTGGACTTCTCCTGAGGGCATGAGAGTAAAATTAAAAGGCAACATTAAATTATTTGAACCCACTGATGTTGCATTCGTCTGATGAATCGTACATCTGAGCCAGTGACTCTGATTTATAGCGGTTGCTGGAGGAAAGCGGAGACCCAAAACGAACCAATCGGGTGCCGACTCGTAGATATTCAGTGCTGTCACCTAGCGTCGGCGCTCTAACGGTTGTTTGGAAGCTCGCAGTAAGGTTGACACGCGTGACGTAAATGAAGGAAAGTATATGGACAAAAACTGAATGGGAATGAGATTTCTGAATTCCATTTCATGTGGGAGATGGGGATGTCTGTGCCAGCACGCGAGTAACGCGGGCAAAGCGGAGTCGTGCGTGTGACAGTGTAAGCGTTCTGTTGCCGACTACTCCCTCTTCTGTTATGCATAATTGACTGTCAACCGCATACAGTGTTATTGCGCTGCTGTCGCATCTGGCTCCAACACGCCCCTCCTTATTATTAAAGTTCTGTCAGGTTGAACGAATATGATGCACTTCGTGCTTCTTTTACAAGTATGAAAGATTGGGTTTAACCGCGTCATTACATCTTATTGTCTTTTTTGATGTTACATTTTACTTCATCATGAACGATTTCAGCGTGTTTCCCATTTGGAGAAAATAAAATATTTATTTCCCAGTTTAAGTTTGTTGATTTTCACCACGTTATGTAACGAATTCAGGTTTCTCATTGAAGATACAGTCATCCGAATTCTTCCATTATGTTGTCCAAATGGCCAGAGACGGACAGCAATGTTTTTTTTCCTCCAGATTTGAGGTTATGCGACGTACTAACAGGCCTTAGCCATAAAAGAATGAAACATGTTACGTGAAGCTTAACGGACCTCGGAATTCTTCATACGAAAGTTTTAATTAATAACCAAATCAACGAGGAAGGATGGTCGTAGTATGGCCTTGTAAAACGTTTGAAGAGGGAATATTAATACAAAATATTTGGAAAACCTGACAGGACGAGACTGCCTGAGATAGTCGGTAACATAATTTATACATTGGTCATAAGATGCAGGAATTGAGATTGTGGACTCATTCACGTGGCACTGGACAGGACCAACCGGTGGGCATTCGTGGAAAACTGATGAATCTTCGCGTACCATGAAGGGCGAGGAATTCTTTACAAATTGAATTACCCAAAAGAGACAAGAATAATTCTCTCTTGAACTCTGGATTGACACTTTACACCAATAATCTCTATTGAAATTCAGTGATTTTATATTTATTCAGACTAGACTTGTAAATAGTTATTCTGAACGAACTGACGAAAGTAAGAAAACCGTTGGTTGTATGGCGATCTTCAAACGGAGTTCATATGGAAATAATACACCCGAAACATAAAACTCAATTCAACACTCTTTATGTTAATCACAGGTTGTTTTGCTGTTGTATAAAATTTATTGAATTCTAAATATCAGCTTTTGTTTATAAAAAGCTGTGGCTGCTAAGTTTTTATGTAGCCTCAGTATTTATTGGAGGAATAATATTCAGGTCCGCGTTAATATCGCAAAAGTAATATTGTAATTGTTGTAGTCGAAGATGATTCTATAATAAAGTTTTTATGTATGAAGAAATATCCATTTAAGAGATAGGTTTTAGGGGTGCAGCCCGTACCGTGGTACACATAGTTTTCACATGCGTTCTTGCATCTTTACATTCTGAATGCTCCTAGCCTTTCCGAAACGACTTTGATGATGTTTTTTATATTCAGAAAAAAACTATCGGAGAGCATAGGAATCCATTTTACATTTTTTTCACTGTTATCATTACTCAAAACATGAACATAAGTTTTAATTAAACCTTCATTTTGGTTTTTATACTACTGTACAGTTTCATTTGTTCAGGAGAAACTGATTGTTGAGAAGATTTCATTGTTTGAAATACAGTCTTGAATTTGTGTTTGTTTGCCAGTATAACAAACCACTATTATTATGTTGTAGCCTTGTTGGTCATAAGATACAACCAGTGTCATACTTAATGTTACAAAAATAATAAATATTAATGTTATTTAACCCTACATGTTTGGGCTAATTTCCAGTCTCAGGAGAAACATAGTAATATAGGCTGAAGCCACCAAATTTACAGTTGTTGATGTGCGAATTTCATTATTCTGTTATGTTGTATTTTGAATTGTTGAAATACAAAAAAATAATATCTTATATAAATGCAGTTATTAGGCTTATAATATAATCTCTAAATTTATTGTGTGTCGATTGGACGTTGTATCGTGTTTTCCTGCGTCATTTATCTTGGGACATTTATTTTGTCTTATCAAGTTTGTCAGATTGTTCAAGTGCGTGGTAATGATGTTGTTTCTGTTCTGCAAAGTTATTACTGCAAGAATATAAGTTGCCGTGGTTGTTCCACTTGCTTATCCCCTTCGTTATTCTTAAAATATATGCCTCTTAGAGATGTAGGGCGGTTCAAGAGTTCCTTTGACCTGGAAGAACACAAATATAATTATCACTGCGAACTTACCGTTGCACGTTGCAAGAATTTTGGAATTGAGCCTCACGTGCCTGTAGACAAGCTTATACAAATTTCCAGTGTTGCGTCCATCGTAAGTGCCATGTTCCATGGTGCGGGCTGTTTCCTGTCTGTGTGTCTGTGTTTTGTAGCTATAGTTCGTATATCTACGGTTTGAATGTCATTATGTAGGTCCATTTCTCCGCTTAAAATCTATTCCCAGTGTTACGTTCTTCACAAACTGTCTCCTCTTTTAGTTTACCCTGTTTTTTATTTATTATTATTATATATGGTAATGTCCTTTTATGTTCAGAATATTTATATTATTTGCGGATTCAGTTTTTTTTACAGTGTTGTACCGTATTTATGTTCGTCGCTAAGAATGGGCTATGTAGTGCGCATGTCGAATCTTCTTTGCTGTTGTGAAATGATTTTGAATCTAATTTGGAATATTCTACCTGTTTTACCAATAAGATTTACGATGTTTCACACCAGGCATTTTAACTGGCATATTCCTAAATTATTAGAGTCTATGATCTACTTTCTTCTGTGTAGCAAGTCCCTAGTTGTTTTGTCCGTTTTGAAGACTGCTTTTATGTTAGTATGCTTGAGTATGTTTGTAATTCATTTAATATCGTTACCACAACATGTGTATTTTACCCAATATTGTTTGTATCTTCTGTGTGCCCTATATTTTATTGTTAAAGATTTTTTAAAATTTTGGTTTCTCTGTGTTGTGTAATTTGAATCGAAATTTTTGTTGTTAATTTGGGTTCCGCTTACGACAGTTATGTTCCCTGCTTTGTGGTTACAGTGTTGGATATCAGGGCAGTGGAGCAATTAGGAATGAGAGGGATTCTAGGCTATCCTCTACAGAAACGTACTTCACGCAACTGAAGAAAAGCGAAATACAAATCGTTATTTGGCTTCTATAATTTAACACAGACTTTGAGATACAATTCAGAAGCGTTAATCAGTTTCTCGCTCGGTTGGACTTTAACGCTGGAACCAGGTCTTTTGTTAGAAGACAACAGATTTTGAGGAGGGATTTCAATAAACACGTAATAAGATTCAGAGAATCCGTCTAACAATACCGTTCTTAGAAACGCAGAAAACAATTCATCATACCACCCGGAACGACACGAATTCCGAGAGAATTTAATCTTTTAATAACGTTCCGTAACGTCATGATGGAATTTTGTTGAACTCGGCAGAAATGTCTGAGAGAGGTAAACGGGAAGGGATCTTGGTCTGAACAAATCAAGCGCCGTCTTTATTAAGCTAACAACAGTTCAAAACTCGGAGTAGATACGATCAACTATGAAATGACGTTATTTCATGGACAGGTAATTCAGTTCGCAACGAGTTTTGATTCATTCTGCCATGCATTGTCAGCTGTCAGATACACGATTTTCCTGTTCGATTTCTTTGTTTAATTCAGGGGACGAAAAATCTGCAACCCCAAATACGGTCAGTTCAATGCGGTATTCCTCCATGTTGTAATTTGAGTGCAGTGCAACCTCAATGATAGTTTGATAAGTGTGTATATACCTCAATATAATAATCTGCCCTAAAATGGGGAATTCTCTCAAAAGTTTCAAAATTAAAATCGTGTGTAGACAGTACCAGAGGCACTGAAGCAGTACTGGTTTTGGTTGGCTTCCTATTCGCAAAACCCTGACCCGTATTTTAGTACTGCAACTTTTCAGACATTTCTTATGCTCAGTGTTTACTATTAAACTGCCTGGCTGATATCGGCTGTGATAAAAGAATTTTTTTTTTTTTGGTATTCAAGGGTACGGAACATATGTTCATTTAGCAGTGACGTTGTGGAATGTGCCTTTAATGCACATACTGGTTTTTCATATTTTTGGTCAGCGGTATATATACTTTGTCTTTCTCGCACCGTTTAAAAGTTTATGAGCGTCTTGGCGACCACTTAAAGTTGCGGTGACCCGTGATTGCAAGTGAAGAAGTTGATACTGTACTTTCTTTATTTCACAATTTTCATGGCCCTTACACTGGTTCATGTATTTCTGTTACTTTTGTTTCTTTGTTTTTGTAACCTTAGTTGTTCCACGGGATTGAATATCACGGGTCACTTACGGTCCCCGGAATTTACGTTGGCTGTCCCAAAAGTCATAAAACCCGACGTTTAAAGGTAGTTTCAAGGTAAGATAGTGACATAGTGTGGTTAAGTTGTGGTCTGTACCGATGGAGTGTGTCGTAAAGATGGCTATTGCACTAGAGGCCTCCACCAAGGACAAGCAACGTTAATGTCTGGACTTGCCGAAATTTTTGCGTTTTCTTACTCTGTAGCTTCCAAGAGTCATTGCTTAGGCAGGCTCCGTTTGCGCATGCGCATGGGCGTCCTTACAGACTGCACCAACAACTGCGACTGGTTCACTTCTTTTAGCATTTCGATTTCTTGTATGGTTAACAGTTCTGTCCATACTTTGCGTAAGTGTCCACGGATCTCTGCCTCTTTCATTCCTTCAGACCCCTAAAACGCATGTTAATGTATTACTTGTCCTCAATACAAAACTGCAGTGAAGCACAAATGCCATGCCATGTGCGCAGGGCACAGACGGAACACAACTGAGGCGCGTCGCAGCATGTCCCTGTGTAGCCTTGAATTACACACTGTCAGGTCTTAGCAGTGTTGCCAGTCATACAACAGAAATGTTCGAATATTGCCCTTACTTTTTGAACATCCTTTGTGATTGTTACTGTGACAAGAGAATTTCAATTTGCCGTGTCCATTGACAACACAGGACTTCGGCCAGTCCACACATCGCATTCGTTGCTCTTTACATTTTGTCTAGAATAAGATGGAAGGATCGCTCGTCAAATAATGACATAGGCTGTTACGTCATTGTTAAAAGTTACTAGGCTCTGATTCAATAGACTTCCTGTATTCATATGTCAATGGTAAATTAGGCTTATTGGTTTTATTATTCTCTGATCGGTTGGCAGGGGGATGGTTGGATATTGAGACGTTAAGGGGTTACTTTGATGAAATTACATTTTTATACATTCCATTAATTAATTAGTAATGAATTCTATTATGAATTACTGGTGCTTTATAATGTTGTTCTTGGATATCACTCTTC
>NW_019059608.1:4598296-4613769 GCF_000696155.1 Zootermopsis nevadensis
CAGTACGAACGCCACATTCTTGAAGATTCTCATCTAGTCTCCAAATAGTGAGAAACAGCGGTCGTTTGGGGCCTCGCTATAAACACTTGGAAACGCATAGAAATTCATGTGATTACCATTCCTTCTACATAGGAACTTGGGTGTGGGGAGATTTAGTAGCTCAGCTTTGGAAGATCTCTGTGCAAAGAGAATTCTCTTTTCGTGCTGACAAGCAGCATTATGGTATGAAGCGTTGTCCATTGTAGTGAGTGAAGGCTGTTGTAGATATGGCAGAAGTTGTGAGCACCCAGTGTTCAAAATCTCTGTTTTCATCAAATCGTGGTGGTCTCCATATTTGGTACCTGAAATAAAATTTAAATTTATCGCAGAAAGAAACCCATTTAGTGTTTGAGCATACCCGATATTGTGCCTTGTACTTTGCCTCCTCTTCTTAGCATAATGGCTAGTGCCGCCATTCCGAATTTTAGAATCACTGGCATTGGCAAACACGAAAGTTTTAATTAGAAACACTACCTGATTTAGAATATCCGAATTCAGGATCTAAAAATTCTTGGTAATAAACACAATACGATTAGCAGCAACGTGAGGTTCCTGTGAAGTAATCAGTGATCCACGACACCTTCTTTTAATTAATGTCCAGTAAGTAACGCCTCTCAACATGGCACAATAAACTATTGACAAATATACGAGATATTAAAATTTAACAACACTCACCTGTTGTCAACTTTCCCGCAGTTTAAACCAATGTCAGGTAACAAGATTCTCCAGGTATTTTTCCCACCATGGTAACACATTATTCTCCAGTATGTATGCCTCCAAGTGTGCTCCTTCAAGTGACCAGTTTACATACATAAGTGTATTACAACAGATACAATTAACAAATGTGACAAAACACCTTTAAATATTGTGCATACTGATACATATTCGTGTTTTCTAACGTGAATTACAAGAGCCAATGCCCTTTTTTGCGTTTGTGCTATTTGTTTATTACCTCTACCAACAATATTTCCCTGAAATTATAAGCTAACTGTATTAACGAACACTTCAGAATGTAGGCCTATCGCTTTGCGTGTATTTCTGCCCTGAGGAAAACAGCGTTTTGTAAGGTTTACTCTCTGTCTCACTCCACGGCTTAATCGCGTTGTGTGACGTGTGTTTTCAGAATACAACGGCCGTGGGTTTGCCGCCTCATGGTAATAGGCTAATGCTGCTGTCCGCTGAGCTACAGTGGCTTTGGGAACCGTTTCTTTTACGTATTGCAGTCTGCTTCTTAGCAGAGTTTGCTATGTATGAGAAAACAATTCTGAAACATGTATGCGCGTTGCCCACCAACACACATTTGACCCCAATGTGTAAGCTAATGGTGTTTATCTGCATGTAGTATGGTTCTAATGCAGTTAGTAATTTTCTTTATTCTGGCTTTTTATAAAGCGATTTGTCCTGGTACAAGGTTTAAATATTATTGATATACCTGTGAAATTATAATGCTTTTTAACATTTTATACTACTACATAATATGTATTTTTTGACCAAATAGTGAAATATATGGAATAATATGATCTCCAGAAATGAATAATGAACCGTTTAAAATGCGCTGAGAGCGTTGGAATATCAGGTCTTTAAATAGGGATTTAAGAACACAATTCTCAAGAACAGGCCAAATTATATTTGTCTTCTGGTATGTTGAGTTGTGTGAAGTGGTAAAGTGTACAAACTTTTCAGAGATCCTGTCTCCATCATCAGGACCTATCGCCCTGATGATGCAGGTATTCAGCTCATTGCACACTAAACATTTTGGTTTTGGTTACCATCCATCTTCAGGGGGTGTATAATACTTCATAAATATTCGTTATCCTAAAAGCACCATATGTTGATATTTTCGTACCTTGTCTTGTAATCAAAATATTGATTAAATTAATGGTTTGTGACAGTTGAAAGTATTTTCTTGCAGTTTGCGACTTTATGATCCTGTCTTGCTTTCAAATTATTCGACGTTGTCCTGTGCTTCTAAATTTATATCTTCTCTGCGCTAAGAAGGGCTTGATTCAGACATAATTTGTGTTGACTCAGTCCCTTCTTACCAAGCGCACAAGATACGTATTTGTTAATTAAATGATGATCTCTCGAAATAAGTTTGGAATCTTTATCAGTCATTGTCATATCCTCGTTCTCTGTCGTTGGACGTTGCCAAATATGCACGAGGATTACGTCGATGCACTCTTTTTTACTTATGTACTTGAAATTATTATATGGACCACGTGGCGTTACAAGCCAGGACACCACCATCTATCTCTTCACTGTCGTGAGAACCTCTGATCTCAAGTTAATTTATGAATCGACATCGAACACTAGAAGTGAAACTTATAAATCGTATTCTGCTGAGCAGAGACGTTTTTGAGAAATCGATATTTACTCCGTTTTTTCAATAAAATCCCCGTCTCTTTGTTTAATTCCATGGTTCAGTGCATTTTTCACAAGAACCTACAAAACCTACAGACTTTGCTCTCTTTGTTAATTTTTGCTCCCACTGAGAAATTACGCGTTGCATCCAAATTGTAGGCGCAGTATGAAAATGATATTATATAAACTACTTAAGAATTTTCGGTGCAGATTTAGAATTTGGGCATGGAGGATACCCCGCTGTCTCGTTCTTACAACCATGACTGATGATGGCGTGTGTGCCACATGGCACAAAAGTGTAACTTGTTTGTGTTGAATGTAATTAGAGCATTATATATCATGTCACGTTTCTGTTTTGCTCGTATCCATGTTCCGTTATTAATATTTGTCAGCAAAATCCTACACAACGTGTGTACATTTAATTATACGAAAAGGGTTTATGGTAAAGGAGAATAGCTCGTAGGTCAACTTTTCAGTGAATAGTGCCAAACGTTGTAGTCATATGGCTGATGCTATTTTAGTTTTGTCACTTAAGAAATATACTACTTTTGTTACATTTCAGAAACTTGTGTCGCTGGTTTAACTATGATATGAAAGTTTTGTCCGGTTTTCGAGTAGATTTCCGCTTATTTTCATGCTTCTGATGTGTCTTTGTATTTGTGGGAAACCAAATTCTGTCCAAAATATGCAAATAACTTTAGAAGCTGAAGCGCATATAAACTGAAGTTTTACCCTAATGCATCGTACACAGCTCGATTTTGTATTAGCATTTGATCACAGGTGTTGATTTATTTCTAGATTTAGACCTCCTGAAACAGGTGAGTTGCGAGGCAGATTTGTAAATGAATACAATGTTTCGTGTTCTGAAGTCATAATAATATAATCGGTTATATCTCATTACGAATATTGGTAATTAGGGTGACTCCATAAATACGACCATGCCTTCGCTTACCTCCTCTTTATGTGTGCTTTGTACTACATTAGGGGTCCGCAGTGGCCGCGCGGTCTGAGGCGTGAGCCTTGTGCCGCTTGGTCACTGGGACCGTGGGTTCGAATCCCACTCAAGCCATGGATGTTTGTCTACATTTTTCTGTGTTGTGCTGTCCTGTGTACAGGTAGAGGCCTTGCGACGGGCCCATCCCTCGTCCAAGGAGTCCTACCAAAATATCTATAGATCAAGGCAACGAAAAGTTGGGACCCGCAGTGCTCAGGCACTTGAAGAACGGGTCGTTCCCAGTATCCCAGTTGTACTTCATTACTTAGCTTTGTTGTTTGATTTATTACCAGAGATCAGGATGCAGATCTTCATACGCAAATGGGCTTTGTTGCATCACACATTGACATGCTTTGCTTTTGTTTGGTTTGGCAAACCAAGTTTCTTCGTGAATCATCTGTACATTTGACGATAACGCATTCTGGTCGATAGGAAATACCTGAAAGGCCTACTTGAATCTCCCACCGATAGTGAAGTAGAAAACTTTTGAATTTCTGAGAGAAAGCTTGTGTGTCTTCAATATTTTTATCGTTTCTTTTAAAGTGTTTACGCAAATGAAGTAGCGGCTATCCGCAAATGTGTTTCGTTTTTTGTAGAACCCGCGAGAAGGGACTTCGTCACAGTTTATTATTTTATTTGCACGTGTAAGTTTCTAAGGAGTTAAAGTAACTAATAATTACCGAACCTTTTTAAATTTTTTTGTCAGAAGTTGCTTCTGTGTGTCACTATACGTAGGCTTATATCAATATTAATATTTATTCTACAAATGCATTGATTACACCGGTAATGTGCAGACTTATCGTCTAGTATTCCACTGAGTGGAAAGTTGCTCGAGATAAATAGAAGATATGTTTTCCTAGTCAAGTGACATAAGGAGCTGTAGAATTCAATGGAAAGAAATTACCGGGATTATAATTGAAGCGCGTATTTGGAAACAAATGCATGGATGGTCAGAACAAGGCAAGCGGGCAAATGAATTTTAAGGCTGTCATTAGGAAGGTGTGTTTTTAACGCAGATTTCTGTCTATTGTCTAGGTACTCTATATGAAATATCAGTAAATAAAGCGTGTTGGCTAAATGGTAGAACGATTGCATAATATTGGACAACGCTCGCGAGGCGCAATTGTAGAAACTATTTTATTAAATTCTAGCAACGTAGCTCGACTAGTATGTTGTGCCCTTGGGAGCATATGGGCTTTAAAGACGAATTGAATGGAATTAAAATGAAGCATAGTAATATGTATAGTTTATCATCAAAATCAAATGTGCCAATGACGTAGAATGTTCACGTAGATGTTCATTTATGCCCTAAAATTGTTGGCCCTTTTCATGAATTAAATTGTATGAAACTTGCACATGGTGACGCTAGGCTAAGTGTTATAGGTAGATGGCATTAGCATCTGTTGAATTGACCCGTAATAAAAGCGGCTCTTAAAATTAAACAAGTCGTAGTTTCTTGCAATTGATAATACTGCTTTCATAATAAGCCATCAAGAACCGCATATAAAGTTTGATTAGAAGGACTGGCCTATACGTAGAAGTTCAGAATGTCACTTAAGTAAAGTGGTCCCAGAAATGACTTTAAGAAAATGAAACGTATATGCACGGTAGTACTTATGTAAACTAACTGCAGAATGTCAAATTGTAACAAAAACTGTCAGACGGCCCACCAATATTTGCAGGAAGTTGTGCAGTTGTCTCCGTGGGTACTGATTAATTAGCGAGAGAACTTTTGTGATGCATTAACAGTAAAATTTTGTAAGGTGGACTGTTTCATTTCATTACCCCCCCCCCAAAAAAAAAAAAAACACTACTCGTATAAATTGTTACGTTCCTAAGATAAGTATATGCATTGAACGTAGTACTTCTTGGGAAGCTGACAGTCGCTCAGATTTTCGATATTTTCCCTTCGTTTTGTGGAAACCCAAGCTTGATTACCGTGCTCACAAGAGCCCACCACTGGACCCTATCCTGTGCCAGTTGAATGCAGCATCCACTCTCACACAGCTGTCCCACTATACGCCATGGAGGTGTTTGAGGGAAGAGCAGGTGTAGCTCCTACTCTCGTTCTTGATAGCGAACTAGATGGTCATGAGTGATCAGCTTCACGCCTCGCCCCCCCCCCCCCCCCCACCGTGAAGAGATCCCAGAACAGGGGATTGGTTGGATCCCAGAGCCTGTCTGGACACAGAGGCTAGAAGAAGTTTCCTTTGCTCTTGCCGGGGATCTAACCCCGGTATCCAGTGGGTAACCAGACACCATTTTGACATATCAACACGTGCTCAATTTCTTTATGATACATTTAATATTATCTCCCATTTCTACCAAAGTCTCTCAGATTTCCATTCACGTTTTTCTACTCAAACTATTTGTGAATTTCTCGTGTTTCCGAGCGTGCTACAAGTCACGCCTACCCCACAGTCTTAGACATGATCGCATAAGAGTATCCGTTTGATATGTGTGAGTTTAAGATTGTCACTAATTCTACGTTACGTGATATTAAATACAAGTATTTAAAATGTGTGTGGACATTTTCTGAATATAGATATTGTGCTCGGCAACGAAAATTTTAATTTATTCAACTGTTGCACGTGGCGTTTGTTTAGTTCTATTTTGTGTTCCTCGCGAAATCAGAAGCGATGAAAGGCTTGAAAGAAGATATTACCCGTGTAGTGCGAGTCCAGTAACATGCCACTTTTCTGTACCGGACAAATCATGTACAGGTCTGTAAGCGGCAGATTCCCTTCGCGTCATGTATTTGAGAACTATTACTGTTAACGTGTAAACGCGCCAGAGGCTGAAACTTTTGTTTGCATTCTTTTAGCGGACTATGGTGGCCGCTTCACGTCCTGGTGTCTTTTTTGTGCTAGTATGTGGGCTGGAGACAGGAATTATTCGCACATCAAACACCCGGTTTTTATTGAGTTTGTGTGGTTTCCTTCCAGTTTGAGATTAGACGGAAACCTCTATGCACACCCGATATAAATTAGTAGGCCTACTGATAGTTGAATTTTACACGCACTACCAGTGTCAGTCCATGTCTAGTTTCTAGAGACGAAAAGAATTCTAGGATGCGATACTGCAGACACTGCTTTTCTAAGCAGTAGGTCCTGCTAAGCAAAATTAGTCTGCGGCGGGGAGTAACTTATATTATGTTTGTTGAGTTGCTTCCATCCTCAACATTTATCATCAGTCATAATAATGTTTTTCATAATATACGTCAGATAACTGTGATAACAAGTAAGTTAATCAGCGGTTAAAAGGGTAGTTTCTTGGCACTGAGCTGTCGTGTATAATGCAAGAGGTCGTTGATGTAAAGATAATGTTCTGAGTGTACATACTGCAGCTGAGAAGAAAAGTGATGATTCAAGAAACAGCTTTTACGAGAAATTAGACCATGGTTTCGATCAGTTTCTCAAGTACGTCAGAAAGAATTTTGTTAAGAAATTTCAGTGCAAAGTTAAGGAGAGAATATGTAAAATTGACGGTTGGGAACGAGAATTCAGATAGAAGTGGTAATGGGGTTAGTTTAGTAAACTTCGCAACTTAAGAACATCTAACTGAAAAAAAATACTATGTTTCCACATCGAAATAATTATAAATTTTCATGGTCTTCGCCTGATGAAAAGATAGTCAGACTGGTCTTATCCTGGAGATGTAAGACGACATTCAGGTTTTCTTAAAGTCCAATCTTTCAGAGGAGCTGACTATGATACCGACCACTAATTGGAGGAAGCAAAAGTTAGCGAGTGGCTGTCGGTAAGTAAACGAGCAAAGTAGAAATTTGATACGGAGTAAATTAATCTCAAAAAGCTAAACGTTATGGAAGTTAACTTTCTCATGGATAGTGGAAGAGACTTCCCGCTCACTTTTGTGTTAAAATCGTTTCGCGGCAGATGCGCTGCACCAACAGCTTTCTTGAACATTAGTAGTCGGTGATAAATAATTTGTAATAAAACTTTCCCGCAGACACTTGATGTGGAGTATACGAGTATATAGCATCTTGAATATTTTCCCAAATTAACTTTACAATATATATTGTAATCGTGAAAAGATTAAGGGTTAGTATCAGGTTAAAAATCTGAGACAGGTGTACAGATTTGAAAACTTGGATAATATTATGGGCATGAATAGGGTACTAGGGACAGCCAAAAAGATTCTAGGTTGTCTGAGGTTTAGCACTCCGGTGTGTTGTGTTCATTCTTTATTTTTTCTTGTGCGTCACTTTAACACGCTCTGTTCTCTGTCCATTCACTAGAAAAACATATTACGGCCCATTGTGACCATCATCAGGATATTGGACCGAAAAATGTTTTAGTGAATGGACTGTGAATCGAGCGTGTGAGAGTGACGAAGGCGAACAAGAAAAATCAAGAGACTTAGGTTACTGCGACGAGCAGCATCAACTGTGATTTTACAAAGAATTCTTGAAGTGTTAGACAGGAATAAACAGGCAAAATTTAAAGTGTTGTAGAATTTAAGCCATAATCTTAACATTATAATACATTGAGCCAGGAGAACTTTCAGCATAAAGAGATTTATCCGAAAGACAAAATTCATAAACCGTTGGAACATAAATATTATAGACCTGTACTCTAGGACAAGAATGACTACAAACCAAGAACTAACTTCGTAGTAAATGACAGTGGTCTCTCCTTATACGTAACTCCAGTACTTTGGATGTGTGGAAGAAACAGTGTTAGGCAGATTGAACTACATACAACTGAGCCATTATATTCTTAACTTATATAAAAAACTGTTCGAATAAAACGCAGTCTGATGCAACTAGTTAATGTTACTCAATGGTCTTCACTTAAGACGACATGTTTCGGAAATTATATTTTCATAATCAGGTCAAAGAAATCAATATTCGTAAGATCCTCTAAGTTGAAATGCGAATTAGTTAGAACCATTCACAGATAAATTGTTGATTTATTTTAATTTCTGTAACAGATTAACTTCTAAAACTATTTATATTTTTATCTTTTAATGATTCTAACTAATTGGCATTGCAACTTACAGGATTTTACGAATATGTATTTCTTTGAGCTGATGATGGAAATACAATATCCGAAGCATGTCGTCTTAAATGAAGACCATTAAGTAATATTAACTAGTTGCATCAGACTGTGTTTTATTCGAATAGTTTTATATCTGTGAAGAGCAACGTGACACATTACTACCGTATTAAACCTGAACCTAGATTTTTGTTTTGAGGTTGAGATAATGCAGAGACGCCTGAGCCCATGTATTCGAACCAAACGAGGTCATTGCGAAAACTTAATTTATCCGTACGCAATTTAGGCATAAAACATTAAGTTTGTAGTAAAGCAGTTAAAGGAAAAATGACTATATTCAGTGCTCCACTACATTAATATTTAAATCGGGAACAGTGATAAACTAAGCCGTTGTTTATGAGAGGTTTTTGCTTGAAGTGGCCTTTAGAATATGCCCCTGAAGTGTGGTCATTATGTGGTGGGGCACTACAAAATATAATTTAGTTATTGCAAAATATAACGATAGAACTTTTCTTACCAGGCTACCCACTTGCAGGGTATAGCGCAAACCTCATTACAGCCACAAAACTGCAGTTTACATTTTGGGTTCGCGGTTTGAAATACAACTGGAACATTATTTTTACGCCATTCACTTACAAGCTGCGTCCCACAATTTGTCGAAATAGACTGTCATGTATTTTGTATTCATATATTGCTATTTTATGCGTTCTCATTATAATGCTCTTCCCGTATTGTGGGTGACCATATTTACTCACGTGTAAAGAGGAACAGGGAAAATTGTGGGTTTTTTTTACAATTTAATTCTTACATTTATTAATGCTCAAAATTAAGACGCAGGTTTATAGTGAATGTATCTTATCATCTTGAATGTTAATAAAACATGGAAATCGAAACTTTCACTTTCAGCTGATCTGTTAAATAGAGAGTTTGATTTGCGCTTATAAACGCTTATATAAGTTGTATGATAATTAAATCCGTAGTCAGAATATATAAGCACAGAGCATATTTCAGTGGCGTTCATATATTAGATAAAAGTACTCAACAGGAGACTTTGACAACGGTTTAATCTTAATTTATTTTAGTGGCTTTCGAAATGAGAACGAATTGTGTTAAATCAGAATTCACAAAATGGATTTGTTTAATCTAATGACATATTTCCATTTGTCATGTTGCGTTGTATGAAAATTTATCTGAGGTTTTTTTTCGCTTTGTAAGGATAAATATAAATTGAAAGAACGGGTGAAACAGCCTCATGTTATTGTGGGAGCTTCAGCCTTTAGCTTCGTCTGTAGTGCTCACATGGACCCCATGCGTCAGAAATGGATTACCATAAAAGCGACAAAGTCGAATTTGAAGGCGTCTATTTCATCATCGCAGTAGAATTTCAAAGAAGAAAGAAACGCTGCAGTTGCGTTTATTGTGTTGTTATTGAATCTGTTTAATCACGTTTAATGCGGATCGAGTGTTATTTGTTTTGAGATGATATCATTATTTTATAATATAAATCGATCTTATTTATCTTTTTCATTTTAGAATGCAACGGAATTTAGTGAAGCTACTGACGGCGATGGTAGCCTTCTCTTAGATTGAAGATTTCTGTTTTATGGGTTGTTGCGCTGTGTAGTCGGGCAGATGTTTACCAACGTTTCAGAGGTCATACTGCCTCCGTCTTCAGGGCGATGAATCGCCCTGATGACGGAGGCGGTAAACATCTACCAGACTACACAGCGCAACAACCCAGAAGATAGAAATCTTTATACTCACCGCTGTAAAAACCTCAAATCATACTCTTAGGTTCTCTGTTTAACGGTGTGGGTTGATTTCCGCTGAGACTGATCATCTGCAGCTGTAATGCCGGAGATTCGTTGTGCGATCGGTTTGTATTTCCATTTATACTGCCGCTGACATGCTCACACCACATACGAATGACTTTATTTCCTTCTGAGTTTTGTGAACTTGTTTCCCGATCCCTCTAGGCACTTTGTGCATTCTGTAAGCGTTTACCGGTAATTGGAATTACACAGAACGTACAGAGGTACGTGTCCACCCATGCGAAAGCTGACGTCCTGGCATTCGGAAAACTAAAAATTTTGTCGTGAGACTTATCAACGCTGCAAAATTACGCTACTTCGGATTACATTAGATACCACGCGCATGTAAAATGGCTCGCTCAGTCTGTCCGTACGTGTGAAATAAATCGAGAACGTATGAACCGATTTTGATTAAATTTTGTACTGGAAGGCCTAGTGTCCGGATACGCGACGCGATACGACTTGATATCCTCCAGAAGAGAGTTCCATTCAGTTCCCTACGTCATGAATACTGTGTACACTTTTCCCCGAGTAAACCAAGGCCTGAAAGCGATTCTGTTTGCCGATTTCCTCCGTGTCTAGGCATTTGGCCTAACTAATCAGCACGGTGGTGTAACAGAGCAGTAGACTTTTATTGAGAACGTATCCGGTTAGAATCCCTTCGGTTTGCCGTAATACGTCACTAAAGATTTTCCTTCTTTCGTAAGTTTCTCCAAGGGAATGCTGTGACAATACTTTCACGCAATTCGCAGAATATTTACTGAATTACCATTGTATCTTATAGAACCTAAGCGAACAGTTTAATGTTAAAATATTGTTAACGAAACTGTTTTTTTAAAGAAAAATATTCAATTTATTCCAAAAGAATTTTTCTAATTTCACATAAACACTTAGAATTCCTATTTTATCAAGGACCTTGGTGATGTAGATAATAAAGTGCAGTGTTATGAAATGAATACGTGAGACATTAAATAGCTCGTTAAAACGACAGGCCTAAGTACTGGAAGTGACAAAGTTTACATTTTATAAAATGACAGCAGTTCCCACATTTCTAATGAAGATAGACTTAGAATAATGGGACAAACAGGTTAGCATTTAAGCAGCAGGTGCACCTCATTATGCAAAATTAGACGTAGATATTCGAAAGGACCTAAGTATGTCTTTAGTATATAGAGGATTTGGTCATTTCAGTCGAAAAAGGTTAGCCCATTTGAAACGAATGCACTTTGTTATAAACCGAAGGGAGAGACCTAATTAGAGAAATGTAAGGAAAGAATTTGAAAGATTTCCTTTAGACTCAGAGCAGGTTTGGTCACGGCGAATCATCCCGTAAGACAGCCATCTGCATTCTCGTCGTGAGAAACTTGAAATTTCGACTAATAACACTTCCCCGTCGAATTAGGTACTTAGCTACCCTTACTTAAATCACATCGTGCTGGATATTAGCCAGATCAGCATGATTAATGTTAAAATATCCTAGTATTATTATTCTACCTGACTAGCTCCGTGGAGCACAGACCGTATTTAGAAGCAAATGGTCGCTCAGCTAGTCAAATTTCCCGCCCTTTGTAGAACTCGAAACTTTATTATGGTGTTCACAGGGACCAGTTACTGGTTTCTATCCAGTCCACACGTCAGCTCATAATTTATGAGCGATCGATTTTAATGTATCAGAGGCAAGAGGCTGTACTTCGTCTCCTTTTCTCCGCCTCTGAATCAGGAGTGTCTGAGGATTACCACCACATATGGGTCTGGATCGCCTGTTCAAGGCTGTGTTTTGAAATTAATACGTAGGGAATTCGAGGTATATGTGTTAACCTACATCGTTGTGTCTCTGTTACCCGCCAGTGATTCTGATAGATTCGAGAGCCATATTGTTGGAACTGAACAATGTCTAACTTAACCAGCCGTTCATAGTAGAAAAGTGAACGATCTGTAAACGATGCTAATGAGTTATGACTTTACAGAAAATTTGTCTTTAACTCATTGCGAGGTTTAGTTGTTTTATTTGTGTGAGGGATATTTCTAGGATTTCACGACTGCTTGTACTAGTTTTGTATCCATTCTTCTGTTCTGACGACGTGTTTAAGTGAATTGAATTCTTAAATTCTGTCTACAGTACGATGTAAACTTCCAGGTACGGAATTAAGGTTATTTGTAGAATCTAAAATTAATTCACACACGGTCTTATTCAGGAGTTCTAATCTTGGTAATTTTAACTCGAAGTTGTGGGAAGCATACGTGAGTGATCATAATTAAGACCTATTTTTAAAAGATGATTAATTAGTTGTTTTTGGGACAGCAGTTATTTGTTACAATGTTTTTTTTTCTGAATTGGGCATTCTGTACAAATACCGCACGGTAGTAATATTGTACGTTCGTAACTTTTAAAACAGTTATGACGGACGTGGAATGGTCTAGTTTCCTGTCTGAGGAGTCCTACCGCATGTTCGAGTGGCCAAGATTGTCAGAGCTTGTGTGTCGAACAGGTCACAGTACCTAACCAATCGTCAAGGGCCTGTAATTGAAATAATAGCAATTAGGATGGCGCAATGCATGCTTCTTGAAGTGGGACCGAATGGATCTTGCAGTCGATTTTTGTAAATGTGACGTGCCTTGGGACGAGCGTGGTGTTCCGTGTATGTTGGGCAGCCCTGTATGTGAGCGACATCTGCATGTGTCATGTACATGCGATGTCGCGTAGTGTAATTATCGGCAGTCAGCAGCCGCTCTCTCTCTCTCTCTGTTAAACTCTGTTACATTATGCACCCCGTGTTTAACTTTGCACTTGACGGCCTCTTTAGTTCAAAGAGCCAGTAGGGATGTGGAATTCAACTTATGATATGGTTGTACATCGTTTTATCTTTCAAGCAGTAATCGGAGCCAGTCCTCCTGAATATAAATCTGATTTTACATTGAATGTCCTTGTGCAGCCTCACCGTCCAATGAAAGAGAGATTACTGTGCACTTTAAAATATTATACTGATTATTCAGACAATGGGTTGAGTCTTGCGTCGCAGCGGTTGCGTCCAACGTGTCTACTGATTATTAGTATCGCCCAAACAACCGATTATCCTAAATTTTTTCGTGGTTTTCCCTTCAAACGCTAGTTGGGATAGTGTCTTTTAGTCGGCTATGGCCCCTCTCTGTCTTGAGTTTACTGGTAACTATATGCACCATCTCTTTCAACAACCAGTATCTATTTATTTTGTATTTATGAGTTTTGTATGATTTTCACTGTAAACAGCTTTATTTCTTTAAACATGAACCAGTTGATCTCTGTAACAGTGAGTGTTGTGTTTTGTTTGCGGTTTGAACTAAATTATTCCTAAATATTATTTAGAAGAGCTTCTGTTTCTAACTAGCTAACTAGATGGCTAAGGGAACCCTAAGGTTCATCACCGAACTAACCAAAGCTCTCCACCGGTCCCTATGCTGGGCCAGCAAAATCCAATAGCCTTTAACTCCTATCTCCCATAGATCCCGCTTGATATTATCCTCCCATCTACGTTTAGGTCTCCCCAGCGGTCTCCTCCCCTTAGGCCACTTGGCTAATACCCGGTGCACACCTCTTGCTCCATCCATGCGCGCCACATGCCCTGCCCATCTAATTCTTCTTGACTTAATCACCCTGACTATATTGGAGGAGGATTACAAATTTTTAAGCTCATCATTATGCCGTTTTCTCCGGACCCCATCCTCTTCTCTCCTAGGTCCAATTATGCTCCTCTAGACTATTCTCAAACACCTGCAGTCTGTGTTCCTCTCTCAGAGTGAGAGACCATATTTCGCACCCATACATAACAACAGGCAATACTATTTTTTTGTATAGTTTAATCTTCAGGATCTTAGAAATCAGACGGGAAGAAAAATATTTTGAACTGAAAAGTAGCAACCATTTCCAGAATTTAGTCTCCTCCTAATTTCCCTGTGAATATCATTTCTATTTTTTATTGCGAGCTTCCGCTTCAGAGGTCTTAACTTCCTGACGCCTTATTTTAAACGTTAATGATACTTTATATTGGTACTGTATCTTTAAATGGCCTGTGCACAGACTCACCGTGAAACTTATGATTAATTCCCTTAAACAGTTTTCACTACTAAAATAACTTAATAAAATTATTAATTAAGCGGTATTAATGTCATGCCATACAGAATGTTTATTAATTAGTGCCATAATCTGTAATTATCTGTTTTCGAAAATTGAGCTTATATTGTGTTAATGCATAACATGCGAACACACAAACCTCTAAAATCTGGGTTAATTGGCCTTAAACATCTCTTGCTACTGAATAACGTAATTGGTTCGTCAGTAACTTCACGGAAAGCGTATACAAGATATTGTGGAAGTCTTACCCACTATATGCAATAACATGTTTTCTTTCCAAAGATAACCTACATGGGTCTGTGTTTTTCTTTTGACAATATGGAGTAAACCTATGACCGTTTAATGCCCTTGGGATATTTCTGTCAATCCGCTACAAAAACAAAACAGTGGATTCCCTTATCCCTGCTTTCAGAATTATGTGATTTTCTTTTTTCTTCAAGAATTGAAGCGAAGGGACTATGATTGGCTTGATATGCCCGTGGGTGGTCATGCGTTCCTGTACAGTCTTGCCGAACACATAGAAACTATTTTCTAAGCAGAGGTACCTGATTAAAATCACACTGATACAGAACTTTAGTGTTTTCCCTTTGAACTGTGAATTTCTGTTATAAAGTACAAGTCTCCTTAGCCCGTATTGTGGCAATTCTAACAACTACTGTGTGTTTTGTGACGTGATTACAGGGCAACGTAGAATGGTAATGTCGGTGTCATTGTCTTACGATTGCCGCTTACTGTAGTAGACTCTTGAGATGAGAAGTATACTGAAGTTTTGCTTGCGTCTTTCATTTTAACTGCAGAGGTAATGTGACGTCGGATGAGAAACGGCGAATTACATGAAAGGTGAGTCGTGGGAGTTGAGAAAAGGAAGACGTCTAGGTCTATTTAAAATGTCTGCTCGAGGCTGTCGGCGAAAGAGAAGAACTAACCCCCGGAAGATTCACGTTAAATTAAGAAGGAATCTGGAGGTCTGATAAAGAAGTAGTAGCCTATTTTAAAATAATGACTCTGTGTTCTCTTTGAACAAATGAAGATAATCACCAGCAATCTTAGTAAGGTGCTCGAGATGGAAATTCAGAATGGGTATCTATGGTATGTGAATCACGAAGTTTTTAAATCACTGCTGAAAAAAAAAATTGAAGTAC
>NW_019059608.1:4621900-4636385 GCF_000696155.1 Zootermopsis nevadensis
GCTATTATTCTCCCATTACCCCTTGCAGACAGGTGTTTTGCGCTCCTAGGTCTAGTTCCAGATACAGCAACATTGGGAAGTCGTGTCATTTTTACGTCAAGCCTGATGGTCGTGGCAGAGGCAGTCCGCAAAGCGTTGGATTGTATTTCCGTATTTTCACCGCTAATCGCCCGACGAAACTTCATGAGATTTATTTTTAATAGCCCACTCTTTGCCAACTAGTTTTTGTATGTAATTATCGCGTCATCATAATAATTAAATTCACGCCATGTAAACGGTAGCTGCCCACAATCCAGGGTCAGACCTTGTTCCCGAGGGATATTCTACAGTGCGTCCTTGAAAATACATTCGAAGTGTTATGTTGAGATCAACCTGCGCTCTGTTCATAGAACTGCTGTCTTTTGCAGTTTCGCGTTGGAATTTTTACCAGGGTATCATCTGTATTATCGTTATTGTTACGATTTGGCGTGTTACTTTTTCTGTTTTTAACCGATCTTGATTGAAATATTATTACAAAGATATTGATGTATTTGATAAGCATTTGGTTTAACTGCAGTATATTTTGAGGTTATTTTTTCCTTGCTGTTTACTAGTTGCCTTTGTGTGTTTTCTGTCGTTAATAGTAATGCAATTATTAATGATTCGATTGTTGTTGTGTTTCGTATTTTGTTCTTTTGCTGTATCCATAATTCGGTATATGGCTGTTGGTGCATCACACAAAAAAATAAAGAACTGAATTGAATTGAATTATTGGAATACAGATTATGATGTATATTTCTGAAAGTTGTTAGAGCCCTGTCCTCTCAACATTAGAAATTAACACCTTGTTTTTAGTGTGTCTTAATAGTAACAGAGCAGCGATTTTGGAATTTGTGTATTTTGTCGGCTTTTTTTCACAGTCATTTGAAAGATGTTCATCATAAGATATGGAATGGTCATAATGACTGTTTAGTACACGGTGCAGATTGTCGAACTGCTAGATTCTATTGCACTTGCATATAAAGTATAGTGTTGCATGCTTCAGCTGCTGCTGAGCAATAAATGTCACTTGCTTTGATTTACGGACCAATCACTGTCTGTCTCCATCAACAGTGCAGGTAGAGTGACTTCACATGTTCTTGCATGTCCCAAGAAAATACACGTACAGTCTCTTTGTCACTCTAGATCCATTGTTCGAGTCAATACGTGTCCCGTTGCATATTATGTTCGTCTTCACTCATTATTTTACTTGTATTCTTCATTACGTCAAGGGTAGTCTAGGTCACTTCAGCTCCGTGGATAATCATGTGACGTCATTTCCGAAGTACTTTAATTTCCGTTGAGACTTTTCAGAACATTGGTATACGTTAGTGACTGATGCTAAATAATGATACATTCAGTTTTCTTGATTATATAAAACACTACAGTATTCAGGTATATAAAAGGTCACAACATTTACATTGAGTGTTACTATATTTATTAATATTTAATAGTTAACTCTTGTAAAGAAAATGGAACATGGTGGAAATGTAATTGTCTTTCCGTAAACCGACAATGAGTGATCATGCAGCAGTATTTCAACGTGAAATTCCTTTCAAACACAATGATGAACGAAGTCGCAGATCTTCACACCCACTGCATAATAGAACATCTTCAGATTCGCGTCAGTATTCAAGGAACCACGCAGATCATGTTCCACAACACTGAACCCATTTATCCCTGACTTTCAGTATAGTATTTTCTTTTGCATACAGGACAAATGCAACGCCTGCAATTACTTGGTACGTGGACCACTCTTTGCTGGTTTACGTCCTGTGGTACTGCCATAATTTCTTCTTCTTGAATATTTCTTTCTTTCTTTTTATTTTTCTTGCTATTTTCTTCTGTCTACTGTGACTGAAGGCTACTGTATTAAGTGTCAGAAAAGGGCTGAGTTCTTGAAGAAGTATATGGGATGAGGAAGCAGAATTTCGTGTCATATGATCTTCCCGAATCATGTATCTGATGCTGATGGTTTTGAGCCATATTAATGCTGCATTCAACACCACTGTTATTCTAATGCTAGGCCGATCGATTTGTGCATTGCTGATTATAGAATCGTATTATTGGAATGTTCCTGGATGATGCTTCGCATTCAGCAAGTCTGTTTCCCGTGCAACCAATATCTCGGATTTCAGTCATATTGAGGGGCGAAATACCGGATACTCGAAGGCCACTGGCAGTGTTTCCAGCAGTGGCTCATATCCAGGCATTACTAAAAATTGAACCAAATTATATTTTTGTTAAGTAACGACAACTTCTGCTGCCTCCTCATAAACTTAATCTTTAAAGGTCAGAAGAAGGACCTGTCTTTTGCCTGCAGCCAGTGAGTTGTGTATGGAGGCAGAGACAGTCCGTTATCAGCGCAGTGTTAAAGCATTTCAACGTTTCTGTTGTGCGAACCGTGCCAAACTACTACACGAAAATAAGGTTTGTTAGAAATTACTTTGATTTACGTGATGAACTGCTCAACAAACTCAAGAAGTCTCAGAGTTGATATAACTGGCCTTGGTACTGAGTGTGAAGTCTGTTTCCATTAAAATGTAACTTTAGGTGGCATGAAATCTCCACCAGCCTAAATGCAGGCAAGAACTGTTGATGATTCTACATACTTTCGGACTTGTTAGATGTACATTTCTCATGCCTTTCTCACAATCAGCATGCCCATCTCTAGAGTTTATCTGCAGGCCCGGTTCATCCGCGTTAAATATTCTGGTGTGTAAGAAGAACTAGTTCGATCTTTTTTTATTTCAAAATTTCAAAAAATGCCCTCATTTTATATCTACTCAGTCCTAATGCTCTGTATATGGATAATTTCTGTTCCTTGCCTGGGGTGCCGTTTCAAGAACAAATACGTCCATTTCAACCCATCCATGTTGTTTCCAATTGAATCTATGAATAATTACAAGCTTTTACATAAAATTGAAGGCTAGAACCCTCAGTTAGCCTGACGAGTCCAAAGCAATACCCCTAACATATAACCAGATACTTTTTCAATTATATTTTATACGTGTATCCCATTTCAGGTGCTCTGCCAAGCTTTCGTACAGTTAATTAGCCTCTCTTTTTAAACTACTGTTGCATTTTCTGGCAGAGTATGCATTACATTATACATTTTGGAGGCTTGCACCTGGTTATAGTCCCCATTTCTGATGTAGATAATTCCACGAGACAAATTCTGGATCCCACTGCTGGTCGTGCATTCGAATTTTCACTCATCTGCAGTGAATGTACATAAATATTCAAAACATTTATTTTGTCGGTAAAAATGTTTTGAGAGTACCGTTCCAGTGTTTCAGAAGTGTGCACGAAACAAAACAGAGGTTTTATATAGTAATATAGTATTACACCACAGCTTATTAGTGCTTAAAATAGTCTCCAATTGTTTCTGCCCATAATGCCTGAAAAATGCTACGTGTAATGGCCACAATATCAGATTTCATATGCTGGTCGCTTGATAATTCGTACTCTTCACCAGATATGATTACTGTGGGCAAATGAAGCAGAATTGGGTTGGTCTCATAGTACACAGAGGAAGTAAGAAAAACTTACAGATTTTAGTCGGAAAACCGTAAGGGAGGAGACCAATTGGAAGACCTATGCCTACGTGGGAGGATAATATTAAATGGATATTAAGGAAGAAGGGTTGGGGGTTTGACCTAGGTGCGTTTGGCTTAGGTTTTTGGTACTATTCCAGAGTTTGCCTGGAACGACTTAGGTAGATATTAAAATGCTTTATGGTAGACGGTCTCTGGACGTCTTTAAAAACCAAACACCTTTAGAGTACGGAACGGGAATGCTAAGCACTCAACTAAAGCACAAGGTGGGAGTTTCTTGACTAGCTGAGCAACCCTTAGTTTCACATGAAGGAATCTGTTGCATGGAATTAGTTACGTATTAAAACTGAGTGTATCACCACCAAGGAAACTCTCTTCAGGTCTGTGATAATATTAAAAGAAGACACGCTAAGAAGAACTTCGGAAAGAAATTATAAACCCAAAGTTCCTTTGCATACCACGTGACCCCGAACACTTCAGATTATCGAGATAAATATTCGGACTGGTACTGCAATAAGTGGAGAAGCGATGTAGCTTAGTAAGTAAGGCGAATGACTTTGGAATTTTTACGCGGGTTATATTCGTGCCGAAGGTTAAAGAGCCAGAGCCTGAAGCTGACCACTTTACCTTCATAGATTGTGGTAGCGTATCAGGGTGAAGGAAGTTTGATATTGTGCCTTCATTTTCACGCATCTTTATGTTGAATATTTTAGGTCTGCCTGTAAATAATGATGACGGTACAGCCAATAATGTTTTATGGATACCATTGACACAACTGTATGAGTGTTTATTTAAATTACTATAGTGAGATATTTGCACTACGTGTTTCGAAAACTCACCGGTTTCCGGTGCCCACATACAATTTAATATCACTGACTTACGTTTTGCATCATGCATTTTAATATGAATGACGTTTGATGTATGTGAACACCCGTAGATGGCGACCTGTCGAAACACGTGGAGCAAACATCTCACAAAAGAAACGAACTCCGGCCCATGTCGACGGTATCCATGAAATTTTAATCACTGACCTCCACAGCAGTGTGCTACCTGTTAAGTGTATAGCCAGTAGTTTAAACACAGCGTGCACAAAATAGCACGCAATTGACGTCAGAGTAATAATGCTAATAGCTCGGTTTTGGCTGATTGCGACAGTGGAGAGCAGAAATTGAACAGGTATCGGCGAGAACACACTCATCGACGATCATCATAGACTCACTCCGAATAGGTGACAGATAATGTATAGTTCTACAAATGTGTACTAAGTTACAAAGTTTTAACACTTTGGTCGTATAACCAATTTCATAACACTGTATGTTCTTGTTGTAGTATTACAAACATGCCAATGAATTTTAGAAGGCTGTGTGGAAGTATTTAAAATGTTTTATGTATAATTTCCGGACCTGTAATCCATATGCCGGCACTGATAGTAATTATTCAGGCGGTGCATGTTTCTAAAATGTTAGCTGCAGTTGCAAGAGGTGCGCCATTGTATGAACAAGGTTACGTGTGACTGAAGACCATGTACTCATAACGCGCTGTTCCGAATAACATGTAAACTGTTGGGGTCTGTGTCCCCCCCCCCCCTCAATTTAACACCGTTCTTTTAGTATAATGATAAAGAGGGGCTTTTATATAGAAGCCGTTGACACACACTAACAAATGGTTTAATCCAACATGCAATAAAGTAGTTAATGGAAAAACAATAATTCACATCTCACTTTACTGGTTATTGATATTGCTCCGCTGTAAATTATACTATTTTATGTCATTAAGTCGTACAAAACATTGTAATGTAATTGCATAGATGCATGGAGAAAATATGTCGAAATAAATATTGAATATTGATTATTGAAATTAGATATATTAAAATAAACCAAAAGTGAAGAAAAGGCTTACACTAAATCATCAAAGTAATCGAAATAAGAGTTGAAAATTCTTTCGTTATTGAGCTAATCTCCACGCAGTGATGTCGAAGCGAGAAACAGCAGTGATGAGCGACTGACTGGCTGTCGTGAAAATCCGCATTTTGAATACCACCATCTTGGTTGAATTTCTTCGTAATATCTGCAATAACTTCAGGAGAATTTATGTTAGAACTTCACACAGATCCCGACCGCCTTTTCGAGCAATCATCAGTAACACGCAACTTTAACTCGACCCAACATCCGTCATCGTTTCCAATGCAGACTTGGAACGTGAGCTACAGACTCAATCAGTGCGAGAAACGCCTATATGAAAGGAGGAATCCACCCCATTGATCTGTGCCTTCTGTGACTTTTTATCAGATTTTTCTGTCTCCTTTTCCCCGCTTAGATCTTCTACTTTATTCTGTATGGGGACGGGTTCCTTCCTTTAAATGAGCCAGCTGACGCCAAGAGACTTCAGCTTGTACTGAAACAGCACATTACGAAAACACGTGGCCATATTTGTTGCTTCTGTAATGTTATAACGCACCGTACCACGGACGAATTAATGATTTTTGTGAAAATATCATGTCATATTTTGAGAATTGTCTCACATTTATTTATTTCAAAAGTTAAAGTAAGTTGTACGTTAAAGTATATTAATATTGGCATATTGTGGGCTTAGAATAAAAGGTACGTAACTGACAAAATGGACAAACTTGATATTTCGTTTGCGTTGCCGTTAAGAGTAGAATATTCTCCCACTCAAGTGACTAGGAAATGGTCCAAGTACAAGAATGGCACAGTTCTATCTGCAGGACAGATGAGGCGCGCTTTGTGTGATACATGGTTATAACTGCAGTCACTTTTTGTTGGACGCTTGGCTTGACTGATACCAATCACGGGGCTTCTTTCGATGATTCCGGCCTGTTATATGTGAGGTTATACATCATAAGCGCCGGGCTCTGCTGAACACGGCAATGAATCGTTGGATTTCATAAATGCAGGAAATTTCTAGACTATCTGAGGCACTTATCGCCTCCGTAAGGACTCCGCTTCAGGGAATTAGTCTATTACGATCTATAATTTCAGGATTCTGTATTAATTGGTGCTAGTGTCGCTGTTTGTAATTCTGTTGTGTTGTTAATAAAAATTATATGACATTAAGATGTACGAGGTTAGGATGGGTTTTAATTGGATAACGATCGTACCAAGTGTCGCTTGTTGAAAAATTGAAGTGGTAGACGCATGGACACACGGGCAGCATAGCAATTTAAACCTGCTATTTGGAGGAAAGTGGGCTGAAAAGGCAGGTTGGCGGATCTGTAGAAAGGTGTAAAGTTGGCCGCACCATAGCTCAGGTAGTTAGTTGCCTGACTCTCACCGCGGAGGCCAGTGTTTGCGCCCAGTTTGGTCCATGTCGGATTTGAGGTAGACGAGACAGGTTTTTCTGCGAGTCCTTCGGTTTTTCCCTGTCATTCCACCGCTGTTTAATTTACATTTATAAATCATTTGGGGATGTTAAAAAGGTCCGTTATACGCCCAGTTACAGAGACATAGGTCTGAAGTCAGAACCACATGTACAATATAAGCAGGTCATGTGACACTTGTAGTCTCTTCATTGTGTCTTGTCGTTTCCATTACCCTTCATCTACATCGTCCAGTTTAAACGCATTAAAGAGTGCGTTTCTGCGTTTCTGCCTGCTTCGGTGCTGTTGTGAAATTTCTGATTTTAATTATTGCCTGTTAGAGGTACTGGAACTATCTAGATCAGGGATTCTCACCCTTTTTCGCTTGAGTACCACTAATTGTAATTTAACACATTAAATAACCAAATGCGAACATGGAAAACTTATTTATGTTAATATTATCTTTTGATTTTCTTACTTAGTTCGCGTGCCACTCAACATTGGCTCGCGTACCATAGGTTGTAAAAGGCTGATCTAGATGATAGCTGTACATTGTTTCGTCGTGGTAACTGCTAACTGCCAAGGGAACCCTTACCCGATACTGTATCATGCAATAACTGATTTGTTTCTTTGTAATAGCGAACTTTCTGGTTCACTCATACGGAGTCGTTAGATGCCCTATCTATACCACAGAAAACGAAGCGTAAGGACCAATATATTATACGCCCCATCGAAGCCGGAAGGAAGGGTTCTCAAATAAAAATGCCATCGAAGAACTTAAAAAGTCCTCTATTCTAGTCGTGCAAGACTAATTTGCTAATCCATAAAATTCCGCCTGACGCAGAAAAAAACTCCAGGTAAATTTATTACCACAAAAAAGAAGAAAGATTCTCCTTAGCTAAGCTGAAGAACAAGCGAATATTTTGAACTCCGTCACGTTCGCCTTGGTTTCTTGTCTCGTCTCCCGCGTTTGCGCAATACTAGTCTATGTGATATTTGAAGCTTTCACGGCGACTGAATGCAGTGGAGTCGTTTCGGGCGATGAGGCGTGTGAGAATATAGTTCTGATACGTTTTGGAGACTTATTCGGTCCAGGCATCCCATTTGAATATGACAGTACTAGATTAATTCAAAGCTTTGGATTTATTGCTAATGTCGGAGAAATGATTGTTTCATTTGACATTTTTCTGACTTCATATCTTCGAACGCCGAATGAAATGCTGGTTGTGGGTTATGAATTCCGAAGATGTGGTCATTGTCTGTTTAAAGACAATGTTGTAGCTCTCTAGTGCAGGGAGCAGTTTAATACCTCGAACTGTCTCATTCAGGGTGGCTGGCCTTCGAACCAAGATTTGAATCCTGGACCTCCCGACCGTGACGTACGATGTTAATTGTGTGCGTTGGAGTTTATCGATATTTACACCATGGGTCGACAAACTTCTGCTTTGTTTGTTGGTGAAGTGAGTTGTAAACTGCATTGGAATGTCTCAGGATATGATTCGGTGTGAGCATTTGTGATGCTGATTATGGGTCTTCGTTTGCTCTAGGGAATTTCCTTAACAGCTCGTTAACCACGGGCTGTTCCGGGAGTCCCAGCCCGTTTTGTTAATTACAGTCAGTTTGTAGTGCCAAAATGTTTATTTACTGAAGTAGAATTAGTATAGTTCTCCTGCTTAAGTGATGTGTGTTTTAGTAGCCTATTTTTGTATTAATTATACCGAGTTGGCAAATAAATTATTAATACGCTAATCAGTTGCATTTGGTGTAGCTGAAGCGTGAAAGTTCGCCTTGGAGACGAATTTACCTAGAAATAACGATTCCAGGTGTCTTCATTCATCCACCCACCTTAGCCAAATGCTCCTTCATTTTCCATTTCGTTCTTATTCGTGCCAGTTGTTGCAGTGGTAACCTCGACTCTCTTTCTGCTTTTTCCGTTTCTCCTTACCCTCCCAACACCCTCGCGGCATCCTTCTTCCGTTTATATATTTTCTTTTTGGTGGTGTTTCCTTCTTCCAAAGCTGAAATCCTAACAAAGCCGTTAATACATAGGCAAAGTTGGTATGTGTTCATGTAAATTCCGTCTTTGAAGTTGGTTTACCGTCACAAGAATATGTGGGGTGGTAGAGAGGATTTAGTAAGGGAATTAATAAGCAGGTTTTGTAAGATGCATGTGGGTTCTCTTTCGTATATTGTTTTCATCTAGGCCCAGCAAAACTTTAGGGGGCGTCGTCTTACGTCAGACCTCTGTAAAAGGTTTTCGTGATAATCCCGTATTGAATGAACCTCACTCAAGATGGCATTTATATACCATTTGCTTTATACAAGTAATTCCGGTGATTCAAGAGGTTCCTTCAGTAGACAGAGGTGTGATAGGATATGTTTTGATAAGAGAATGTTTGGGTGCAGCATATTTAACGACCTCGTGCTAACAGCAAAAGTTAAAATGTGTTATGATTTTGAGAGAAGGGTGTTTTTGTAGAACTTTAAAAGAGTGGGGAAGAAGGTTTTTTTTTGCATATTTCTCGACATTCGCCTTTTGGGTAAGAGTTTGTTCGTATTTCCTTCAATGCATCTCGTGTTTCCTCTATCGTCACTCATATTTGTCGTCCCTAAAACAAAAACATATTAGCTAATACAAAAATCTAGTTACCGTATTTGTTAGATTTTCAGACGCACTTTTCCGCATTTTGAAATTTATAAAATCTAAATAAGTCTTTCGTTTTATGGTGTCTGAGTATCGATGTCGAAAAATTATATTGTATGACTAAAGTGCAAGAAAAGTATTCATGTCCATAACACTAGTCATGGGAAAATAAACTCAAAGATAATAACATATGATTCCAAAGATACAAAGAAGTTCTGTGTTTTAATATTGACGATTCGTATTTTACGTAATATACATGTTTTTTTCCTGAAAACCTATTACTATTGTAGTTCAAGGGTGCGTCTTTAAATGGAGGAAATCCAGTATCTATTAGTAACTCAGTTGTAAATTCTTTCTTACGGGCCGCATTTTTATGTCTTGCTAGATGCTAGCCGGGAGTTTTATTAAATAAAGTTGAGAATATATTTATGTCAACTTACAGCGTCGGATTGTGTTTGAAGGTAGTAGGCTGCATGTTTAATCTTCCCGTGAGAGCATGAGGGTTACTATTTAAATACAGTGGCAGTAAGAGGGGGCATCATAAGTGATTTCGGGTGCTTACAGGTTAAATATCTTACTTTGTCCATTTAAAAGCGAAACTGATCCAAGGGAAACATGAGTCATGTCGCAGTTGATCCGTGTGGGTGTAAGGAGAGGAAGTAATCGGACACTTTCGGATTGAAAATACTGTAGACGCAATAAAGCCACTGGTGCTGAGATTAAGTAAGTGTATCAGTTTATCTCTGCGGGCTTTTAATAAATGGAAAATTCCCATAGGGGCTTCATTTAAGGCGACCAGGGTGCACTCCAATGGAGCACAAAAGTTTACGAAACAATTTGTTTGCTATTTTTCAACCTCACTGATATTCATGCCCGTTTCTTGTGGATTTGTTATCAGAATACTAACTGCATTACAAGTGTGTAACACTGCGCAGAGTCAGAAATAGTTTTCCTTATATTTATATAAATATTCATCGTTTAGATATTGTCTTAAATGTTGCATAAAGTAGCGGGTTCTATATTTTGTTATATACACCTTCTTTCAGAAATAAACTGCTTTAATAAATCTATGTGATTCCATCTTAACGTCATGTAAATCGTCAGATAATTACGTCTGTTCGTCTGATAAAAACCAAAATTGATACGGACGAAAACTTTTCTAGTAGACCCCACTACCAATTCTAACATGAATCAAGTGGAGTCTTTTCGAGGAATCAGCCGCAACAGGTGGTCGCAAAAACCGACGTTTCGAGAACCGGAAGATTTAATTACATTTAATCGCAGCGAAAATTGTTCATGATACATGACGCAAGTCCGTTCGTTCTGGAAACTATCGTCTCTTTAGGAGTTTGTTTCGCATAATTTGAGCAAATAACGCGTTACGCGAAGTTATCAGAGCTGTTTTGTTATTAACTGTGGAATTCATAGCGGGGTCGAGATGGGAGAACCCCTCACCACAGACATCGCTACCATCAGATCAAATATCCTTTGTCTCATGAAATGTTGCTTGTCCACGTGATTTCAGTAGTCAGTGACCTTGAATAGAAGGACGCCAAGGCCCTACACAAGGGCTGTAGTGCCACGGAGTAGTAGTGACCTAGAATTGTGCAGACCTGCGTTTTGAATTGACAAACAGTCTGATAGTGGCAAGCGCGTTGGAATCTAGCTGGAGCCCACTAATCGTTTTATTTGAATTTCTCATAACTACTCTTAAGTGCAATAATCAGTTCTGTTTCCTTCCAAGAAGTGCTGATCATAAATAGAAGTATGTGGGATTTGAGTCTAAAGTTGTAGACGAACGGCGCATATTTAAAGAACAGTGGAAAAAGGTCTGCTTCCTCACCTGTTACAATGTGAAGCTCATATGGTTTACTTAAATAAATGGTAGAATTAACTCACTGAACAACATTGTATTTAAGATACATTGCGATTAAGCTAAAGCTGGGTTTCAGCCGCTTTTAGTGCAGCAGAACAAGTAGCTAAGCGAAAAAAGAAAACATTGCAGAGATGCAGAGTTTGTCAAATCGTGTATCTTAGCAACTGTTGAAGATCTCTGCACATAGAAAATTTAACTGCTTCAGAGCGCACAGTGACGTAACGAAAATAGGTTTTATGGTCCAGTTTACATGAGCAGTTGAAGAAAAGGCAAGGTAATTTATCTTGGTATACCTTAATATTTATTCGACAGAAGTAATTTTGAGTAGCAGGGACAATGTGCTAAGAAAATCCTCTAATTTAAGAGCATAAATTGGGATTTTCATTAGTAAAAAGGGCAAATCGATACTGAAATTATTATATGTAGAATGGGTTCTTCATCTGGCATTTTTCATGGATATAACATCCCTTCTGAAGGATCTTAATGTAAAACTTCAGCGGAAAGTAAAACTTCTCCCGGAATCATTTTCAGAATCAGAGCTTTCAAAATGAAATGAAGGTTGGTTAAAAACATGCTGTAGAGCAAACTTTGGCTATTTTCCTTCCACTATACCAGTTTTCGAAACATCTGAAGACGAACGGTTTGCTTAGTCAAAAAACAAAATTTCAGAGATTATCCACCTGTTTAAAACCTATTTCTAATCAAAGTTCAATGATTTTCACTCTCATTTTCATTCAGTGATGCTGTCGATGTGTTTAAGAGAGAAGTAATTGAATTACGGAATAATGATTTGTTGAAAAATACATTCGAACCATCAGAAATCATGATGTTCTATTCTGGGCTGCCTTCTGATGTCTTCCCAAAAATCAGGAAATTCGTAGCATGCGTTTGTATTTACGAATCTCTGTGCACCAGAAATTAAGGATTGGCACGATGAACTTAAAAGCGACTACGGTCAAGTTTCATAACTGATTATTTCGCAAGCATCACATTAAACATGTGCTCCTATTTTGTTTTTGAATTTGGGCACTTAAATGCTGGAAATTGTGCTCTACTTAAAATTTATATTTTGAGGATATCGTGGAATAAATGCCTCAGTTTATGTAGGATTCATTATTTGTTATAATTTGATGGAATCTGTAATTTTGGAGAAACTGTTCGCTATTTCTTAATTGCGAGCTATTTTCTTTTTTTTAATAGTATGAATGTGGTCACTTTTTTCAACAGCAATAAAACAAGGGATCTTTTCCTCAGTTCAGTGTATTAAGTACTTTTAAATAGCATTTTATACTTTCATTCATGAAGTCAAATATGTTCGCTTGTTTCATAAAAATAGTACGTCAGGCGCATTTTGAGAGGGTATCATTAACTGAGTTGTATGAAGAAATAAAAGCTGTTATCCATTTTAAAGTGAGTACTGGCGGTTTAACACAATTTTCCTTTGCCGTCTACGACATAGCCAGTGTTTCCTGTGTTACAAGATTGCCGACCTCAGAGATAAACGATTTGATGTTCATGACATATTATAAGAACAACAAATCCGCTCCTAGTTTTATCTGCATCAACACTTGTAGAAGCTTTGAAGCAATGAAATGTGGTTCTGAACTCACACACACCTCTATAGTTATTCTTTCCAAAGATCCGTGAGTTAGATGACAATAGGATACCATATTGGCAAAAACTAGGCGTGCAGTGTTAAACAAACCAGTTGTGTCTGAGTGTCTGATTTCAGTTTGATATTAGTTGATTTTCCGGCTTGTCAGTTCCTAGATTCATGCATATTTATTAATATATTAGATTCATAAGTAGGCAGTAGTTGTGTTTGCCAAGGAAATAAAACCTGTTATATGCTTCATTGTCTCTTGTTATGAGGATTTGATTATTTTCGCGAATTTAACATTATTCAGTTTCTGAGTAATATTCGTAAAACAGATCAGAAAGATGGATTCGGGCAGATAAAGCAGGTCACTGCTGTCACAGTCGAACTAATGTTGAGTAATGCGAAGTGCAGCGACCGTCCCGGAAACTGTTTTAGAGAACAGTTGAACAGAGCTCGCCGTACGTTAAGTTACACTTGCTGACCAGCGTGAGTGTTTACAATATTGTAATTTTATGCTCACCCCCCCCCCCTTATTTACGCAGATTTTGGAGTAATGTTCTATATTTTAAATTTTCCGCCGTCCTTTCCTAATGAGAAGGCAGTGCACAAGATAGACCTGTAGTACTGCAGCGTATAATCAGAAGGCATTTGATTACTCTGCAGATATTAGGTATGCTCTTTGATATTTTATTTGCCAAATTAAAAATGTTTTCCAGGCCATTCAGGGACAAACGACAGACCCAGTATTGCATTAAAACTTCTGCTTATAAGGATTAGTCCTTTAGCTTTCTCCGACTAGAAATTAATTTTGTGATAATTAAGTGTTTAGGTACTTCGTATGGGTCTGCTGATAGGTTATCTACCTTTCGAAAGACAGTACACGACACAGAAGAAAGCATTGTCATATTTCGGAACAACTGCACCTGGTTCGCAGTCGTGTTTAGCGACAATCAGTTGTAAGGGAAAATGAAAATGTCTGATTCTCTGCAGCACGTGTCCTCAACTTCCAACACTTAGAACGTGGTGCCGTATCTACCAGCGGTCGACCGGATTTAAATGATAATTCATTGAACTTTATTAAAATTATTTAAAATACTACTAACCTAATAGTGCAAACAGGTTCGGTTTTTACTCATTACGTTTATTTTACAGATTTGACGACGTTATTTTTATTAGTTGGCCACTTGAAACTTAGTGTATAATTTAAACAAGTTTCTCATTTTGCATAGTGTTGCACCGTTCCAAAAATTTACGCGGGCCACTAAACATATCGGTTGGCCGCGGGTTTTTTATATCTGGTCTACATTTTTTTTCTCAAGACCAGGTTTCAGCACCTGCCGTGTATAACATGTAAATATACCACAATATGAATTAAGAATATTTTATTATGACTCGCGTGTTGACAGTGATATTTTGAGTTGAGCAGATTGATTCGGGATTACATTTTGAAATAAAAATGAAAGTCAAGTTAAAC
>NW_019059608.1:4660673-4685703 GCF_000696155.1 Zootermopsis nevadensis
TATCTCTATGTCTTTTGTTACGTACTATTTTTAGAATGTCCATAGTTTGTGTAATTGTATTGTATGAGTGTCCTGTGTTTAGAATATGCTTTGCGTATGCAGAATTTTCTTTATTGTGTTTTATAGCAGCTATATGTTCTTTATATCTTTGTGTAAAGGTGCGTCCAGTTTGTCCTATATAAGTTAATTGGCAATCTTTACATTTTAATCTGTATATACCTGGAAGGTTATATTGATTATTAATATCTATTGATGGTTTTTGTTTGAGGATGTTTTTTATTGTATTGTTTGTTTTGAAAGCAATTTTTATTTTGTTTTCTTTGAATATTTTTGTTATGAATTTGGTTTCTTTTCCAATGTATGTAAATGTGACCCATTTATTTTGTATGTTTTCATTTTCGTTAGATTTTCTTGTTCTTTTTAGGTTTTAAATCGTAGTTATTATATCCGTTTTCTCTAAGGATTTGTTGTATTATGTTTAATTCAATTTGCTTGTTTATTGTAGATATTGGATATAGGTTTCTTCTGTTTATTAGGTAGTTAATGGACATTTGTTTGTGTTCAATGGGGTGGCAAGATGAAGCATGAATTATAGTACTTGTGTTTGTAGGTTTTCTGTAAATTTTGAATTCAAAGTTTTTAATTTTTCTTATAATGGTTAAATCTAAGTAGTTTAGTGTATTATTGTGTTCTAGTTCTAATGTAAATTGGATGTTTTGATTTATGTTGTTGAATTCGTTAAGTACTTGTAGAATATTTTTCTTTTTCGTATTATAAATTATTAGTATATCATCTACATATCTGCTATAATATTGAATATGATTTTTATTTAATATATTCGTTATGTAATTGTGTTCGAGATATTGGAGAAATATTTCAGATAATATGCTTGAGGTGGGAGCACCCATAGGTAGACCTGTATTTTGTTGCCAATATTTGTTATTAAATTGAAAGTAATTTTGATTAATAATGGTATTTGTTATTGTTATAATTTCGTTTATTATTTGTATATTAATATTATGTTTCTTTAGAATATTATGTATGATATCTTGTAATATATTTGTAGGGATATTAGTATACATATTTGTGATATCGAATGAACACATATGTAGGTTTTTATTAAGATTAAGTTCATTTATTAAATTTATGGAATTTGTTATATTAAATGTGTTTGGTAAATTGCAATAGTCTTTTAAGAGAGTGGCTATTTTTGATGAAATTTTGTAAGCTGGGGCTGATGTCCAATTTATTAAAATCTTACAGATATCCAATTTACACAAAATGAATACAATTTACTGAACAAAGGACTAAAATACAACTTACACCAAAAACATAAAACATGGATGGAAAACCTAGCATTAGAAGCCGAAACTGCTGTAAACTTAATTCTCATATATAAACAAGATCATATACGCCACCTAATAGCGAATAATATTGAACACTTAATAAAACAAAATAAAACCAATACACAGTTTAACAAAATACATATAAATGAATGGAAAACAATAAAAAATATAAAACAAAAACTACAACAAAACGAACTAACAATCACACAAGCAGACAAAGAAAAACTATTATTATACTGTCCATAGAACAATACATTACACAATTTATCAACAAAAATTCACTTACAAATTTAATACAGAACCCTACATCAAAATATCAGAAAGAAATCCAGAAAATAACCCAAAAATGTAATAACATTTTTAATCCTCCTAAAACCCAATACTATAATTACAGTGCAACTTCACCCACAATTACAGGACTCCTTAAACTACACAAAAATCCCTACTCCATCAGACCATTAATAAATTGGACATCAGCCCCAGCTTACAAAATTTCATCAAAAATAGCCACTCTCTTAAAAGGCTATTGCAATTTACCAAACACATTTAATATAACAAATTCCATAAATTTAATAAATGAACTTAATCTTAATAAAAACCTACATATGTGTTCATTCGATATCACAAATATGTATACTAATATCCCTACAAATATATTACAAGATATCATACATAATATTCTAAAGAAACATAATATTAATATACAAATAATAAACGAAATTATAACAATAACAAATACCATTATTAATCAAAATTACTTTCAATTTAATAACAAATATTGGCAACAAAATACAGGTCTACCTATGGGTGCTCCCACCTCAAGCATATTATCTGAAATATTTCTCCAATATCTCGAACACAATTACATAACGAATATATTAAATAAAAATCATATTCAATATTATAGCAGATATGTAGATGATATACTAATAATTTATAATACGAAAAAGAAAAATATTCTACAAGTACTTAACGAATTCAACAACATAAATCAAAACATCCAATTTACATTAGAACTAGAACACAATAATACACTAAACTACTTAGATTTAACCATTATAAGAAAAATTAAAAACTTTGAATTCAAAATTTACAGAAAACCTACTAACACAAGTACTATAATTCATGCTTCGTCTTGCCACCCCATTGAACACAAACAAATGTCCATTAACTACCTAATAAACAGAAGAAACCTATATCCAATATCTACAATAAACAAGCAAATTGAATTAAACATAATACAACAAATCCTTAGAGAAAACGGATATAATAACTACGATTTAAAACCTAAAAAAAAATCTAACGAAAATGAAAACATACAAAATAAATGGGCCACTTTTACATACATTGGAAAAGAAACCAAATTCATAACAAAAATATTCAAAGAAAACAAAATAAAAATTGCTTTCAAAACAAACAATACAATAAAAAACATCCTCAAACAAAAACCATCAATAGATATTAATAATCAATATAACCTTCCAGGTGTATACAGATTAAAATGTAAAGATTGCCAATTAACTTATATAGGACAAACTGGACGCACCTTTACACAAAGATATAAAGAACATATAGCTGCTATAAAACACAATAAAGAAAATTCTGCATACGCAAAGCATATTCTAAACACAGGACACTCATACAATACAATTACACAAACTATGGACATTCTAAAAATAGTATTCTGTGCTTCTGCGGGTTGGTATTAGAATTCCGTAATGCCGCTATATTATTCGTCTCTACAGTGTTTGGATTAAGTGCGATAACTTACTTAATATCTTAAGTTTCCTCAGCGTCATTATACACATATCCTACTAAAGAACTACCTGATTTATTATCGCTTTGAACAACACCAACTTAACCCATCTGTCATGGTGTTATATCAGAAACAGATCCACCCCCGTGTAGTAATCGACTCTCTTAACCTCTTCTGTGCCAGTCAAGTCAAGGTCACGCTTGTAGCTAGACCGCTGCTCACATCAGTTGCGTGAAAGGTGTGCAGGTGCGAACGTTGTGAATTCAGGAGCACAAATTGTGTTAATTTCGATCTTTACTTCGTATCTAAATCGTTTGATATTTTTCTCGACATTTAGTAATGCGTTTGCTGACAAGAAAGTGCCGAGTAAGACAACAGTAAACCACCAACCTACAACATTTCGGTGGATGCTTCTTTTGGAGAAGGTGGTAGACATTCATCATCTGCTGCAAAGTTTTCTGTGAGTTCTTCCTGACAAATAGAAACTAGAAGAGTTTGCTTGTGTTATTATCGTATTGATGTCTCCAAATTTTGGAAATACTAGACGTAATATTGCAGGTGGGAGAGGGGGGGGGGCGAGGATTTTAAATGGAACACTCTGTGTGTGCCCCTCTTTCGGTTTCCTAATCTTTGATTCCACATCATCACTTTGCAAATCACGTATTTCATTCAGAGTGAGTCTAATACCTTCTCTGTCCCTCATTCCGTTGTAATTCGATATATTTCTCAGAGTGAACAGTGTTAGCTATATCACTATCCGTTTGTGTCTTTATTATCTGCTTTGTATTCAGTTCTACGTGCCATTCACTCTAACCTACTTGTAATGCCTTAGGCTTCTTTTACATTGTCTAGATCAGATTTGAAAGTGATGATTGAAGAACTTATAACGAAGTCTTCTGTTTACGATCCCATGTTCCCCTGTTCTTTAGATTCCTTTTTTCTTTCTGTCTTCGTCATTTATTGCCATTTGCTGTCCGCGTTCTTCAGACCATAGTGTGCAGCGACAAGTTTCATTTTCCTGAATGGATAGTGATTCTTGCCATAGAATGAACTGTCGTTCGCGTTGTTTTTGTTGTTGATTGGAATGTCCAGAGTGTCGTTATTTAGTCCTACTTTCTATACATTATTCATTCGAAAATTTTATTTGGCACGCATTGCTGAGTAATGTTAATCGGTACCCAATTTGTTGGTCTTTTCAGGCATATATTTGTTGAAGGTTTCTGTCCTCTGGGTTGTTGCGCTGTGTAGTCTGGTCGATGTTTAACAACGTTTCAGAGGTCATACTGCCTCCGTCATCAGGGCGATGAATAAGCCAAACATGGGCCTCTGAAACGTTGGTTAACATCTACCCTACTACACGGAGCAACAACCCAGAAGACAGAAATCTTCATACTCACCGCCGTGAAAACCTCAAATCTTACATATATGTGTTACCTCTTGTTTCTCTTTTTTACTTCTTCTGCTGACTGCTTTCCACGATTAATATCTGGTCCTTTCAGTTTTATTAATTTTCAGTTTTTTTATCAATTATGAAAACCTTTCTTTGCCCTTGAGTGTTTTTGTCTGTTCCATAATAACTTCAATATGTTCATCTCCTGTTTCAACCCCCACGTGGTCTCTTCCGAATTTCAATTTACTTTTCTTTTCTCTTCTATAATTATTCGTATGTGTATCATCCCTTTCAACCTTTTTACGTTGCCTTCTCAGTTGGCGTACCGTTAATCATTATCGGAAAGTCATTTATTATGTTCCCACACTTTCCCATAATGATTATCATCTCTTCAACGGGTTTTCTATTGGTCTTTCGTGTATGCCCCACGTATTTTATCTACTGGAGATTGGTGTGGCCGCTGTTGTGAACACGTTTGTGAACCTTTGGGTTCCATGAGAGGTGGGGGATTTGTGACCTTAAAACTTGTTTTAGGGTTTTGTTATAAACGGTATGTTCTTCTAAGACTTGATTAAAAGTCCAACATTCTGTTTAATTTTCTATACGAAGTAGATTTATTTCATTGTATCCAAATTTAGCGGGAAGCAAACGTTAAGGGACATATTGTTACTTTATTGTTAGAACCCATTCAAGTAGAAGCAAAGTATTGCTGGGAAAATAATTATTTATCATCATTTTTCTGTCCTATCAGGACCATCATGAGAGATAAATTGTGCGATTCGACGTAACATGTCATGGTAAAGGTAAAGCTAGCAATCAACATAATTTAAAATACAAAGTGACAAATGGACGACATAGCATTTTAAACCACTAAAATTACAGGAAACTGATGTAAACTTAATTAATATTTAACACTATTAGATGCATAAAATATTTATGACCTTGAATGATCTTGCCTTGCTTTAAACGTATACTCTGGCCTTCTAGGGATGCATGAGACAGCTGCTGCTAACCATTTTAGTTTACTTCAGACATATTCTTTACGCACTGCCATACGTCGAAAGTTGCTTTGTATTTGCAAAGATAAACCAGGTTCATGCAGTGCTGGAGTCTAATATTGATACAACTTATAAGATGATTGAAGAGTTTAATTACTTTTTACTGTATATACTTACAAATAAGTTATGGAGAAACGTTTGTTTCATTTGTTAACTCTATTTCAAATTACTATATTAGCAGTCGGAATTTGCATGCTTTGTCCTGTTTGTTACTCAGTATGCGCAGTCTCTACTTTAATTTTATGTATATTCTTGTAATACGAACATTATGGTGGTAGATGTCATTGTACATTCATAGTTTTACATTTCCTAGCATATAATAATACTCTTGGTTGGCGCGCTGACTTCTGAGGCGGAGTGGAATTAGTGCCGTGTTGTGTAGAGTTCTGATTTCTTTTGAACTTAAAACAACTTTAAGATCCTTTCTTTCTTGAGGACTTTGGCTGTCGTCTGCTTTAAACAATCTTCTAAGAACTTAAAATCTTAAAGAATTAATGCGTTTCCAAGAATAGTCTTCAGAGAAGCAAGACTGCAAAAGTATAATCCGTATCGCAATGACAGAAAAAAACAATGAAAGATAAATAAGAATTATAACAACGATGGTGACGACGATCAGGGAACGCCCTGATGATGGAAGCAGCAAGGGCCTCAGAATAGCTGGTAAACCTCTACAAGACTGCATGACGCTACAACTCAGTCATCTTCGTGCTCACCGCAATGTGAAACTCAAGTCCCACTCTGTTCCTACTTTTGTGTATAAATACAAGCCTACTGTTCTATTAGAAAATACGTATTTATAAGCCTGTCTGATTTCGTTCTTACACTAAGGGCATTATTGTCCCCTGTCATGGCGATTTGCACCCTCTGATATCTGTGCATTCTTTGTGTTTCTTTCTCGTCTTGTTAACTACTAAAGAGTCTGCACTGCCTCTGTCTAGCAGACTTGTTTCCTTTTCTGTAGGCAGAAAAAGATTCCCTCTCTCACGGCTTCGTAAACCTTTTAATATCATCATGCAGACCATGTGCATTGCCAACATTAAGATAAGATGCTCCAAGATACTTATCTGGTGACGTAATTTCTCTTTGCGAGAGGAAAGTCGAAGTTAACCTTTTTCTTCACTGAATTATATGCGTAGGACGTTATGGGGTCATTCATTTATTGATGCATGCGCCTTCCTATCGAGAAACGCCTTTCAGAAATAACCTTAACGTTCAAATATTAAACCACCTTCATTGTAGGTTGTAGGTCAGTTGATGTATGGATTGATTTTGTACTCTAATGGTACACACTAGTTTTAAAATGTTATATGGACGTTGGTCGAATATTTATTAAAATAATGTCAGTGAATGTGATGTAACAGGTGTAACCGGGCAGATTAAAATAAATATATAGACCTACTAATATTTGCATACAGGAACGGAGGAACACGGTCCCCGAAAAATTTCGTTGTTTTTTTTCCGACCGTAGGCTAGTTAAAATCTTATTAATAATAGGCGTACTGATTCTTATTCAGCGTTGATTTTCATAGGCATTTATGGAAGAATTTGTGCATTTGGTATAATATAAAACCGGCAAAATATTTACATTGATTTACGTAAATTGAGTACCTTTGTATTGGCCATACCTACAACTGAGTTACTGATGAAGTCTTTTTGGGCCCATTGCAGACAACGTTTCATGTCTTAACACTTCTAAAACGCTAATGAAAAGTAGGACCTTTATTTTGTTATATTCCTATATTAAACATTTTAGCTATGTGGGTAATGATAGCTGTTTAACTTGGCCCGGAAACCGGATGCCTAACTGAGGTTTTCGTCGATTTTCCCAACCCCTCCAGACAAATACATGGGTGATTTCTTAAATTATACCATGATCGCTTCCTTACATTTCATTTCCAGTTAATTATTCATGAACTCTGTAGAACGTGTTTCCCACCCTTGCAATTGAAGGAGTGGCTAATGTGGTAAATTATTCGGACAAATTCAAATATGTAAATAACGAACAGTTATTTAAACAAAGTTTTGTTATGATCGTCGTCACTTTGTTACCTCAAGAGAAGAGTGTAAATGTGTAGACCTAACGTACTAGTGTTCTCATTTTTTCAGTACACGTATTTTTCGAAGTAATAAAAGTTCGATTCGACCTGAAAGTAAATTATGTCTAAAGCTACATTTCGTTGATATAAAACAAAATTAAATTTACACAAAACCATTTCACGTGTATCGTATTTCATCATAAACCGTCTGGTGTTATGGTTTCGAAGACGGACGCAGACGGAATGAGAGAAATTCCCGTTTTCCCCTTTAACAAATGAAGTAACACTGCGTGTGATCTCTTATGTAGCTCTTCGGTTGTCTTCTCTAGCTGGTCTGCTTTCGGGTGGAGTATGCTTAAGTGTTGGTTTGTTGCGCTGTTTATTGGTGGTAACATTGTTACGTCGTAAAGGGGGAAATTTATATTGACACCTGTTTGCATTATCAGCATGTAAACTTGCAACAATCACTCCCGATTTAACCAATCAATCGTCGGCCACACACCAGTATTATTTCCTCTGTCTTTGATAACTAGAATTTTATCTTCCTATTTATCACGAAGACGAATATTATTTGGAGGTGAATCTCTCATTACAGCGTCAGAAACATTTTAAGTTTGTCTTGGCTTCTAAATTCTTTCTGAGGGGCACTCATCATTGTTTCCTTATTTTTTCAGTGTTGATTGTTATGCTAATTGGGTTGATTTTTCAATTTCTTTTTTTGTGTGTTTGTAACTGATGTCATTACCGAGTACATATCGGTAATGATTTTCAGCACTACTAAAATAGAATGAAACAGATAAGCCATCGTCAGTTTGGATCCAGCTGGCAGAATTTTACTGTTGTTTGATTTTGTAACCTCAGGTATGAATCAGAAATGTTTTAAACATGCATATGGTGGGGCATAAACAACGTTAACGAATTAATGACAAAATAAACTACGTACTGAACCTGACACGTGGCCAGTATAGCAGCATGGCGTATTGATCTCCAAATTAATATAGGGTTGGTAAACTTGTGAACCAATCTATCACGCACAATTAAAATATATTTGGGACTTCTTTGGATTGGTTACCACCAGATGCACATATAACTGGACCATCGGTCAAAGTAACGTTCCAGCTGATTAGTCAATCGCACGTCAATATCCACGACTGCTGTGTAATTAGTACAAACTATAATGAAATTAGAGGGGAGCATTAATTGAATACTGAAACTGAGCTATGATTATCGGGAGTCGAATAAATGAATTTGTTGTTGATATTATCATTATTCATTCATTTATTAGTTTGGTTTACTGTTATGTTGCCGTAACTAATCATAATATGTATAAATGAATATTATAAAACGTTCTGTATATTCGGTTCGCATGGCACCAAGGGATAAACATCTAAGCTGATTGTATTTCGATGTATTTGTTGTTGTTGTTGTTTTGGTTTTTCGTTTTTAGATGTGTTTTATCGAGTTAATTTGCCACTGCATCGATCATTTGTGATTAATTGCATACTCAGAGAGGATCATGTTTTAATAGCATTAAATTTACATACAGCGGTAACAAGAGGAGGGCTTTGCTGAAACCACAGATTCGTCAGTAAAGTAATCTTTATTTCGAATATCGTTCTGGTCGGTAGTACGTTGATTAATATTCTGAATGATGAAGGCTGTTACTACTCGCCAGTAATAATTTCCAAAGCTTTCTCGTATATTAATATGCGTAGGAACGTAGGTCTGTCCTATGCCAGATCTCCAGGATATTTTTTTTTTAAAGTTACTCGTCGGGTAGGTTTATGTGAAATATCGGGTTCTCACGGCGAGGACGGTTAATTTTAACGCAGAGAATTGGGGTAAGTAAACGTCACGTTATTATCCTCCGTGGAGTTTGCCCTAGATTTTTCCCTTGACATTCTGTTCATATTCTGTTTTAGAAAAATGTAGGGGGATAATTTGATTTAATGTCGATCTCTCCGATTTGGTTCACTGGTGCATATTACCCATGTGTTCAACTTATTCTATTTTCATTTATTTTTGCATCATTATTGCCGTTACTAAGCGATCTTGTTCGGTTGACATACGTCATACATAGGTAGCTTGTTTGTTGGGCATCAGCATTGTCTGTAGACAAATTCCGCTGTTTTCAAAATTGCGTGGCAGAAAACTAAGCAGATTCTTTAGTTTGCAATCTTCCATAACAGTAATTAGATGGATGTGATATACGAAAGTTCAGTTTTATTGAATTTTTGTAAGGCAGGACTTATGATTTGTGTAAATGACTTGTAGTTTCTGTGCTGTTATTAATTATAAAAAATTGAGCACTCGTGTTGAAAATGCTACAGATAGGCATACAAGTTTTTTCCATAGACTAATCGATATTTCATTGCTGAAGCTTACGTCTAATTCAAGATTTTAGACTGTCTTGCTGCACGCAGAAGTGACCATGTTTGAGAGCTTCATTTCCAGATATATATGTATACCCACATTTTCCTCTGCTGTGTACATACATGGCTTGTGATGGGCTAATTTTCCGGTTAAATAATTCTATGAAATTACTATAAAGGATTCTTTGTTTTGAAATTAATTCTGAAAAGGAACATTTCGGACTACCTAAACCCTGAAAGCTAAGCTATTTTAGGGTGAGACATGTTTTTAGGCCTTGAGATTTCTAGGAACACCATGAACACTTGAGTTCTTAATTAATAATCTATCTGATTTTCGATTATCGTTTGTGTCACATATGTAATATCTGTCTCTATTTCCCACTGTTTTTCGACTTCTCGTCCATACACAGTAGAGTCCCGATTATCCGACCTAAACGGAATCGAAGGACGGACGGATAAACCAAAATGTCTGATAATACGGAAGTCTTATGAAAAGAAGAGGGTAAATAACTCAATTTAAAATATTAAATTATGAAGGATGTACAATACGGATTTAAAAAAAAATCACACAAATAAAAATAGTATTTAACATAACGTAGATGAAAATGTTTATTTTTTAAGGAATTAGTAGTGGGTATTTGCATCTGAGCCTCCTCCCTTTTCTTCGCTGTAAGGATTCTCCAGCGCGTGGCTAGAAGTACGTCTGTACCGGTAGCCCCCTTCGTAGTTCAAAGTAAGACTGTGGCTCACGGCACGTCAGATAACACGGAATGTTGGGGTAACCGATAATCGGCACTCCACTGTATCTTGAAGTAAGCCACTAAAACGTAAGGTATGTTGGCTCACAGCTTGATTTAGTATTTTGTATTTACGTTTCTGAAATAGGAATCTGAACTTCAGTTTTCAGAAATGCAGATTTAGTTTAGAAAATATATTAGATGTTGTTGCATGACGCTGATGACGAAAGACTCTTCGCGACGAACAATGTTCCCGTTTGAATGGAATACATTACGTTAGTGTCGATTAAATCGTGCGCGGTAAACCACAGAAGTGATATACTAGATTCCTGTTAATGAGCAAACTGCTCTAATTAGATAAACCCCTTTATGAGTTATCCTGTCATTGTTGTTGGAAGAAGGAATGCGCCTCTATTGTCCGAGTTCATCAAGTTTCCTATATTGGACAACCATAAAGTATACATGTACGTGTGTAATTGTTTAGTGTTCCATGAAAATTGGTGCTACCATTGTTTCCGCCATCACTGTCATGTTAAAATATGGCTTACTGAAATGGCGCTCACACTGCATCGTTAAGCTATTTGAATGGAAACCGCTGGCTGGTTTATAGAGTTCGAGACCGGTTGCAGGCTGTCCGGGTTTGGTAACTTTATCGGCTTTTATGAATATTCCGAAAACGCATTTATAATTTATGTAACTAGTGAGTATTATCTTGTTAATCTTAGCCAGGTAACCTGCTGGGATTAAGAACAATCTTCAAATGCAGATATTTTCCTGAACATGAAAATTCTGAGTTGAACAATGGAATTAACGATACTGGAGAAAGAAAATTTTATCACTTTACTACTTCATTATAAGCACGTGCTCTTATAACCTCAGTTTAATATGTAGTTTTATTTACATTTGATTATATTAGTATATAGCCGTTTCGGAATTTAAAGGCGTTGGTATAGAAAATTAAGGGAGATGCATCTTGAGGTGTCTACTAGTTGAAAATGAGGCTGATCTACAAATTATGACACACCAACTAAACATCAGTGCGAATGAATATTAAATGAAAATTTCTGCCATAATAACTAATTAGACGTAATGGAAGTGTTTTGAGCTAGCAAATAAATCTTATAACGGCCAAAAGAAATGCTTATCACGTCACACGAAAAGTGGCTTTAAACATGATATTGAAATAAAGTACCCTTAAAAATCGGAAGTAGGGGAACGAAATTTATAAAATCTTGAGATTTCTGTCTTCTGGGTTATTTCGCCATGTAGTCTGGTAGATTTCCACCAACGTTTCAGAGGTCATACTGCTTCCGTCATCAGGGCGATGAATCACCCTGATGACGGAGGCAGTATGACCTCTGAAACGTTGGTGTAAATCTACCAGACTACACGGCGCAATAACCCAGAAGACCGCAGTCTTCAGACCTTCAGACTCACCGCTGTTAAAACCTCAAATCCTACACTTATAAAATCCTCACTGAGCACTATTCGAAAAGTAGACAACAACGAAGTACAGATATCACAAACCATCGAAATAATGACAAACATGTTTTATTTTACATTGTAAATTCATCATTTTCAAGTACTCTTCCCTTAAGGTTTTCCGATTTAAATCTTGTGCGCATTCATTGTTTCTGACATGTGTGATGTGACGACCTAGGCGTCCTCCGTTAATTGATCAATATATGGTAAAGAGCACAGCTCCTCGTTATGTAAGTGACTCCGTCCTCCTGCTACTGCTACTTTTTTTGCTAAGTCCAAACGCCGGGGTTCAGTCAGTAAGACTTATGTCTGATGACAGCTTGCTTTGAGAAATGTCGAGGTTTAGATAGTGTAAGTTAAATTCCTGTAGACCGAAGTCCAGTTTCGTGCAGGGAGACAACCGACCTGGGATTGTGAACAAGAGCACTCCGGTGTGCGAGGAACATTAATCAAGTAGAAGCAGGTTGTGGCTAGCAACCGCATCGGCAGAGGCGGTGACGGATTGAGCTCCTTCACCACACAGCGCACAAGTACGTTTCAATCGTGTGTATAAAAATTCCCTACAACTCAGTGAGTTTACTTACATTTATCGCGCGGCGTTTCCGCCAGAATACAACGCCCAAGTTCTTTTCATCACATCATTGCCTTTGTATATGCAGCTGAAATGAGATGTTTTATCGTGATTGCTACGTCTGCTTCGCGTTTCACGAAGAGATGTAGAGACCCACCTAACCACGATTTATAAGTTATTTTCAGCCGTCTGAATGCCGAACTCTGTAATACTTCTAATGCACATTTGTTCGTAATGGTTCTTGATTGATACTTTTCATATTTAATGATGCTGGTTCACCCTGCATAATTTAGAGAGTTTTGAATGAGATCGTTAATAGTAAATATGTAAGGATTTATAAGGAAGCGACCGTGGACTGTTTGAGATACCCTCTGAACACTGAAACTGAGTACAACCAGGAAATATAATACTGAATAGCCGGTTACCCTATCGATGGCTAAACCGGTTACTTGCCTAGCTTTGCCACTACTATATACCTGTTTGACTGCACCAAAACTTTCAGGACAGTTTAGAAATGATTTGAGAAGCGACATAAAGATTCCCTTGAAGCGAACGAATATACGAGTATTATGAATTGGTATGTTCATTCTTTTAAATTTTGCTGCATGTGGTCTGGGTGTTAGCCCAAGGCTTACAAACGTTAAATGTTTTCAGAGGTAAAATATATTTATAGTGACGAAACTTCCGCTTAATTAAGGGAATGTTTTCTTTGTAACGGCTGTATGAAAACTGAATTAGGTACAAAAATATCTGAATAAGATATTTTGCGGGAACCATTAATGTCGTGTTTCGACAGAACAGGCGAGTAATCGGTGGTTTTGAGGGAACAAGGCGCTCATCTGCACACGATAGAGTGCAGGTTGCAGAAGATGACATCCAAGAAGGTAGACGTGCTCTCCACAGGCTCACAGGTTTAATGGTGCAGTTATAGTATCACAGCCGCGTTTGCCCAATATAGACAGTTTCCACTTGGCAGTTCTCGCCCATACATTTAGTTATCCATGTTTCATCATGTACTGTTGTGTCCTGTGCAGTTGACCCATTTCCCACCAGACAGGTTAACTGTTTATTTCTGTATGTAATGATGGCCCTGGTACCTCCAGACCCATGGTTTAACTGCTGAGTTCGTACATGTTGCCGTGTTCGTGCCTGACCCCCAGTTTTAATAGCGCAGTTACGGACCTTGCACTGTGTCATTTTCTCTCATTTGTGCACAGTGTTCACAGTTTCACTCAAAAGACAGTCGCGTAAAATAAATGGTACGCTAGCTCTGACGATGCACTGTGGTTTTACGAGCACTTTGACATTTCTGTCAGTTTAAGAAACGCCGTGGGCTTAAATTTTTCAGAGGAACAAGACGAGACAAATTAATAAACATATTATCTTATTTATGACCAGTAGTACTTCCTGTTAAATGTATGTTATCTTCAATATATATGATAAGTTTTTTACAATGAATTTGTTGGTGCCACGATTGCTGATTTGTGTCGGTGGTTGAATCTTTTCGGAACTTACCAAGTCGCGAACTAATCTAATTGAATCGTGTGTAGGCAATATCCAAATTCAGTTAAAACTGCGCAGTAGCAGCCTTTGCAGTTAAAGCTGAGGAAAACACAACTCGTGTAGGACGCTCACACATTTAACTGTGCGATTCTGGCCTCTTTGGTAAAACTGTAGTGAAAACTCTGGAAGTGGAATAGGAACTAGCTGCAACACAAGAAGACAGGCCTACGTCTTCTCTGCTCCTTCCATCGCCTTGGCATGTGTGCTAATTTATCCAGAATCTCTTATACGCCTACGTTTCATGTTGTGATCTTCCATTAGATATCCCCACAGAATTATTTCCGAGTGCATCCTGCTCAGCTTAACCCCCATTACTGAACTCCAGTTTGGGAGGAATAAATATAAATCTCTACGTTATTCGTTGTGACACATCTTACATTTCTAACTTAGTCCACTTTCCGTAAGTCTCAACATCATCTTCGTACTTTGATTTTTAGATAAATCTAGTTCGCATTCTTCGCTGAAAGTAAGAGGATGCCATATCATAACAGTGTTTAAAATTATTGAACATAGCACGCTGAATGGATTATTCCATTCACTGATTCAGGATTTTTTATGTCTGCTATCGTCGTAAGCATGGGCAAGTAAGCAGAGCGTCTTTAACTAACGTACAAGTTAAACAACCCACAAGTTGGAGACAGGCTACTACGTAAACGTCCTGATTGACCTAAATTATTTGTTTATCCCAATACTTAATTCATGGGTCCGCAGTGGCCGCGCGATCTGAGGCGTGGGCCTTGTGCCGCTTGGTCGCTGGGACCGTGGGTTCGAATCCCACTCAAGCCATGGATGTTTGCCCGCATTTTTCTGTGTTGTGCTGTCCTGTGTACAGGTAGAGGCCTTGCGACGGGCCGATCCCCCGTCCAAGGAGTCCTACCGAATGTTTATAGATCAAGTCAACTAAAAAGTTGGGGACCCATAAAGGGTACCGGAAAATGTACAAACATTGTTAAACCGGAAAAAATAAGAAAGAAGAAGAATACTTAATTCATTAATAGAATTGACGGTGTTAGTTACTCTTTTTGTAGTCGTTTCTGTTTTACAATTCTTAAATCGGTAATGCAGGGGTTTCATTAGTGTGTTCGATATTGAGTAGGAATTCTTATTTGTGCTGATCCATCGCAGAATATCGCAGACATTCATCTCTTCCCTAATCCGGAGTCGAACCTACAATTCCAGTACTTGATCGGCCCAAGGCCGCACGACCACCGAGCTACATTGCTATGTCACCAATTTTCTGCTCAAGTTAGTGTTTATTCAGAATGAAGTCGTATTCCGTTGCATTAAGCAATTTTAAATTACGGTTTTCTGCGGAATTCCTTGTTGTGAACGTGCCTCGAGAGGTCTGTCAATCGATTTGCAGAAGATCGTGTTAAAATACTCTCCGTAATAAGCGTATTATTCTCGCCTGTTGATTTAATTTGGTTCCGCGTCTGCACTGAATGTCGTAATGGGTAGGATTGCTGCTCTACGTGTTCTGCCTTCAGCTGCAGCCTCTCCTCTCCTCCCCCCTCCTACATTCGCAACTTCGACACGGCAGTAGTTCACTGTCAACGTGTCTCTTTCCCATTTTAGAATTTGAGAGTTTGTGTTTGCCCTTTCTACTGCGAATTATTCTCACTCAGATAAAGTAATTATTGCCTTAACACTGGAAATCCTGAACTCCTTTCCCATGCAGTAACTTGTTTTAAGTGCTTCGTGTAAGCACTGCACATTCTATATCCAATTTAATCATCATTGACTTCCGTATCTATGTACCCTTTGTTTCTCGGGATATCTTTGCAACTGTTTATGACTCTTTAATGAAGCAAATTTAGGAATATTGGCTTTTGTTCTTTTAATGAAGCAAGCGGCGTTGTTTATAGCTTAATTATTTCACAGAGCTGTATTGTCCGGCGCTTGTCGTTCGTGTTTGTATTCGTTCCTCCAGTTTTTGCGAATTTATTGCAATGAGAAATTAATAGCGAACAGAACATGTATTGGTGGACAGTTTGCTCATGCTACTGCCCCATTCTTTACGTGCCTCTGTTCCATATTATTTATGCATTTAAAACCAAACAGACGCAGGTATAAAGTAACGTAGTAAACGGGTCGAATTTTACGGCATCTGAGGTAGACATCAGTTTTCTCCCCACTTTGAAATAGAAATCAGCAGGGTGTGTGCGTTGTCAGCGGGGGGCTGTTGTGCGCATTACTTAATCCAGCAGTGTCCATTCCATAGTAATGAAGCCTGTTGTACGCCACTGTGGTATTTGTTTTATGTCATTACATCGCTCACCGTGTTACCTTTAGCAGAAAATCCTGCTTTTATAGACAGACTCGTCCCAGATACAATTGTGTTTAGTTTGTCAGTGGTGTCTTCGGGGGTTGTGACGTTGCCTGGACATGTAATTTGGTAGAAACGTTTCAGAGTAACTTATTGGTCCCATCTTTAAGGTAGAACCTTGTTCATTTCGTATTCTGTGACTTCAGTGGTCGATTCTGAATATGAGGTATTCTAATTAAAGAGGTGAATATTTTCATGAACGATGTTTATTCTAAACTGACAGTGAAGTAAATTCCTTTACAAACCTCCCTTGTCATACGTGGAAAGTGTACAGAGATTAATGGCGTTACCATTGGAATGCTGTCTTGCCAGAACTCTCTGGAAATAAATATCATATCCATAATAATCATTAATAAATAGGTCATTCAAGATGAAAATAGTTCAACGAAACTCCTGCGGCAACATAACCATGTTTTAATTAATTATTAATTCGAGTAAAACATCGAAATTGTGGTGCCTGTCTCACCTGATCACGAACTGAAGTCAAACGGTTACAATGTTTACATTTATTATGAAATACATTTAAAGATTGTAATTTTGGGCTGTTTGGTATTTGGAGGATTTTGGATTATTACTGCGGCGAATATGAAGATGGCTGTCACAAAACTTGAAACCCCGACCATATTTTGATTATCCGTCTGACATGAAAATTGAAGCCCGCCGAGTAGCGTGTGACAGGATCTTGAATATCTGTGAATTTATGCAAATTGCTATCAGAAGTCTCATGAGGAAGCACTGTTTCAAATGATTAAATTTTTTGTTCTTATTTTATGCGTTGGGTTAAATTGGTAAATGTGTGGCCTGAGAGAGAGAGAGAGAGAGAGAGAGAGAGAGAGGAAGAAACCGTGGATTTAAAAAAATTGTGTCATAAGAAGGTTTATAATTTGTATTCCTTAAAAAAATATTATATAACTGTTCACGTAAATGATGAGGTGAACGTGTGCGCAAAATTGTAGTCGGATATCCCGAATGGAAGGGAACACTTAGAGGATTTTGGCGCAGAAGGAAGCAAAAAATAAAAATTCGTCTTAAAATCTGTAGGTTGTGGACAGGATTGTTATGACTCAAGACGGGGTCCAGTGTTGGTCTCGTGTCAAAACGGTACTTCTTGATAAGATGAGGGACTACGGGCTTTTAAAGAAAGAATTTGCTGTGTGGAGTTTGAAATTGTGTAGAGTTGTGGAGCCTGAATTAAAGTACAGTGACTCAGTATTGGTCTCATTACGGACACATGTTCCGATTTAATATTTGTCACGTACCTGTTACGTTATGTGTAAAAAATTATTGTTGCCGATTGTTAACAAATTAATTCAAAGTCAATAATGCCATCTGTCGTAGAAGCATTTGTATTCGAAGGGACATAGTACGGATATTAATATGATTTAATTATTATGTGGACAATATGGGGAAGGAAGGGTTTGAGGTTTTCATGGCGGTGATGTCCGCGTTTCTGAAGTCGCGGTAACATGCGTCCTAAGAATCGGCGTGGGCACTACAAACGACTACTGGCAAATCAGACTGAAATCTTGAATAATTTTTTTTCGAAACTGATGCAGAAATATCGATGCCAACATGGGCCAGTCAGAAGTTTTATACGGGGCACATCTATATGCAGGCCGCAGATCTACTGCCCCGTCACATTGGTTCTTAAAAGTGACTGCCAGGTATTTTCATGAATAATGCAAACAGTCACAAGTAACCAGATTGGAAGCGCCATTGTTTTTCGATCAGTAGTAGGATATCTCTTTATCTGCATATCGTGAATAAACGTCGTGTATTTGTGAACAATAGTAAAAAAAACAACGAAGCTAAGAGAATTTTAAATTCTTCGTGCCACTGAATTCAGCCCACAGCACACTGAAATATATTCTCCAGAACCGTATTGTTACCTGTGTGGGAATTTAGGTTTGACGTGGACTTTGAATGTGTAGCCAACAGGCAATGGGGCAAATGAGAAGTGCAGACGTTTGAGTTGGAGCCCTAATATTAAAATGAATATTAAAGAAATTGATGTTGAAGTGTCGAATGGATTTAAATGACTGCTGTGTTCAGTAGCTGACTTCTGTGAACACTATATTCTTCTTATTCTGGTTTTCTTTTTTTATGCCTGTAGCCAATTACAACTGATTCGGAGGAACATGTTCCCTCCATTTGCAAGATAGAAACATTAGTAACCGCCTACAGGATTTCACAGGCTCATAATTCAGAATAAACAACAATCCAAATTTTCGTTACCGTTAAAACCTCAAATCTCGTACCGCAGTAAACATCCGTTTTCCGTAAAAGACGGAAAACGTCATGACCGTCTGAGCAGTTGTGAGCTTCTCAAGAAGGACGGTGCTCCGCTAATGAACTTCATTCTTGAATGTTTCTTAACTCCAACGATTGAATCTCGTTACAACGACAATTGTTTTTCAGCGACCACGGCGAAGGAATGTTGGTCGGCATGTGTGAATGCAGTTGATGTAATATAATTAGTGCCACTGCTCTAGACGGTGATTTTTGCAGCATTTAATGTTATTCTAAGTAAATATATAATGAAAATAATTCAACATATTTGCTCATAAGGATGCAGATAATTACTGGGATACTGGGAACGACCCGTTCTTCAAGTGCCTGAGTACTGCGGGTCCCAACTTTTCGTTGGCTTGATCTATAGACATTCGGTAGGACTCCTTGGACGAGAGATCGGCCCGTCGCAAGGCCTCTACCTGTACACAGGACAGCACAACACAGAAAAACATCCATGGCTTGAGTGGGATTCGAACCCACGGTCCCAGCGACCAAGCGGCACAAGGCCCACGCCTCAGCCCGCGCTGCCACTGCGGACCCCAGATAGTTACAGGCTGTTTTTAGAAGTCGTCTGCTTATCTTAGACCCGCCGAACATTTATCATTAATGTTTGTGTATGTTTAAACATGTTCGTGGTGAATTACTAACCAGTAAATAACATTTTATTTAGCAATGCAATATAAATATATGTATTTTGAGCATAATAAAGTATGTTCTCAGTGTGTAATGTGCAGTATAAATGTTACGTTGTTTAGCGTCGCCTAGGCTAAGTGATTGATGTTTACTGTTTCCAACACGTTTATAGCAGTTTATGTATTAGTAACTCGGGAAACGTTGTTGGGAACAGTTTTTGCCCTAACGAAATCGGCTTACTGAAATTGAATCGGTTATCTTCTTAGTGAGAGGTCTGTGACGTAACATCCAGGTGAGGTAGGCTATTTCGAATGACAATTTTAGCCATAATCAATAATAAAATGATTAAACAAGATTGTTAAAACCTAGTCAATCCTACTCGATAGATTAGACAGTTCTCTCATGTACGCGTAGCTTGTGAAGGGCAGGTGGTTTTTTTCGCGATATTTTGTCCATCCTCAGTAGCAATCAATTTGCTCAGAAATATGTGCTACTTCAGTTTAGGTGTTTTTATCCACGTTGTATAAAACAACCGGTGAAAAATGAAATATTAACGAGCATGATATTTTTACTGGATGAACGAAATCACGTTTCTTCGTTTGCTGTAAAGGAAAAGTAGGAACTTTTGATCAGACTTTTTTTTGTGTGTCTTTGTGTCTGCGAAGAAACAAGTGGAACGATACCGTTAGTGTTACAAAAGAAGCAAACAATAACAAATAACAAGGTGAAACAATCAAATGTTACATTTGAAATAAAATTCATGCGACATTGAACCTGCCGAAGAAGCCAAAGTGTGGGTGTAACGTTACATGCTGTTGAATCCACGGATAGGATGTACGTTTTGTCTTGCTCAGTAAAACTAATTTGCCAGACGAAAAGACAAACGAAGGCGTGCGATCCGCGTCGTCGTAGTGCGCATTGATTTCCGACATTGCACAGACAATCGATCCCTGTAGTGCAGAATACAAGCGATGGCTCACCCAGAGCGTTGCACAGGAATACGATGGAAACCAATGTAAATGGAAGAGAGTCGTCCCCTGATACCGCGAAATTATGACCATAGATCAAACGGTCAATTGATAATTTGCTCTTTAATAACCCTGAACGGAAGACATGCCAGTGATTTTTGAACATGGTAATGAACCTTTGGTTTCCATAAAATGCGGCGTATATGTTTAAGTACCTGAGCCTACTGTTAGTTCTCAAGAATGACTCTGTTCCATTTGATTAGTTAATTGGTTGCACTGTGTAACCATACACTTCAACTGCGCCCTCAGAATCATATCCTACATTAATATGTATTAACTCTTACCTCTGTGGTCAGATTTGTGACAGGAAATTAATGCAGACAGATACTTTTAAAGAACTTGTTTAACTGGACTGACAGAGTTAAGAATAACAAGGCAAGGGTAATGTAAAAAGTCTTGCTAGTTTGCCAATGTGAAAATTCATTAGTTCTTCATGTTTAAGATTTTTCCTCTCAGTTTATTCCCTCCTAGAATTTTGTTTTTCTTTCGAATGGAAAACCAGGTGTATCTCCTACGTCGCATTTAGCCTAGATGTCCGTCTTCTGGGATTTTGCGCCGATCACTCATCGCTCTGATGATGGAGGCAGCAAAAACGTGTCAAACTTTGATAATTTTCCGTCAGACTACACGGCGCAACTACTTAAATATTTGTACTCTCCGCCATGAGAACCTGAAATCTCACACACGAAACCTGAACACAGTCACACTGCGGGTAAATCATTTCGGAATTGCTACGTTTATTTGGCGTCCTAAACTAGATTTTTCATATAGACGCTTCGCAGTTTGGCATGCAAGGTACCCCTCGATCATTGTCAAGTGCAGGAAGTTCTGTCCGTATACCAAAATCTAATCATGCATGACTGCTGTCACAGTACGTCAACATTCAAGGGGTGACTACACCCAATCGACCATATTTCCTATTTGCTTCCCGCTTATACTTCGGCCAGAAAAACGAGAAGCTAAATGGCATAGCTTTCGTTCAGACGCCATGAAATAAGGTACATTATAAATTATTATGTTTTTTTCGTAGTTTAAAATGGTTCAAGGGCGGTCACGTGAGGTACATACATTACGTTAATTTTGACGGATTTGGTTCTGTTTATTCTTATTTAGTTCCTAACGCAGTTACTACTCCAACCGTAAACTTCAGTCAGACTACACGGCTCAACAACGCTGAAGACAGCCATCTTCAGAATCGCCGCCGTGAAAACATGAAATCCTACGTTACATTGTTAATAAGTTGAATGTCTGGGAGTAGTTTCGTCAAAACTTATGTTCACTCTTCTCATTGTTAACAGCCGCACGCCCTATCATTTTCAATGTCTTCACCTCTGCGGTCATGCTTTACGCTGTGAAGAAGAATACAGTCTTTCGTTGAAGTAAAACTGCGTTCATTTATATGCAAATACCATAAGATTAGATTAATAAACATGATGCAAGAAAACTTCAATATAATAATTTAGAATTTAATTTCAATGGTTTTACCAATATTACTTCATATGAAAGTAAAGATATGTATAGCTATTTTCACCACAATATTTAAATCGTTATTTGATAGTTTTTTTCTGTTTCGGTATAATTTGTTAATATTGAAATGTGTCGCACGATTTGTCACTCCTTGCGGTTCCAACAGCTGCATCCTGAGTTATGTATATACACGCTCTACTAATTTCACAATACTACAACAAACGGATCCCTTTCAAATGGTGCACAATGCTAACTCGACCTACATATGAAGGTTTTAAACAAACTTCAAATCGGAAATTAGTTTACCATCTGAGGGCGATGCAAAGTGTTATGATGTAGTTACATGACAATACACTTAAAAATAAAATATTTATTTCATAAGCACTCCATCTCTTAATAGATTGTAATAATAGAAACGTTTTATTCGTTTTTATAGCTTAATTTTACAAAATCTTATGTAAACTGGATTTAAGCTTTCTCATCTTCGTAGAATTATATTTTGCTTTCCGTAGGTCTGAAGCTTCTTCATGTAAGATCTGAAGTCTCTAGATTATCAGTATCTTCTGTCCAAGTTAAACAATTTTTCATGAATAACTAGCGATTGGACCCGATTCAACTTTTCCGTTTTTCACTGATACGCTAATACAAACTTTGGGCCACTCTAAGTGTATTATGTTTTCGGTGTTGTGGTAATAGTAGATTAAATGAACCATTAGCGACTAGTGTGTGTAGTGGTGTATGGCGATAAATCATAAACATACCCAACAATTCTGTGTGGGGCATTTTTTGCATTTTAGCAGTAATGCGAAACTTCGTTTATATCGGGTAAATTCAACGTATTGTGGAGTCTGTAGATTATTGGCACTAGTAGCAATTATGTAATTGTTAGCTATAAAAACTGTCAATTTTAGACAATCTTAATAAAATGCATTATGAAAAGCTGTATCGGTAATTTTAGGGTTTCGACGAAAGAAAAATATTTTATTTCGGAGCACTTTAGGCGTATGTCCATCTATTGTCGTCTGGCTCTGTCTCAGAAATCAGAAGGATTGAAATGTATCCTCAGATTGTCGTGAATCTGCCGTAGATGCGCGCCATTGAGGGTCATCTTAGTTTATGGTTGCTTCGTAACTCCGACATCAATAATGCCATGTAGGGCGTTAGATACTGCGATGTTCACTGCAGAGGTAAATATGTGTCGGGTGCACCACATTATTCAAACGTATGGAAGGAGTGAAAGTATATGAACCTCGGCACTAGCGGAGGGTGACTGATTAGCTTCACGTCTCAGCCACTTTACTCTTCCGTAAAGAACCCCGGTACCCATTAAATAGGAGATATGGTACCGTCTCTTTGGCTGGGTTTGCTACTGTTTATACTGTATATTAATAGCTGTTACAATTAAGGATCTTACGAAGTATAGTAGGGGCTCTACTTCGAGAGTGTCTTTACAGTATCCAGAGCAGTGTTGCAGCAAAATACTTTGGTAGCAAATTACTGGTATTTTGAATTATAACCCTTTAAATCGAAGCTCCTGTAATTATTATTTATAATATTAGAACGTACCGCAAAGAAAACACACGAACTACGTGACAAAAAATCAACTGGTTAATGCTGTTTAATGAAAATATCAACTTACACTGAAAATCATACGAATCTCATAAATACAAAATTCGTATTTACTCATTGTTAATTGATTTGCTACGTACTATAAATACCACTTGGCTTGAAGGAGGTAAACCTGGAAGTTCTGATCACTTCGAAACCCTGTGTTCTTGTCACTTGAATGTTAGTTTGACATTTGTCAGTGTAACTTCTTTTACATTAGTGGTAAGTGAGTACACAGATAATTTTCTTTAAGTGCTCGTCTCTTTAGCATGGCGCCATTAGTTTAGGGAGTAAGCTTATTTGTAGGTCTGCATTTCAGACTCATCTTTGATACGCGTACACTCACATGCACAGTCGGGCACGTATCATTTGTTAGCATGAGGAGTAACTAGGGGTGGTAACCATTTGCTGTGTCACTTAACCTCGAACGAGCCCCAAGTTCTGATATGGAATGAAATAGGTTGACAAGTGAAAAATGGATGAGAGGACTCTGTTATTAATAAATGAAATCCAATGCATCGCGTGGTCTTCTGTGTTATTTATCAAAAATGTACGCTATGCTAGACCCATGTTATCGTTCCAGATATGACTGAGCAGGTGGCCTTATAACAAACAAGTTTCCTTATGTTATATTGGTTAAGGAGAAACAGCAGGGAGATGCAGCTGCCCCATATTCTTTGGAATGTGATTCGGCAGTGAAAATGTAAAATATTGTTGCGCAGTTGACAGGTATTTTGTTGATCACATTTTATAGGTTAACTTATGTACTGAACCCTACGTTTCATGATCGGGTTCACAGAAGAACGTCATTGCACTCTGTCCTGTGCCAGCCCAACCCTCTCGCACCGTATTTCTCAAAGATTCCTTCTAGTTATGTTATCCATTTTGTCTCCCAAGTGGTATTTTCGATTGAGAATTTTCGACCAAAATTGTGTGGGCGTCCAGAATGTTACAAATTTTAAATACAGATCTACTCTTAAGTTTTTGTTTTCGTATTCATGAACGACATTTACACTAGAATACTTTAAATCTGACAGCGTTTCTTCCTAAATATAAAAAACAAAGATTGTATTTGTAATGTAAAAGTGGTGCTTCCACAATGTTTTTTACAACACAACAACTTTAGCATCAAGTCAGAATTCAAACTTGAATTTTTCAGGAGTAAAACTATTTAATTTTTAGTTCCGACTTTTTGTGTGTGTGACTTTGATTTGATGACCCACGTTTTGTCCGAGATGTTGACCTAATCCATTCATTGCTATTCACCTAGTCCCTCTGTAGACATTGCTGGAAGTTTCAGGCAAGCGTGCAAAGAGTATTTGTACATTTTGTTCAGTTTTATTCAATGTGCGTTAAGTTGTCAGC
>NW_019059608.1:4693916-4719257 GCF_000696155.1 Zootermopsis nevadensis
AGAGAATGGGGGGGGGGGGGAAGCTCCGTCCTGTTGTAGAATGTTATCGTCATAATTGGTATTCTGTTGGGGTAACAACCAGCTTTTCAACATGTCCAAAAATGAGTCGCCAGTCACAGTTGCACCATTCTTTTGTGTATACCCTATGTCAAGTAACGTATTGGAGAAATGCTTTAGGTGTTTTATTTATTTGCTGTATTAATAGAAATACTACATCTAATAAACTTTCGTAGCAAGCAACCTAATTTTATGCAACACAAAAGAATTTGACTTATACCACTTTAGCTTTGATGTGTTCCTATATATATATATATAAGCGAAGTTTGTCCACCGCTGTCTTCGTGCTTAGTAACCGTTTAATTTATAAAGCAGTCACTCCGTGGCGCCACGGCCCGGCTGTAAATAATACAAAATTGTTCAACTGGAAGATGTATTCATAACAAGACTGTCATACAAAATAAGCAGTGTCATTACTGCAGTGAATTTTAATTGGAACCCCCAGGCGAAGAACGGGTGCTTTCGCTAATCACGAATAAGTGCTTGGAGCTGAATGTGGCACATCAGCTTTTGATCTATGCTCGTTGTGGAAACGTATTTGTCGTAGAGCAAACAGTGTTTCTGTCGGGTGCCGATAGGGAATTGGTCAAGAAGTAAACGCAGAATAATACCACTTTCATGTCTCGTCACCAGATTGCAGGACACCGTAATTAAAATTAGGTAAAATTATATGTACATCGAAAATGAGAGAAAGCTGAAACATTTGGGAACGACAGTAACAAATCGAAATTGCAGCCGTGAAGAAATTAACATCAGATTAAATTCGTGCATGACGCTGCCTTACAGTTCGGGATACAAAGACAGTTTTATTTGTTTATATGGGTGTGTAACAGCCTCTCGCGTTTAGAGAAGATCAAATATTGATGGTCGTGGTTGTAGTCTTCTAGGTTATTACATTGCATATTCTTGTAGATTTAGTGTTTCAGTGGAATGTACCGCCTCTATCTTGATGGTTCAAGTGTCGTATAAATCTGCGTTCTGTTACGTTTATGTAGACGTTATCTCTTTAAGATTTAATGTGCCCGAGGCGGTGAAAGTGTCGATTGTGATCTTCTGCGTTGTGGTGCCGCGTGGCTACAAACGTTTCGGAGACACGTATCGTACTGCATGAAGTCCACCGTAAGGACGAGTTGGTACGGTCTTCTGAAACGTTCGCAACCACCTACGAGGAAACTAGGCGTTAGAATCCCGAATACCACATCGTAATTCAATTCATTTATTTAAGTGTTTGCAAACAGGCAAACACTGATAATACATGCAATAATAATGAAATAATAATGAAAAATATTACACAAACAGATTAACTAAACTTATACATGTACAGCATTAAATATAACAGCCAAATACAGGCAAGCCCAAAATAGAAACAATATTAAACACAAAGAAAAATAAATGAAGAAATATAAATAAAAGCAAATAATCCGCCTAGGGAACACTAATATAATTGTAAAACGTTAAAGAAATACAAAAAGCAGATAACCAAGCTAGATCATCTATCAAGGCGACCTATCTATATCATTTCTCTTATTGAGAAAGTGCCCTCAAAAGAATCAATGTTTATGCTAAATAGATTTACATACGTCATTTGCAGCGATCTTCGCGCACTGCTCATTCTAAATGTAGAAAATTCTCTTATTTGCCTCGCCGGCACACGTATATTGGAGCAGATGACTTTAATTAATATTCAATAACAAATACTCGGGGATCGAGATACCAACTTTTTCACTGTGTAATAAACCTTTGGAATCTTTTGCTCGAATACGGGTCTTCTTTCTTTGTGTTCATACGCACTCTTCTGAAGTGACAGCAACGCCACTGTCTGTTTGCTATTCCACCTAATTGCTTCTGCCGTCAGGACCATCAGCATTCTGCTTTGAACTGAACAAAGGATGTGTTTAGATATGGGCAGCCAGTACAGATTTCTTAGTACCTCAGTGATGCTGCTGTCTATCCTCTCACTCCTTTATTCTGTGTTGAAAGCAAAAAACTGCCGCAGCGAGACTAGAGAGGTTGCTGCGCGTTTCGTTCTTCAAGGGAAAAGTCGACGTTTGCATAATAGGTTCTGCTAGGAGTCTGTGATGTGTGACTCTGAAGATGGATTCTGGCCGAAACACCCGCACCGCTGTGTGACTAACACGGTGTCTTCTAGAATATTTCGAGGTTATAAATGAGAACGTAATCTACCTGAATCGTTCGATCGCGTAATATTTTGTGTTCGGTTAACTGTTAATGATACCGGTATTTCAAACTTATCTTTTTGTGATTTGAGAATAAAAAAATGTGTTTCCTGAACGAAATAAATTTTATTGTGGGTTTGGAGTATTTTCCAGTATTTTTAAAGGTTTATTTGTTCCTGTATCGGAATACCATTTCTTCGCTGGATACCAGGAAATGTAAGGCTTTTTAAAATTAACTTTTTTGTGTTATTCCACATATACAGCTAAGATATGCAGCAAGTTTTTAAAGTCTGTTGTACTGGGAAAGTTTTTATGCACTCTTCTGTCTCCGTCGATTTTCACTGTAGTCCTATCTTTTGTAAACAGTGTTCCATTATTTATACGCTTAAATATGCTCCGGCTTGGCTTAGCATCGCGCCGATAGAGACGGGCTGCACTTTGATGACCGTCATGCAAATGCCTACACACTCCTTATGTTCTAGTCAGAAGAATGCTGAAATTGAAAGGTGGTCTGAGAGCGCAGTCTAATGCATATGTGGTTCTGCTTATCTTAATCTCTGTAGGTTGGAGAATGTAGTCAGACTTCGGGCTGCCATAATTTATTTCAATCATCGTTGCAGTTTATTTTATGTTACTAAAATATATGTAAATGATAGGTAGCTGTAAAATACGCACTATGTTCTGCAGTCATCTTCATAACTAAAGCTGTAAAATACACCTCCAAGCATTACTTTACGCAAGAGTTCCAACATCGGAACAAATGGTTCTACAAGAGGAAACGAGATTAAAGAATTATAACAGTCCTTCCGTGAAAACAGATAAGCAAACTGCTTTTATGTCCATATCTCTGCGTGTCGCGCACAGAATCCGTCCACAGATTTCATTTGTGTCTCAGAATAAAAACAAAGCTTTTCCCTGACGGTGATTTGGGGTGTTTTTGGGAGCTAAGAACTGAGTTTATGAACATTACTTAGGTGGGAATTCTTTTTTAAATTGTTTAAAAACTTGTTCTGCTTGATGTTAACCTGAATTAGCAAAGCGGATAATTTTTGTGATCTGTGTCTGAAAACATGTATTATTAAGTTTTCAGACGATCTGTTTCGGTATTTATGTCATTTCACTTTATTATGTGATGAGTTTGCTAACTCTACATATGGTTAATTATACTTAATTGTTCTGTTCTTTGCAGGTAAGCTTTACCAACTGCTTCGATTCTCGTGGAACGTTATGTAAGTACTAAGTACATACCAATATATTAGAAGAAAAAATGTACAAATCGTAATGAATTTTCCCAGACGTGTTGGCTATATTCCACTAGAGAACGAAGGTGAAAAATATACTTTGTTTGAGCATTCATATTTGCTGTTAACGAAGTGGTTAGCTAACGTTGATGCGGAGGTTATATCTGCGATTAATCACTTGTGTTATTGGAATTATTACGTCTCTTACGATTTCAAACTTATAACATTTTGAGCGCTTGGAGTATACAGATTCATTTCCAGTCACATCTACACCCTGACCATACATTATCCACTTTCTTCGTGTCTGAAATACACTTCGATGTATTGCTGAATGTGTATATTGTGCCGTTGTTGTCAGGTGCGAGATTTTGTAATGAAACGTCCACTATTAACACAGATACATGATTTGCTTTTCATTTACTTCCATTCAGGTTGCATTTGTAATTTTAGGGAATCGTGTCGCCGCATAACTTACAATTTCAGTTTTCTCGGTTAGACAGAATGCAGGCAAGACTTTGCAGTTCTTAGGAAAGCCTTACTTCAGGAACGAAACAAAAACCGAAGCTGCTTAACTACGTAGGGGATTGAATTAAACAATTTTTTGTAGTAGCTCCATTCTTGTTTTTATTCTAATCTTGAATTAAATTATATAAAAAAACAAATTGGATGTTGTAAATTTATCCTGTCTCTAAGAAAGAAGCTTTGTACGTGAAACTAGAGTTCTTTATGGCAAAACTGTTCTTCTTTCGCTCTGGAAGAGTGATACGGGCAGTTCTGTATTGCTGTTAATAAAAAGAAAAGGCTCAAGGATTAGGGAGCTGTGATGGCATGCTTTAACATGCAGAGGCTTTTTGAGGGACGAATTTCGTAAAGCATTAAAGTGAAGCTAGCATTAGATTATGCAATTGCTATTACGATAATTGTCTGGGAGACTTATAAAAACAAGAAACTTCTCTTCCTGTTTCACTGCCGGACCTTTTGCTAACTCTGAATCTGAAGGGAAGTTAATAAGCGAAATGCACTTATATCTCTATCCACCCCTCCCCCCTGCCCTAGCCCAGAGAGAAGCAACATAGGATAACATATGAAAAACTGATTACGATCATGTTGAAGTAGAAGATGTAATGGAATGGAAGGTTAAACAGAAAGAAGAAAGTCATTGATGGTCTGCAGCAGCTTTCTAAAACATGGTTTTTAACTTAATTCGCCCGTAAGCAGTGCTTCCAATTATAATTTTCCTTTCTTGCGTCGTTTTGTTGGTAGTTATCAGTGTTCTGAAGAGCTTTCCACCCTGAAGGTGAAGGCAGCATAATAAAATGTTCTCGCGCGATCAGCCGCGTCAAATGGTTAAACAATAAAACCGACGTTTCAGGGACCTTCTCTGTCCCCATCATCAGGGTTTTGATGTGACTCTGTTGATGGGGACAGAGACGGTCCCTGAAACGTCGGTTTTATTGTTTAACCATTTGACGCGGCTGTACGCCAGAGATGACTTTATTAAGTTACGTCGCCATGAAAGCTTCAAATAATGGGGGCAGCATGTTTTTGCAAAACCTACAAGATTATACGTCGTCACAGTACAGAAAACGAGAATCATACATTTAGAGTCGACTTAAATTTAAGTTATCAGTCAGTGAAACTGAAAATTGTGGTGCATTGGTTGTTTAACTTTCGACTTAGACCTATGTCGTTTGAGACTTTTATTGAAGACAATATAACGCTGAGGTCATGAATAGCAGCTTGAAAATGTAGCGTATCTTCATATTCGCATGTAATATAATCATATATGTTGCAGTTATGTTACCTGGGTAAGGAGAAACATTGCGTTAAGTCCATTTTGACGTCACATTTATATTTGTTGCAACAATCAGAATGTGCGAGCTTTGTTGTTAGTCTACATTCTGTAACATAATCCTTTGGTACTCTTATATTTCACTTACGATATCATTTCTTCTGATATTTTATATTGTTTGGTGATTCAGTTTTGTAGTGTGCAGTGAAAGTTAGACATTGTTATAAATTGGTGCTTCTTTCAGCGTTTCTGTGTCTTTTTCTTCTAAGCCATGGGTGACCAGCATGCTTCAGTTTAGCTGCCGTCATTTTTTGTAGACCTCCATGTTTATATTTTTGTTTCTAATTAATTTGTTACCGAAATATATCTCAGTACCGTTTACTTCCTCTGTGAACACTCAAAATGTTAGGTTAGGTTTCGACCTGACAAACCGGGCTGTTCCCTTTGTAAGATAGGTATTACATTAAGGAAATAAATTCAAGACTTCTTATAATTTTCCGTGTTTCCGGATTGGTTGCCCAGAAGTTGACCCTCGGCATAGATGCAAATTAAGTAACTTAGTAGACTATACGTACAAACAATAAAATTTACTAGTTCCTTTTTTGTTGTTACAGCTAATTTATTTGACTGCTGTCATATTGATCAATTGATTTGATTAATGAAAACGGCGAGGGCGATATGTTGAATACAACATGAGTTGGCAAGTAAATGAAAATGTTCATTTATGAATAGAAAACGTATATGAGTACTAATCAATGTTCCATGAAGTTAATCACCAATCACACGTCACAAATGAATGCTCTTTTTATTAAGCAAAAAATTAGACATTCAACACTGAAGCAATGAAGTGACAAGCTGCGTGTTCCCACGTATTCATGTTTGCTTGTCAGACACGTGGTTTGTGGGCCCGTCGAGAGGCTACGTAATTAGCTGATAGATTAGCCACCCAAACTGAATAACTCTCTATTTTGTTACGTGACCAACTGACTGACAATGGTGGCAGTGTCGGACTATTCTTTCAGGCAGGTTCAGATACAGTGGTCGCAACATAACTGCGATCTTCAGCTACATCACAGTAAGAGGGGATGCGATGGTGAAAAGGGCAGGGAGGAGGAGGAATGCAAAGTCTATCTGAGCAGGCATAGTGCAACTGAAAACATTTTTTACTTTTTAATTTCGACACAGTCGCATCTTCTTACTGTATTTTGTGAACCAAAGGAACCATGAAACACTAGCAGTTCAGGTACACTTCTTAACCTGAACTTCCACACCTTATACACAATCATTTCATATCTCACAAGGAAGGGCTGGTTTATTTCTCCATCTGCGGTCTTCCCCTCCCTGTCACGTGTTTATCTGTAACTGCCGCCCAGGCTCGGAGTTTTGTTGCGGTTGTCCTCCGTGAGGACCTAGCGACGGCTACAAAATTTTACTTCCAGTAGGGGTGAGTCATAGTGCAGCTGCACGTTAAGTATAATCACATAATTTTTAGGTCCGTGTTGCTAAGATGTTGCATGGTCAGAGAGGTCACGTCTCGAACTGATAAAATAATCCACTCATATTGCATTATGGAAAAATAATTACTAAACGATATTTATTGGATGATAGGTCTTAATTAGAAATTACTGTTTGACGGGGGACCCCCCCCCCAAGAAAAAAGAAAATGAATCAGATGATAAGTGGTACATCTTCCCGTCATACATATTCGGAATATTGACGCAACATCAGGCACATATTTGGCATGACATACGAACGTGGCCCATTTTGACTCCAAAATTATTGGGAAAAATAAAACCGCTGGATGGAACTTAGTGGTATAGTAAGTAAAACTTTCTGTAGTACAGTACTGGTCTACAGGTCGTAAACTGGTATTCTGGTAAGATATGGCATAGTCTTTAATGCGAATAGCTATCATTGAGCGTCAGATAGTTACAGTTGTCATAATCATCTGTTAGGTGGCTGGATTTATTGTCTCGCTTGGTGATATATTATCCAAAGAGACAATTTGTGTGTCCGAACAGTCATTTTGGGTTTATAACTGCCAAGGACTTACACAGTCGCAAACAAAACTGATTTATAATACCAATATACCGAGTAGGCCTATATGCATTCTACACGCAAACAAATTACATGAACACGAAAATAAATAGATTATTGAAGCAAACTACTTTCAGGACATTACCCATCTTCCCAGGTTTTATAAAACACGACGTTTCGGAGACTGGAATCTATCACCCTTCAGGTGTAACATACTCTGTTGGGCCCATTCGATAGAGCTAGTCCCTATCTCCGGACAATAGCAGTCAATCAACCAACCAACCAACCAACCAACTAACCAACCAAAAAGTTAACTAAGGACGGAATCCTACGCAAGCGCAAGGCATCAGCCCTCGCTAAGTACCACCATTCCTGCGTACTAAACGCATGACTGGAAATGGTGAACAGAGCCTTGCAACTAAAACGAGGGTGTGCTTAAACTAACGGAGATTATTCCGTCAGGCAGCTTGTCCTTCGTGAAAAGGAGTTTGGTTGAATGGTTCCTTGGGATTTGAACCCAGGACGGGCGGGATCGCTTTGGCTGAAGGCTTCTGCGTGTTGGGGAGGGGGGAACTCACTTCAGCTGGAGGCTTCCATAATTGGGTAGGGCGTGCCCCTTTTGAATTATACCCTGGCATTTGCGAGAGGAATGACAAAATTGAAGCTGAAGTAGAAAATACATTACTTCGACTGTCATACATTGTATTTTCTACTTGCTCTTCAATTTTTTTTAAAAATTTCTTGGTGTTTCAGTTTGTTGGACTTTGGCCAGAATGTTAGCTTGCTTACAGGTACCAACTTCTATCTACTTTGTGTAATTTTGGAGAGTGATTTTCCTTCCTTATCTCCCACGGATATGTGTTGTCCCTCTTAGCTTATAAGCCATGACTTTCACTCCTACTGTTTTCCGGTGATAGGGACTAGCTCAATCGATTGGGTTCAACAGTAGGTTTTACCTGAAGACGGATCTAGATTCCAGTCTCCGAAACTTCATGCTTTATGAAATCCGGACGCTGGATTATGTCCAAAAAGTAATTTACTTCAACAACGCACCATCATTGCAAACTTTCAGAATTAAAAAGATTATTTTTTATAACAACATCCATTAGATTGACATTGCGATAAACTAAAAATTCAATACTCACTTTGAATGCTTTTAAATGAGCCCCATTTAACCCTTCAAGGCACAGTAGGTTTTATATGTACCATATGCTTCAATATTTACTAACTCTGCATTTTACTCACAGAATATGTCTACGCTTATAGGCTTCACCTCATTTTCAGAATAAACAGAGTTTATTTATCTCAAAACATAAGTCAGTTGTTCCTTGTATAGTAATGAAAATGCGATTTTTAAGTACTAACCGAATTAGTATATAGATTTGTGTATTATTAGGAAATTGCCCCTCCAGAATGACTGGAAATCTTACTTCAAAACACATTTTCATTGAAAATTGTAACAAAGCAGCACATGAAAATTAGTCATTACTTTTTGTTATCTTTGCTAATGCAAATAAGATGCTAATATGATAGAATGTATTTGAGTCTCAGACTTAAACTTATATTTGATTATAATAACTGTGCCCGTGAGCGACGGCCACGCCTCGTCGAATACATTTTCTTCTGGCTTCTGTTGCGGATTTCAGTTCAAGTCTGGTATATCAGTCCATGGTCAAATTCCTTTTCAATTAATAGTAGAATCGTTACAATTTTCTTGGAACTGTGACTTCACCCACTTGCAAACTTGTTTGCCGAATACATGTATTAACCACTGTGCTCTGAAGAGTCAATACGTCATATGAAAGGGAGCAACATTTAGGCAAATTCTGTAACTGCTGTGTGTGTAAGTTTGCAGTTATTATGTCGCTGTCAAGCTGCGTGATGTAAAACCGTAAGACGTTTTGTTGCGTGTTTTCTCCGGCAAAGAATATTTTCAGTGTGACGACACTGAGTCAGAAATAAAACATCTCTGGTACTGGTACAGCTTTTATCGGGGCACGTGGGATTAATGGGAAAGATGACAAACGTGTCTTTCAACAATATGTTTGTAAAATCAGACGGAAAGACAGCACGTGAAAGAAAGTGTGTGTGTTATGTTATAACAATCTTAGTACCTAAGTGCGAAGTACAATAATGAGTATGGATTTTATTGGATTGGATTCTTGAGGCCTAGGATACGGACCTGTGGTGGGATCTTTTGAACACGGTATTGGACCTTCGGTACCATAAAATGCGGGGAATTTCTTGATTAGCTGATGGTATTAACAGGAAGGAGCCTGTACCATCGAGTTAGATAGTTTATCGAATCCTCGTTTAGCCTCAAAAACGCAGACAAGTACTTTTGAAAGTAGGTCACAGATATGATTACGTAATTGAAACTCAGAAAGTGCTTGAACGCGGAGACGCCGGAATATGCATAAAACTAAAGGTCGTGACGAATCATGATGATCACTGATTACTTTTGAGGCAGAGTCGCTTGCATTAATAACCAGTGTAGTTTCGCTGTGGAAGTAGGCGTTAAATTAAAACACAGAAGACCCTTCATCTGGCTCAGTAATGAAATGGACGCGTGTCGGAGCCCTTTACGTGTGCTCGGTGTGCTAACTGGACCACGACGCTGTTCTGACATCAACTGTATGTCACGAGCTCAAGACTCCGAAAATATCTTACTAGGTTTGCAGTGAGCCCCTTTGGAATTTTTAAAATGTTTTGAAACAGTTTTCACTGTTAACGGCGTGCGTTATTGAACTACGTTTCCTCGGTCGATGTCTGATACGGAATGTATGTTTGTTTCAAAGTAAGAATCGAACAGTGGGCGACATCGATTTAGATGCCGCTTGCCTGTGTATTGTGTCGAAACAGTTATTTCAACAGTTTGTAGGACTCATTGAAGGAGGGTTGGCCCGTCGCAAGGCCTCTTCATCCACAGGATAAAACAACGCCGTAAGATGAGGACAAACATTCGTGCCTCGAGTGGGATTGGAACCCACGTTCTCAGTATCCAAGCGCTTGAAGCCTACTGTAGTCGGCAGTAAGGATGCTACTGTAGGATGTCTTTCAGATTTCAATATTGAAGCTAGATGTTGAAAATGTCGGGATGGATTAATGTTATCTGGAAAACCACATGGAGCAGAATTTATGCTCAGACACTGTAGTCGCTCAGTAATTTAATTACGTCTCATCACCTTACGCAATCCAAAGTTATATACCGCCGCTGGATCCAGTCGTTAGACTGTTCAATCCAATTTTATTCCATGTAAGATATCCATTTTAATAGTATTGTTCTTTCATTCACACCTTCGTTTACAATGTTGCGCTCTTTACGTTTTCTGACTGAAGTGTTACATTCATTTCTCATCATACATTCGCGATAATCACCTCATCCTTCTCGATCTCTGTAATTGATCACCGTCATAATATTTATTAAAAATTAAATATAAAAAAAATTGTTCGCATGTTCCATGTATCGTCTTTCTTGAGCCCAAATATTCTCCTCGGCATGTATGATCTGAGGCTTTCACGGCAAATAAGTTTAATCAATTCTTCTCGTGCTACCAGCCGTGTAAGGTGGCCCTCGAAACGTTGGTCTTTTCATAATTCAACCATCTTACACGGCTGGTAGACCGAGATAAATTTAGTTTTCTCCTCAGCAGTTTGTAAATACATGTATCGAGTTTTCAGAACATGTAAAATGTTGAACGTATTTTAAAAACAGAATCGGAAAATGGCTGCCGTACATATTTAAAAATGAATTAACAGTCCACATTAGTAACGTCAACTTTATTGTTGCTGTAGGTAATCTTGTGTTGGACTCTCAATTTGTTTAATCACCTTTAAATGAGAGGAACGATTCAGGTGGTGTTCCATCACCGAACTTCTAGTACCATTGATAATTATTGAATTGTCTACGAATATGTAGTTGAAGACTTTTTAGGTGTTATGTAACATAAGCGCTGATGTAAATAAATTACAACTTGAAACACCGCGAATAAAGAAAATAACCATGTCTATGGTACAGAATCTTCCTCAGGTAGATAACTGCTCAGTTGGTTAACCCTTCAACGTGGGAATTTAAATTCCGCGATGCTTGACGAGGAGTGGTGGCCATTTAAATTTTGCTCTAAAACACTTTATTTATCATAACGTTTGAACTATATAACATATAATGATCAATTCTTCACTGAAATCCTCTTAAAAGATGGTTTTATAATTTCAGCGTATAATATGAACATCCTGTGTGTGACAAATGCTAGTAGTCGAACGTAGTAGTAGTAGAGAACGAAGAATGCGACGTTGCCAATACATGATCAGAAAGAGCATTTCTTCCACACCAGATCAACTACAAACATCATATATCAGTCGTTATTGTTTCCATAATTATGGGCTTTTGAAATTAGGCTTAACAGCAGACCGGGAATTTAAATGCCAGGGCGTCACAAGACGTCCAACCACGGTGAAGGGTTAAAAAATGTCATGTGATCTGAAACTTTATAGTCTTGTTCATAAGAACCTTTCGTTACCCTTACATCGCTAGTAGTAGATTTGAATATCGATTCCATGACGAAGTGGAAAGGTCTGAAGTATATCATGGAAATAAGTCGGAATTGTGGAAAAAATGTACTTCATAACTCGTACAGCCAGAGCAGCCATTTGGAAATCACCAGACGGAAATTATTTTATGCATATGAACATAAGTGGCAGAGGTTTGACTTTATGTTCATAAAGTTTATCTTTATGACAACAAGGGTTTCCTGTTTGTATACTGCGAGGTAGCGCCGTCAGATCTTTTAATTAACCAAAGAGAAAGCTGCATAGGTTGCTTTGAAACAAATACACAGCTACAATAAATATAATAACAAATCTGAGTCGCTATGTAATTTCATTTTTCGAGTAATAAGTTAGGAATGAATGAATTGCCTGACCATTGTTAAATGAAAATTTTGTAATTTATCTTGTATAATGGGGTAGATGTCAGAAAAATCACACAAATGTTTCTTTCTTGAGTTTTTGTTGAGGATATTTCACTTGTAACAACTTTTTTTGTGGAAGTTTGTGACTCTTCTAATGTCTCCAGGGTTTTGTTGAAGGGAGAAAGAAAGTGGGCATGACTATTTTAAAATTGACCAATTCTTCTCTTGTGTTTGTCACATTCTGAGCTTGAAGAGACAGTTGCTTCATTTTCAAAATTTTGCACAAAGTTTTCAGCGCATAAGAAATTCCACGTCAAATGTTTCAATTGGCATAATAAAGCTCTTTACCTCTGTTATGACCAGAGTTTTGAGCACATTAGTTAATCAGAAACGAATTTCTAAGGAAAACGTAGAAATTAAAAATGCTGTATCTCTGCAATTAACGCAGGGAGGTAAATTCTCATATGTCATGTTCAAGGGGACTCACCAACATGCAAAATTTTATTAGCATCAGAAATGGTCATGAACGTGGTGCCTGTAATGTGTATATTTATATGGAATGACCGTTACTTAATCTGTACACCACTCATGGCTAGACTAATGAAGTCAAAGTATAATTGTTCGTATGTACAAGCCTGACTACATTGAAGTAAAGTGATACGGAGGCAAAATTTATCACATTCCCAACCTCGGCAATGGTTCAGCCATTTTGGTTTGGAAATGTGGTGAATCCACATCCGGTTTAAATGTGGTAGTCAAGGTAAAACCTCCTTACCCTTGTCAGGAATCGAACTACAGCCGTGAAGACCATTGCTTGTCATAGTTGCATTATCTAATGTTCAAGATACCACATGGATCTGATTTTAGGCTGATATTTCTTCTCAAGAAACGCATAGTTCATCACAGTATTTATTCGTACACTCGACAGAAATTCACAGCCTATTTTCACGATTCAGAGGACGCTGGCTTTGTGTTCATATGGCTGTTGTTGATTATTCAGAGTTTTGTACGAGCCAGAAAAACCTCTCCGTCGTCAGAGGATATCACTTCTTCATTTCTTGTTTTCTACTTTTATTACATTCATCTACAGTCCATTACTCACGATTTAGGTTTTGCTGACATTTATATTTGTTGCGATGTAAAAAATGTAATCAAGTGATCGTTGGAATAGAAATTTGATGTATCAGTACTTTTAAGAAAAAATCTCCCAATGCAGAAATTCAGTTTTCTGGAAACATTTCTTGGAACATAGCCTGTTATTAGACTATCATGCAGAGAAAACGTAGGTTATATGATGGAATATGTGCTTTTTGATAAAATGAACATACAAAAGCAGTCTTCGTGAACGATACTGTTGGTCAAAGAAGTACGTAACTCCATAGGATATACAAAGAAGTTAATCGTATAGAATAAAGTAAAGAATTTCGCCGCCATTTGTAAACCCAAATGTTGATTACCGTTTTCACAAGAGCACGTCATTGGTTACATGATTCTAGTCTACACTGAGCCATCCCTCATGGCTCGAAGTGGCCTCTCTCCCCCATCTCGACGATCTTTAGAGCCGCTGGCTTCGAGGCCTTGATGAGGCATCGCGGCGGACAGTCTGTGTGTGTCCGCCGGGTAGAGAATAACTCAAGGAGATTGCTTGAAGACAGATAGGTCTGATTTTTGCGTTTGTTTTACGTAACTAGTCGTAACGGAGGTTTGATTAATTTGTGTCTGTTTGTTCTCTTTTTAAATAAATACGTTTTGGTAATTTTCGGAGTGCATTTATTTTGTATTTTGTGTTATCCCCTGTAATAATCCCATGACCGTACCACCTCCCGGCCTCTGGGATTATTTTAATCCTGTGACGGTCGCCGGTAGGGCGCAACACTCAGATTATGCAATATCCATCTTAATATTACCTTCTAGTCTACGCCTTGGATCTTCAAGTGGAAACTTTTCATCAGGTTTTCCGACTAAAATACTGTGTATGTATTCATCATCCCGCCATTCGTGCTACGTGTTTCACTTATCTCATCCTTCTTGGTTTCACAACCCTAATAATATTAGATGCAGAATACACCTCATTATACCATTTTCTCCAGCCTGCCTGGAGATTGTAAATGATTCACATGTCTTCTGTGAGGGACTATATTATGAAAGTCGAATAAATTCATTAAATAAACTGATATGTATTTCAAGTCTGTATCAGACATAACCCTACTCTTTGTTCAAATTAGTGTATATTGTAAAGCAAGATGAACATACCTGGTGTATTAAATCTCCAGGTTTCTGACTGTGGTGTATTGTTGCAATAAATTGTCTTGGTAATTATCTGTCGTCCTACTTTTAATTAAAACGACGTTTCGGAGACTGGAGTCTGTCTCCGTCTTCACGTAAAACCTACTCTGTTGGTCCCAATCGATACAGCTAGAACCGGAGATACGGACCAGCTGTATCAGTTGGGACAAACTGAATAGGTTTTACGTGATGACGGAGACATATATACCTGTATCCGAAACGTCGTTTTAATTAAAATAAGGGCAATGGATAAAATCCGAGAAGTCTGTTTTCATATTACCTGGTGTAGGCTATGCAGTTACTGTGCAATGTTATTAATTTTAATTGTTATCATAGTTCTGTAATGTTTAACATTAGAATATTTAGTGGTTCAGTTGTTTACCGAAAAGTTGCTTATTCTGTAAGGTTCTAAATAAATATGGAAATTGTTTCGTTGTAGACCCATAATACGTTCTAAGTTTTCTCTGGTTTTCATTAGATCCACTCGAGCAATACCTTTATCTTCATATTGTTATGACCAGGGGCGGAGCGTTAATGTTAACCAACTTTTCCCGGTTGACACATTAATGAACGAAAAATAAAATGTGTTCCTTCCGGGGTTTAGTAGTACTTCGTACACTGGAACGCAGCAGAACCGATCAGATTAAGTGAATCTAGCCACTCCTAGCAGCCAGGAAAATATATAGGCAGCTAGTAGAGGATTACCATCTGTTGGTGTAGGCGCAGTTTCATGACACATGATATGGTATAGTCTTAAGAAGGGGTTGGAGGGAGCGCTACATACGTGGAGCGTTGCACCTCGTTTCTCATGATTTTGATTGCGTCGCTCTTGTACGCGTGTGCCGTGATGTGATTGAGATTGTGCATCACTGAAGATGAAGTACGACGTTCCCACTCATGTGACAGAATTTTCACAACCCTCTCATCTCGCCACAGGATTTGGCCAACATTTACGAAAAATCTGCCCTCCTCCACTTTATTATCATTTCTTCCGTGTGAAATTATTGAAATGATTTCTTCACATAAAAACGCAATATCATCTTCTACATTATTTCCACAGAATATTATAAAATTTTATGTATATACGTACGTTTTTGTGTATGTACGTATGTATGTATGTACGTACGTATGTATGTATGTATGTATGTATGTATCTTATGGCCATCACTAGTGGACCCATCTGAGTCAGAACCTCTCATCCGAAAACGCGAGGAGATCCAGCCCCGAAATATAGCGATCTCTTTGCAGATATAGGGCGATGGACAAAGTCTTGGAAATAAGGTATCAGTTGTAACTTCAAACCTTTTTCTAGACTGTGCATTGTGCAAATGCGATACGGTCGCAGAAATGCATAATTCATGTCTGTTGAGCTTCTTTAAATAATCCTTTCACCTCAGAGATATTTGCTGACCTTCACAGAAAGGAGTGTGTTTCACATCTTGAAATTTAAAAATGACTTAAACTTTTTCAGGTAACAGTTAACTCTTTCACACAATAAAATTTCTCTTTGAATGCCATACATGTTAACGTGCAAGATCCGATATCCCCCCCCCCCATCTACGATCATCTAACCAACCATGTTAACAGCGAAAATTAATGATCGTGTATTAACTGCTCTATTGTGTTCAATAAGAAGATGCCAAGTTCAATTAAAATTATAAATTAATATATAATTATTTATTCTACTCATATTTGCTGTAGGACAACTTCTTATGTTCCTGAGAACTGATTAACTCATTTCATGGGTAGCGGAATTCTTTAGAAGCTAATAGTCACTCAGCCGGTCAAGAAATAATTGAATGTTTAGTATCGCGTTCCAAAGATTCCGCCATTTTCCTGTAGTTAGCCGGATTATACGCGGTCTGTCGAACACGCTGTAGTATCATACGAAGAATACCATTGAAGATAGCTCTCTTCTGGATTGTTGCACCGTGTAGTCTGGTAGAACACGGCGCAACAACCCAAAAGACAGCCATCTTCAGACTCGCTGCCTTAAAAAATTCAAAACCTAGAAAAACACCATTACTGTTGATGAAGCTAAATCACCTATTACGGCTCGTATTGATTCCAAATCATCATCATCATTTGCATCCGATATGATGGATATTGATGTCTGACTTTGCACTAATATTATATTTTGTTGTGGAACATTTTATTGGTATTTTATTTTAAATTCTAACTTTCCCGTTGATACTTTACTTTATTACTTAACTTTCCGACGATACTTTATTATATTACATAGTTTGTTAAAAATAAGTATCGCAACAGTATATTTATGATTTTATTTTTTATTTACTTACACTTTTCGATGTCTCGTTCCCTTACCGCCATTAATCTCAAACAATATTAAATTCGTCCAGTGCGGATTCACCGAAAGCTCCGGTTTTGAGGGACGTATTCCCCGTTGGTTGAGGTTTTACTGTAGGCTGTGTTTGCGAATGGTCTAAGCCACGAGAACGTTTTGCGCGAAACGTTCCCCGAATATTGCCGCTCCACTCTTTGAGGTATGGGTAAAATAAGAAAGAAAATTCAATGCAAAGTCTATTGTGCTAAACCGCGTATTTTCCGGACAAAGGCAGTCTACATACAACAATAAAATAAATAAATACAACTTTTTACTGGATGCACGTAAGTTCTCTTTAATATCTACAAACCTTGAACGCGAAACTACATTCTCCGACTTGGATGAAGCCATCATCAGATTGCTCTCGTTATTTGTACACTGATCATTTACGTTACGTAGGGTGTTTTACAAAACTTCGTTTACCGTGTTCTTGTTCATAGTGTATTTCTGGTCGATGGTATTACCATTATATCTTGTAGGTATTACTAGACTAATAAGGATTATTAAATATTGTATATGTTACCGGCAAACTATGAAATCCGGCAATGTACAGAATGCCTCAAGCCAGTAGGCAAAGTATGAAATTCAGGCATTCTATGGAATGCCCAGGCATTTTATAAAATGCCTTGAACTTTTAGCAATGTATGAAATTAACAGTTTATTTTATACTTTGCCTAGATATTCTATAGAATACCTAGGAATTTTATAAAATGCCTCAGATTCTTTAGATAAAGTATATAACAAAGAAGTTTCTATAATACGATTTATACAGTTTTATTTTATCTTTTATATAATAATTTTATTCACCGTCTTTACACAAGCTTATAGATTGTTAAAATCACATAAAATTATAACATTTCTTCATTTGATATCAAAAGACGGTGAATAAAATTATTATATTGAAGAACACAAGCATGACGCAATTAAGATATAAATTTATCTTTTATGTTTACAAAAACTTAATATAAAACAATTTTTTAAATTATCAAAACTTTTGTTATGTTCACACTCAGTAGCTTGGTGTTTTCGCGACTATCTTGCACAACCTCCATCTTGACAGCTTACCCAATAGACTGATTAATATTAATTTGTAAGACTTGAGGTTCTCACAGCGGTGAGTATGAAGATTTCCGTCTTCTGGGTTGTTGCGCTGTGTAGTCTGGTCGATGTTAACCAACGTTTCTGAGGTCATACTGCCTCCGCCATCAGGGCGATAATATTAATTGACACAACCAAACAATATTAACATTACGATTTATTTCATACTTTGTCCATTGACGTTAGGCATTCTATACATTGCCGGTAACATATGTACTTACAGACGTACATAAATACATGCACACATAGGCCAACAGATGTAAAGCAAGTTCAGAATGATTTATACTTACCCATGTCATGTCTCCGTTAAAGTAATCGAAATCAGTTTAAAGTATATGCCCGTATATACAAATCTATAGCAGAAATGCTGCATAAAACATGTCAGTGTATTGGTCAATATTTTTTGTAATTACCCGTTTCAACATTCCACATGTGACAACGAATATGGAATAGTGAACAGCTAAATTCATGGAACAGTTGGTTTGCCTTTTAGCACATGCGAACGACCAGTGAACTGCGGACTTACGTCTTGTGTACAGCAGTTTTGTTCCTACCTGCATTAAATTGGTGAGATATAACCTCATAATTTCGCACCGTCGCCATGTTTGTAATTCGCGTGTAAACAGTATTCCATTTTTGAAATGTAGATATTTTCTAAACGCGTCATCGTGCAATATTTCGTAGACCTAGCTCCACCGGTTCATTAGTTGTTGCTGTCAAACAGAAACACAAATGGGAATTTCCGCAGGCGATCTGGTTGTTGCTTTATGTTGTACTTCGAAGATCTACTATCATGTATCATTTCAAGGCTCAGTACGAAGTGGCACTAAAGTCGATCGCACCACACAATTACGTGCGTCCGCCATGTTTATGTTACAGAATGTTGGAAATTGATCATAAAGAGTTTGGTGTCGTCTATAATGGCGTAATGTTCGCACCAGATTTCCTGAAAGAAACAAAAGTAAGCTAAAAATAGACAGATTCCATATATTTTTGCTTCCCATTTAGCATTTCGTACCATTATTCCGTCAGTTCTACTGTAATACTTTTTATACGACCTTATCTAAGAACGTACAGACGTAAGACAGTCAACGAATTTATTTCAAGTAGGACGTGGTACATACTGTTATCTATTGCTCTGCTCAGAGAATACAAAAAGCCTTTAGCAAATCAGAAACACGTCAGAATCCTGTCTTGAAACTGACAATCTGAAGTCTTTTGCTTTCTCGCTCGTTTGAGATGTGTTCCGCATCCATTTTGAATTCTAAAAGTTCACTGTGACACCGCCAGTCACGGTAGTTTTCTCGGCATCTAGTGCCCTTAAAATTTGTTGCCCTCTCTTTCCGTCATTTCCACTTTTTAGGGCGAAGTTTTTTAATTCACATAATGCACTACTATTAGCTTTGCAGAAACACAGACATTACGTCAAAAGTATAGTTAATTTAAGGAGTTTTGACTAAAGAATTATTGCTGGTTTACGTGATATCACATAGCTGCTGATGAGCAGTGTTTTTCGCGTTTTCTTTTTAACTAGACAGAGTTCATTCTGCATCTTGAAGAATCGTAATACTGATTTTCGCGTAAATTACTGAGCATAATGCACTTAATGAGAGCTGCTTCTTCGTTTTGAAAACTTCGTTAAGGTTTAAAGATTGGTTAATCTATTCCGTAATCTGTTAAAATAAAATTTGCGATTCTGATATATTGTTTGTGAAATCTAATAATATTTATTTTATTTGATGAAGTTGTTGGGTTGTCGCCCTTCAGCGAGGCTGAGGTTTCTTCTGCTGCAGCCAAGAGACTATTTTATTGCAGGCTTGTACAGCTTCCTTGGAGGATTTCAGAAGAAAAACCTTCCCAGCTGGTTTGTCGGTTATTGGATCAATACTCTTTGTATGCCTAGTAGAGTGATGGGGTTCTGCTAAACTTATCAGTCTGTGTAGTTCCTTGTATGTCTTATTGCAAAATTAATATTAGACTATTAGCTGTTCCTAATTTGGTAATTAATTGAGAAGAGGTTTGAGAGGAAAGCAGGGAATGAGAATGTTTATGTATTCAGAAAACCGTCACACAGAGTATCGTAATTCTCTTAAACGTAGTCAAGTAAATTCCGGTACATAACCCTCCTGCAGGCCACGGCCACATCCTTTTAAATCCGTATCTACATCTTGTACACGGTTTTCGACTGCCTTTAAAAAGGGAAGTAGGGTGGTATTGTTAACCCCTGTTTTAACGGATAAACACGTTGAACACAGTATTAAAGTACGTGGAAACGAGGAGATGAGCTAGAAATATGAAATAAATGGCTTAATATAAACGAGAATTTAGCCTATCAAAATAATGTATTTAGTGTAAAGATATTGGGCAATATGTATGCCTGTATAAAGTTACGACGTAAATGGGAGAACAAAATTGTAACTGTTAACCGAAGGTGGGAGAGAAGGGGTTTGATAAAAAATGTTAATGTAACTAGAAGCACGGAGCTGGTCAAAAATTTTCCCGATTCTTTTGAGACCCGAAGTTCCATTACCGACTTCAGAAGAACCCGTATTTTGAGCCAGCTGAATACAGTTCACAGCTTCACACTTAGTTTGTTTAAGATCTACTTTAATATTCTCGTCTTATTTACATCCATGTCTTCCCTTCAGGATTGACTATTACAGGTTTTACTGAACTCTGTTTATCACATTTTTCCACCCTCCCCCATTTGCTACTCGAATTTAATCAGTCTCTAGTCGTACTTGGTGAAAGTCACAAAGTGATAAGTTCACCATACATCTTTCTAGATTATCTTCTCCTGCGTCCAAATGCTTTTCCTTAGCACCATCCTCCCACTTATCTTTTTTTTAGTTTAGTGTGTTGGGTGAAAGCAAACTTCTTTGATAAATCAAAAGAGAAAATAAAATCATCTTCCGTACGGTGTGTAATTTTGATTCGGAGCTGAACTGTTGACTTCAACGAACTTTGCAAATTCATGATAACCTAATCCTCAGTTCAACGCAGAACCATTTCTTATTCTTTCTAAACGCGATTACTGTGATACTGATTACTTTCTAGTATTTGTAGCAGCCAGCTGTGATGTTTTACTAGATAATGATATTCAGCTTTGAGAATATTATGCTGCATTCACGTGCAGTCGGGCGTACAGTGATTTCAGAGTACAGATAAAATACAATTTGGGTCATTATTGTATGTGTGAGATACAAAAATCGATGCAGCTATTTTGAAAGTCTCCGATTAAGGTCGAATGGCTCACGACATAAAAAAGAAACTGGCCAGGTTTAGAGACAGCTCATTGAGAAGTACGTCATTGTTAAAGTAACTGAGATGTCAGTCAGGGGAAACCACATCATTGTAAACAGGTTTGTCAATGATTTTGCTTTCCCGGTTCCTGAACGAAGTTACCTCGGAGACGTATGCTTTTTGAAAATACAGTTGTGTTGTCATTCACTGCCGATTTGAACATTCAAAGGTACGGAAGTCCGGAAAAGTCTGAAAAACGTCAAGAATTTAAAAGACGTGGATGGAAATTTTGAAGTTGTAATGGGACTGTTATATGACTGTCAGAATTAATCGATAGATGTCGATTCAGCTGCACTAGATGCTCGTGACATAATATAACATGGCCCTTTGCTGAAGACCGCATCAGGAAGTATTTGTCGGGCTCGGAAGCGAAGCTGTATGCAGTCACAACCAGCTTTACGCTTCAGTTGTCTTGCTGCCAGAAGAAAAACTACCGTTACCCACTGGACGAAAACTGCATGGGCTCGGGAGCGGCTGGGAACATGGTAGACAAGAAAGAAAATCCTGGCGATTCTGAGAAACGAACTCCGGCCCTTCTCGCATAGCCAGCAACTTTACTGGCCGAGCTTTTGAAAGCACCTCCTGGCCTCTGTCAAATTCTTCTTCGGTTTATCTATTAATTCATTACTTATGGCCATGACACCGAAAGCTAAATTTACACTTTTCGCTGCGGCAGTCCTTTATTTTTTATTTTTTAATTCTGAGAACAGATTACCTTAAATAAAGGTGCTCATCCTTTGATGACCTTTCACCACACAAATGTTCAGACCCGACATTCAGTGGTGCTACTTTCGCTTTTACCTCACAAGTTACCACGACTTCGATGTTGGAAACATTGATGTTAGCAAACTCAGTTGCTACAGACCTAATACATCTCAGTCGCTGGCGTGACCTTGCCGCAACGAAAAGGAAGGAGGCTCAGAAGCAAATACCCATGAGTACTTTTTTAAAAAATAACTATTTCATTATGTTAAATACTGTGTTTCTTTGTGAATTTTTATTTGATGCCACATCGTATTTTCCCTGATTTAATAATATCGTAAATTTTGTGGAAATTCGACTTGATGTTTACCCTTAATTTTTTTATCAGGCGTCCGTATTACTCGACATTTTTCATAATCCTGCCGTCCTTTGATCCCGTTTAGGTCGGATAATCGGGACTGCACTGTGTCTAGTTGTTTATTAAATATTAATTTATTAAATAAATCTGCAGAGTTCTTAAATGCCTTGAATCGTCCGCAAAGAGTCTGTTTAATATGTGTGGTTCTGACCTGAGTGCTCGGTGTTTTGTTTTTCGCCAGTCATCATCGATTCACCGGCGCAACCAACGACTGAGCTTTGATGAAATGTCATCTGATATGGGCGTAATGAAGTAAAATAAGTTTCTTATTGTCTAGCCGAGATAATTTTATTCTTTCTGAATCGGTAAACTTGCAGGAATTTAGACCACCTTTATTAAATAGCAAATGTAAGAAGTCTACCAAGTGCGTGATATGTACTCAAGAATTATGTAATGTATTCACACATTCGTATAGAATGAAGCATGCCTAAGTCGATGTTGGTCTCCTGGGTTGTAATGTCGTTTGGACATTAGGTAGATACCATCGAAGGAACATATTCGCCTATATTCAGGGCTCGTTACAACTTAGAAGGCCAATATCGACATTTCAGCATTCGTGACAGTCTCAAATCTCGTAAGTACGCCTGCGTTTAACATACGTTATACCTTTTTGATGTACCCTTAAACCGATTTAACTCTGCCTTTCAGGAAAGTAATTATGACATTTAACGCCTGGTATTCGGCGGTGGGCGTCAAACAAAATTTCTAATTCCACATTTAATTTGCATGGAAAGGATAGGGTTTCGTGTATGCCGTGTGAAATACCAATGGCAGTGTGATGTAATGGATATGCATTATGTCTTGGATTATATATACAGCCCGACCGGTGTAGAATCGAACAGCGTGTTGTGAGACCGCAGATTATACACTGCAGTACTTGGCGTGTCTGTTTTGTCGCTTGCCCGCGCTTCCTTGTCGAAGATGCACGGTATATTATATAAATAACAAGTTTTATCAAAATACAGAATTCTTCCATATCTCTTGCAGTTGATAGGAAGACCATATTCATAATATTTATTGCGTAATGGTTTATGTACCCACTGCTCTTCTGCAACTACGCAACCACACACATACTTCAAGCGTTGTGAGCCAGTATGTATGAAGGACGTTGGGTATTGCCACATTTGTACGGTTTCATAGACTGGATTTAATTAAAGTAGAATGGAACCATGTTAGTTTCTTCCAATAACTTTTTATCACGCATCAATTAAATATTAAATTGCTCTTATAATTTATATTGCTTATGTAGTTGTTAAACATGTTTGCAAAGACTGGTCCAGTATACACCATGATTACAATTATTAAGTAAGAGTTTGATACAAATTAATGATATAAAAAGTAGTTTCATCATTTAAGTGTATAAAACCCAAGCGAATAAAGTCTACTGTAGCTAGTTAGTTGTAGGTCTATGTAAATATTAAAATTCCCCCTGAGCAAGGGCTTTTCAGAGTAGGGCCTTCTTCTTGAATATTGCTTCTGTTTGTACAGTCAAAATGTATTTGGTAGTGCTGTTTTACTTTACACTCGCCGGTTGTATCACATTGATAAATTTAATTAAATATCTTCTTAATTAAAATTCTTGTAATGAAGTTAAATTGTTAAAGAGGACCAGGTAATCCGTCGCTAATCCATTTAATTACTGTAATAGTAATTGATATCCCTTTAAACAGTGAAGAAAGGCATATAATTGGAGCTTTCATATTTCTCGAGATTTGCTTGTGAATAAAGCCATTCATCCAATTTGCTTCATAACTTTCGTTGCGAAGTGCGAAGCTACAACTTATGGAACCTTCTTTGAGACTTTGTTAATTGCGAAACGTAATACGTTGAAATTATCAGTTCTATCAGAGCTTAAAAAGTAACTGTGTTTCTGAACTGTAACTAGGAGTATATTAAAGGCTGTGTAGAACATTAATGTTACAACGGACTTATGATGCAGTGCGCGGGTTATGGTACTTGTATTGTCTCATTTAGCCTGCAATGGAACATGCAGAGGCCCTTTAGTAAACCAGTGCAATATTTTGGGTTCGACAGACAAGTTGGGAAGGATCATCAGCTCACCGAATCGAAGAACTAACTACTTGTACTTATCATTGAGTATGTGAAATGAGTTACTTTTTAACCGTACGTTACAGTTATGTTTTGTTGTCTGTATGTTACAGTAGGTAAACGTTGAAAAAGGTGGAAAATTGGAAACTGAAGTAACCGCGTACTAAAGTCACATAGTATTTGAAATTTAGGCCCCTTTTTACTTATTTACCACTTCTGCCTTCTTATCGACGCCCCTGCGTATACAGGTAGGATAGGCCTGTATTTGGGATAGACGTAACATGAAATTTTTGCCATTTGTCATGTTTCATTTGAATAGAGTTTGGCTCATCATGGGACAAAATTATTAGAGATCTGATTTTTAACAGATTGTACCAGTTGCGCTGTTGTCTGAATTTGGTATGATCCGTGGGAGTTTCTGTTTTTAGGCCCATAATACTGTGTATTTTTCGTTGTTCTTAACGGTTTTTGAGTTTCTGCTATTTTCGGTATCGTATGAAGTCGGTGAAGTTTTCTTCCTTTCATCTGTGATTTTATTTTTATTATTAGCAGAATAACGCCTTTTAGGGCAGTATCCTATATTCGCATACTCTTAATATTTACGTATATCTATAAATAATGGGCCTTCCATCAGTTTGTTCATTCGTCCGCTTTTAGCTCTGTAATATGGTCATTTTAAACAGAAAAATTAAATATTGTATGTGCGTGTCTGCGTGCTTGCATCAGTATTAGGGCCGCATGCCTCCATTTCTCTTCGAATTTTCTTTAATTTGTCTGATCTCCTTTGTCTTCTAAGCATCAGTCCTTGTTCACTCTCACCATAATTTATCTCCGTTTCTTTTTTCCAATCGACTTCATTCGTCCGAGACTTATTGCGTGGCGTATCCTGGGTCTATTATTTGCAGGCGCATAACCCACAGTCACCAG